>OY748316.1:1540187-2065511 GCA_963556515.1 Nudaria mundana
GTACAGGAGACAACTCAGCTGCGCATTTCCGTAGTACCACCGCCGGAATGCCGTCAGGGCCACTGGCTTTCCACGTGTCGAGTGATCGCAGCACTGCCCGTACATCGCATTGCCTGAGTACAATGACAGGTATAGTGTGGCCACAGTTGACGATGGCGGGGGGCTGCAGGCCACGGTCGTCGACCCGGTAATTAGCCGCAAAGAGGTCTGCGAGCATATCCGCTTTCTCTTGGGCTTTGTGAGCCAGTGTTCCATCTGGGTAACGCAGCGGTGGCAGCGAGGGCTGACAAAAGTTAGATTGCACGGCTTTGGCCAGTTGCCAGTATCCACGGCTGCTCGTGGGATGGGAAGTGAGCTCCTGACCAAGCCGCGTGACGCGCTGGGCATCCGCTCTCTTAAAGGCCCTCTTGCTGGATTTTGTGGCCCGGTTGTACGCCGCTTTGAGGTGGCCACGTTTGGGTCGTGCACAGCTTTGGCACAATCTCGCCCAAACCAGGGACGGGCTCTGCGGATACTGGCGACATCAGTGAAAGGGAAGAGTGAATATTCCATCCCTTAACTGATCTCGCCAGCAATCGCAGAAGCGCTATCCGAAGGAGCCTTTCCTACAAAGCAGCGCTGGCTCCAGGGGACGGACGCATAATAATCGCGTAGACCGTCCCAATCCAAGTGCCATAGACGTCGTGCCATTTGTACAGCACGTGCAGGAGGTGACACCTTCTTGCCAGCATGAACTACACAGTGGTCGGAACTACCCAATGGGGCTCCTACCGAAACACTGTACTGGGCTGGGCGACTCGTCAGCAGTAGATCCAGCAGAGCGTGCGCGTGAACTGACCTGTCTGGTATCCGAGTGATCCCGCATACCATCTGGGTCAGACCGTGGAAGGGAGCTAACGCGTGGGCGGCCGTACCCGCATGATCAGTCCTGAGGGACCCAGCCATTCAATGTGATGGCCATTGAAGTCTTTCAGAAACACTAGGTCAGCGGGAAACGCACCTGCGCATCATCAGCCGTCTCGCTGAGGTACTGGACGAGCTTTGTTGTGTCAGAATCCCCTGTGTGGGAACGGTAGACGCACACGTAGATCTGGCCCATAGAGCCATGGTCCACGTGCAGCCAAAGGACGGAGTTGGAGGGGTTCACAAGGCAGCGCAACCGGCGGCAGCAAACATCCGCCCTAAGGAACACGAACACCCCGGCTTTATCTCGAAATTGTTCCTCGATGACATAACCGGGGTAACACAGGTAAGACGTATCGTCAGGGCGGCGTATTTGTGTCTCCGTGAGGAACATCACAGCGGGCCGTGTCGTCTCAAGGTGATGGTGGACGGCATCGAGGTTCGCATGGAGTCCACGTATGTTTGTGAACGTGGAGTTCGAGCTCGAAAAGTGAAGTTGTGGGGTTTCCTGGGGCCGCTGTGTAACGTTTATGTTTTTTATGTTGCACTGCCATTGTAGATGTGATGTAAAGAAGAAGCGTGAAGATAGGTCGACATTTGGTGCAGCAGTAAGTGACAAAGCGCAGGGGCTAGCTTCATCTAGAACCGTGTGGTTAGGTCGGAGCCGACTCGCCGGACGGAAGGGCTCCCAAACCCCCCTGATGCAAGGCCGCCGCTACCCCATACCGGTTACCACCCGGAGCGGCGATCCCACATCAGGATTATACGCAACATGTGGGGCAGCCTCCTGGGGTGGTTGGTCCCAGGCGGGCCCCATGACTGTGTTGCGGGCGGCCGCGGCAACGCCGTTGCTAAGGGTCTCCCTGGCCGGCGAATGGACCCACACCACACTAGGCTCCCCACTGGTCCCATGCCTGCTGCACCATACATCGCCCCGGGCCCGGCGGTGCAGCTGCTGAACCCCTAACGCAACCCAGCCTGGGCTGGGTTACTTGGGGGCTTGAGCACAGCTGCACGGTGGTACCCTAGCAGGTGAGGTCGCTGGGGCCCTTAAGATGTTGGCAGAGCCCCTTTGCACCAGCTACTTTTTATTAAATTCATTCGGCCATTTTGGATATGACCCATTATAAATGTGCACGGTGGCGGCAATAGGCTTGCCCCCTATTACGTGGGACTAACAATACTGAATATGTGTGTGTGTTTAATGTAAGTACGTATCATTGGTGATTGATTACCAAAGTTTATTACTATCAAGGAATTTGTAAAAGGACATCAGCCATTTTGATGAGAATTTAAAAAAAAAAATCATATGTCAGTCAAGCATAAACGAATCATAATTATTATTGTAATAAGCACTTTTTGTTTGAGCAAAAAAAGTAATTACTTAGAATGATTATGTAATAATCGTATAGAACCTACCATAATTATCACTGGCAATTATTAGGGGAAAATAAGTATTTAGGATAAATTATTCGATGTAACAATTTGTTTATTTGAAAATGCATTTACAAGTTTTTTGTCCCCAAATTGGTCCGATTAGTCGGACAAAGCAGTCGGACCACGTATTCAGAGGGAAATAAAACCGAAGGCAATAGTCTCACAACTTTGCTGCCGTAATAAAAGATGCTATTGAGGATTAATTCCATAGAGATAATATAAGAATAGGTCCATGATTAATTCTAACAGAATCTGGTATATTCATATTTTCAAAATTTGGACGCAAAATGTAGGTATGACGGATGATGTCCTTTAGATTATTGACACCAGAACCAGTGTCCGTTTCGACTGCTCGGCCACTATGTCGTAGAAAAAAAAACTTAGTCAGCATTTTGAAGGAATTTGTAAAAGACGAACAGTGAAAACCGCAAATTGGAAGAGCCAATGTTTAGAAAGTTATGAGGGTTTAACCGTGGCCGCGCAGTCCGCACGAATTCAACTGCGCGGCCACCAGTTCTCTTTAACGGAGCTACGTAAAAGTCTAATTCTTTTTGCTAATCACTGATACGATTTCGAAGAAAATGTAGATTATAAAAATAAAGCCCTACTGTTTGGACTTCACGACCTACAGCACTCCAAAGTTATGGCCGCGCAGTCCGCACAAAGCGAACCGCGCGGCCACCAGTTCTATTAAACGGAGGGTTGTAGAAGTCTAATTCTTTTTGCTAATCACTGATACGATTTCGAAGAAAAAGTAGATTGTAAAAATATAGCCCTAAAGTTTGGACTTCTCCTTCCACAGCACTCACGTAATGGCGAACCGCGCGGCCACGTGTTTCTTAAAGTGGACTTTAAACGGAGTTTGGTAGAGGTCTCATTCTTTTTGCTAATCACTGATACGATTTCGATGAATATGTAGACATCATGAATGAAGATCTAATGTTTGAAAATCACGAGTTATAGGGTTTAAGTTCTGTAAACTCAAACCCTGTAACTCGAGTTAAAAGAAGGGTGACCATGATTTACGTAGCGTCGACGAGATATTCCCATAAAAGACGTTTTAATTTCACGTATATTGCTATACTTTTTATCGTAACAAGCAAATATTTTTAGTCCTTTGGTATGAAATTGAATAGAGAAGTTTACTTATAGGATATAATTAAAAAAAAACACTCATCGATTGATTTATATTTCAGTGAATGGTGATCATCACAATATACATTATTGTTTAATATTTCAGACTAATTATATATATAATGGGTAAGGTAAAGGTTTTACGTAAATTGTATCGAAATACCACTTAAATTACATGCATGTTCCAATACCTACATTACATTTTTTTAATGTTTTGAACAAGTACTTACCGCTTGACTATCTAACACTGCACTGATAAACACGAGCGCACTCGATAACAGCTCAGCCGAGACTGAATAAAATTAAAAACACCACGCGGACTCCAGACTCCCCCCTTGTCTTTTGTAGCCATTTTGGGAGTCTTTACAGACGCAACTAGGTACTTACCTATACTCTCGAATGAAAACATACCAACGCAAGCGCACAGTGACATTTTTGGGAAGTTATTTAAAACAGCTTACACCTTGGATATGAAACGTAATGCACTAAACTACTTAGACGTCATCATTAAAAAATAATTAAATGTTTTTTAAACAAACACACTCAGAGGTAGGATGATATATTTTCGGCTTTCCTTTCATTCGCAGACACATGTTTCATATAATTTCGTTTTGCAGAAAATATGTCAAATATATAACATACCAACCATATAACATAGCAACCCGTAGCGCAAACTGCGCAAGTAATAATTTCTCTGAATGAAACATACACACAAACATACATACAAATTAACTTTTTGTCAAATTTCTAATCTTATCGCACCACTTTAGACCACGTCCTTTCCAACGGTGTGCCACACTTGACTGTGCGACTCTTAGTTTAGGAGGAGAAGCGGCTTCACTGGCGTATTATATATATATATATAGTTCGTGTACGTTTATGTTGAATATTATTGCTTCAAAGACTAAGTACCTACTGACCTAAAATAACATGATGCATAGAAGAAAATACTCAATGAGTTTGAAAATTTTTAATAAGTAAGTACATTGGTGAAGAAATGAAAAGATATGAAGAGATTAATGAATCTGCAGAAAGCGAAAGAAGTATGCTTGGATCGCGACGCCTGGCGGTCTATCCTCTCTGTCTTCCCCGATAGGGAGACGCGTGAAGATAGATAGATAGATAAGTACATTGGTAGGTAGTAGGTGCTTATGTCAAATAAACAATCAGTAGCTCTTTTTACAAGAAAAGCTACTGGATATATATATATATTTACACTATGATATTAAAATGGAAAAAAGCCTGGATTCACACACTATAAATCTTGGTCACCCTATTTTTTTCTTCGATTATAGGTTTTTAGTTATGTAGGTCGTGTAGTTCTTAATTTTAGACTTTATTCATACTGTCTACATATTCTTCGAAATGGTATCTGTAATTAGCAAAAAGAATGGGACTTCTACTAAGCTCCGTTTAAGGTCCATTTAAGAAAAATCGTGGCCGCGCAGTCCGCACAAAGCGAACTGCGCGGCCATAACTTTGGAGTGCTGTAGGTCGTGAAGTCCAAACAGTAGTGCTTTATTTTTAAAATCTACATTTTCTTCGAAATCGTATCAGTGATTACCAAAAGAATTAGACTTGTACGTAGCTCCGTTTAAGAGAACTGGTGGCCGCGCAGTTGAATTCTTGCGGACTGCGCGGCCACGGTTAAACCCTTATAACTTTCTAAATATTGACTCTTCGAATTTGCGGTTTTCACTGTTCGTCTTTTACAAATTCCTTCGAAATGCTGACTTAAGTTTTTTTTTTCTACGACATAGTGGCCGAGCAGTAGAAACGGACACCCAAAACCATCGGAATTTGAAACCTTTTGGACGCACTAATGAAACGTCAAGACTTCAGAATACTATTGGACCTATGAATCGATTACCTAATTTTTCCACGGCCTGCGTACACATTAGGAAATTGCCGTGGGGCGTCTGCGGACTTTGTCCGCCTATGCGGTCTCTGTCAAGGGGTTGGGTCGTTACCCCACATCTTTGTGGTCGGGTTCACACCACGCAACCTTTATAGTTAATGGAATTGACTGCTTCGTAGGCGTGGTTCGATTCCCGGTCGGGTATTTATATCAGTTGATCTAGTACTCATATCACTAGCTCTGCTTAGTTTGAGACTAGATGGCGTTGTGTGATTGATCTTTTTTTTTTTAAATTCCGCGGCCCAAGGCTGCGGCCCCTCTAACGTCTGTTGCCGGGCATCTCTGGTTAGTGTGAATTATCCTAACATATTTATTTATTATTTATATAACCGTCGTTATTCGTAGGTAGATGCTTTTGGAACTATTAATGGGACTTTCTAATGGAATGGAACCAACAGTCCGGAAACCAAGTCGACTAGTGCGTACCGTAGCGTAAACAACCAAAAACAAGGTCATGGTGAATTGTAACCAAAATTTTACTATTTGTCAAATGCCAGTAATATCAATTCACATATATTTTGTTAGACAATCTCTTTACCTTGCTGTTATTACATTTTATTTCTTAATATTACAACTTGTACTAAATAATTTAGTAAATAATAAGGTAAACAAAACAACAGTCTGTGGCTTTATCATCATAATCATAACATAGTGCGCTTCCGTTCCCTTTGTATGCTTAGATCTTTAAAACTACGCAACGGATTTTGATGCGGTTTCCACCTATGGATAAAGTTGTTCTCGAAGAAGGTTTTTGTGTGTATAATTTGTCAAGCAATAAAATATAAGAAACAGCGCATACTTTGAACAAAACCTAGTATATCACAGACAAAACTAACAATTATAGACTCGGCGACTAGACTACGTTGTTGGGCGCGTCGTCGTTGACAAAAAGTTTTTAGACAGTTTTAATACAGATTTGTCTGTGTGAGACAAAACTATCCAAAATCTTTTTTTCTGTCAACCGATTTTATTGAAACAATGCTTTTAGTAAACCCTTGTTGACTTAGCTTAGCCTATCTGAAAAATAGGTACACAAAAATTCGGAGATAAACATGTGCTGCAATGCACATGGCCCACCGGTACATACCATTCTTATAACCGCACGGAGTTCCGCATAACTTGTTGTACACGCTCGTTCGCTCTGTTATAAGGATTTGGCCTAAAGTCTTTTTAAAAAATACAAATGAAATTTAAGAAGAATACTTTTTATTTAATGGTCTCGGATATATTGATGGGCAAGTGTCACGCGCGCGGATGATGGAACAGAACTGCTCTCTAAAACAATGAAAGACTGCATGAGTAGTAAGATGTGCTGAATCGACATAAGGGTTAGGGAGAATAGGTTGGATGGACATTATTGTATACATCTACACTACTACAAAGAGGAAAAAAAATTTATTTTTGTGTGTATGTTTGTAATGAATAAACTTAAAAACTACTGCGCCGATTTCAAAAATTCTTGCACCATTAGAAAGCTACATTCACCCTGAGTAACATAGGCTACTTTTTATCCCGGTAATGTGTTCCCACGGGAACCCGGAACGAGTAAACTAAATCACGCGGGCGGAGCTGCGGCGATCAGCTAGTAGTGTATATATAACAGCCCCGGGGATAAGAGTAAACTCACCCTAGAGCGGTTAAGTTTATGTGAGGGTTGTATGGATTTTAGGAGCTGGTGTGCTGGACTGAATTCCAAACAGTTGGTTAAACTTGTAAACTTCAATCATTTGTTGATAATAATGACGATGACGCAAGTATTTTCTTATAAAATTGAAGGTCAGAACTTAAACTTAAATTCAAGTTATTGATTTTTAATAATGGCAGTGGCATTTTGTTTATAAACTGAACCACAAATTAAATAAACGGAACAGAGCAACAGCTTCTTAACAATGTGCAAAGTTGCACACAGAAAACTTGCGTCGCAGGAAGTCAAAACTTGGCACTGGTGTAAAGTTTGATGACAAAATTAATTTGACTTTGTATGAAGCTGTTGATCTTATCTGTTTACTTACTTTGTGGCTGTACTAATAAATCCATATGCCAATTTTAGGTTTTTGTGTAAAAACCCAAGGTATAATATCTTTTTTTCGGTTTTAAACCATGTTGTAATCTATTTATAACTTGATGAGTGTTACCTCATCAACAGTGTAATTTTTTTTGTTTAAATTTTTAGGGTTTTTTTGGGAATTCAATTAAAAACGTTTGAATTTAATTTTTTGTTTTTGTGTTCAAAACCGAGTCACTTCATTGCATGGGCGTATACAAGGTAGTGTTTTTGTTCTGTAAGGTATAATTTATCTACTTATAGTCAATTAATAAAGACGTACGTCATAGCACTGAAAACACACAGTAGGTAATATTCTGTGGTCATAACAACGTTTATTGTTGTCGATTTCATGGGCATTTTCATTTAAACCTTGTATATCACTGCGGTTCCGCCCGCCTGGTATGGTATTCTCGTTCACAACTCCCAAACACATTGCCGGGATATAAGCAGCCTATATCAGGGGTTTCACAGCTATTTAATTTGTCAAAGAATTTTTAATAACGTTTCAGCTGATCCAGAGAATACAGGGTAATTTTAATATTAGCCTCAAAGAGCATAAATACGTTAACTTAGCAGGTGATCATAATTTAAACCGTATGCGGTTGAGACACTTTTTGACATGGGGTTGAAGCGCTCGTCACCTTTATAGACGCATTGCTAAACGCCTTATCGACGCTTATCAGGAGTAGAAAGCTGGCTAATATTTGGCCCAAAGAATAAGTATCGCCATCCAACATGGCAACACAGCCAACATTCTGGCAACCTTACCAGTCAGTAAGACAGCAGCAGAAGATAATTACCTAATAGTTTTTTTTTTACATTCTCACATGACGTCATCTAGCCCAAATTAAGCTAATATAAGTTTGTGCTATGGGATCTAGACGACTGATAAACATACTTATACATTTATAAATACATACATATTATACATTGAAAATACCCAAACTCCGAAACAAACATTTGTGGATTACACTAATAATTTGATTCGACCCGGAATCAAACCTGAGAGCTTAGTGACGGCAGTCGCATACGCCACCGAGGCAGTCGACTAATGTAATATAGGTAAATATTTTTAGTACATAATGATGTATATTGTAATTCATAGGACTATAGAACGATTTACTTATTTTTTTCAATTACAATATACTAAAAATATTTACAATATGTAGGTACCTGTCTAAATATTATCTTAAAAAAATCTCCGCGTTATTTGTAAGGATATGTAATTTCAAGCTTATTTTAGAACCGCAATATCTTCGACAAAAAATGCGAGTGTAGATTACGCCGTCCGACGAATAATGATTCGTTGAATTAAATTGCATATCATTTGATGTAATGAAACATTTCGTATAATGTATACAAATATGCGAGTAAAAGCAGATGTTATATTAGTATGTACATTTTTTAGCATAATATTTTTAAGACATATTTTTTATGTCATAAGCTCAAGCTCTGCTTAGTTCGAGGCTCCGTCATGAGATGGCGTTGTATTCAATATTGTTGTATTTATTTATTACTAATAGCCGACGGTTTAGTCCGCGTCAATATAAGTTTTCTAGAAGTTTACGTAAACACATTCCTGGGATAAAAAGTACCTTTTAACATCAGCTATCTGCCAGTAAAAGTTCCGTTAAAATCAGTCCAGCCATTCACGGGTCAAGTGATTCGGAGTATGGGTGCTTTCTTAACTAAAATATCAGGTTGTACGAAGTTCACTGGGACAGGTTTAATGTTTTTTTACTGAGACTTCGTTGTCCGTCCGTCCGTCTGTCTATCTTGAGCTGTACCTATCTCATGAACCGTGATAGTGCCTCTATAACAACAAATACCTACAAAAAAAACAGAATATAACAAATATTGAAGAAGGTTCCCATACAACAAACGTGATATGTTTCTTTTTGATACGGAACCCTTTGTGTGTGAGTCCGACTCGCACTTGGCCGGATTATTGTTATTGCATAGTTATACCTAGTTTAGGTAAGTACATAAACTATCTTAGCATAATTTTGGCTATGAAGTTCATCATCTACCTGCCCTTATCCCAATTATTTGGGGTCGGCGCAACAAGTCTTTCTCCTCCACACATCCCTGTCAGACGTCATCTCTTCAGTCACTCCTCTCCTTGTCATATCCTCTTTCACATATTCCATCCATCTTTTCTTTGGCCTTACCTCTTCTTGTTAAACCCTCTGCAGTCATACTTTGCACCTTTCTAACGACACTGCTTTCCTCTCTTCTCATAACATGTCCTACCATGACAGCCGCTCGCTTCTCAATTTTTCATTCACTGGTGTAACTTTCAAACTTCCTCTAATATACTCGTTCCTTACCCTATCCATTCTTGTCACACCACGCATCCATCTTAACATTCGCATCTTCGCTACATGCAATTGTCTTTCATCCGTCGCTTTTACGGCCAAACATGAAAGTCCATACAGGACGGCAGGTCTGACGACAATTTTGGCTATGAAGTTATTTTTGCAAAATCGTACGAGTCTTGAGTGGTTTAATTTTAAAGGTCATGAAAGGGACGTTGTAAGGTACATCCCTTTATGACTGTCCCTTTCAAGAATATTCCCTATCAATTTGTTCAGAAGACGCACTAATGAGTGGCTTATAGAAAAATGCTCTTATTCAATGAAAGAATTTTGGGAATATAAAAATTAAAGAAACATTAGTGACACGCACATAGTGGAGCGAAGCGAGCCGAAGGCGAGCGGAGCTCTCAACGGGTGACTCAAATTATTTTTCAAACGATTTATGTTAAGTTGTTTCTCGGTGAATACTCGGCCGATTTCGGATTTTCTTGCACTCATCAATAGCTTACAGAATTACCCAGGTTATTACGATGCCAGAATTTTGAATTTAAACTCGCTTTGCTCAAATATATGCTGCAGCGTAACGGTACGTTTCGCGACTGCGGCGACCTAGTTTATAGTGAGAACATTGGTATGATACTAAATTAAACTTAAGAAAATAGTTAAGAGTATAGGTAATATTTGACATTATTATATTGATTTAGTTTTAAGAAGACATTATATTAAATTAATTGGTGAATATGTGTTCAAACTTGGAAATTGGACCACCTGGTGAAACATGAAGAATCTAAGACAGATAAGAAATCTATGTCAACCATGTTTCTGGTGTTGCGATGATGCAGATTTAACTTTTAAAAATCTAGGTATGGTACCTACTTATTGTTGTTAAGGTTAAGTTATGCTGTACGACAATTAAACTTAAAGATGCATACCAAATAATAGCAACATACTTTCAGCTGTACCTATCTTTCATGACTGTCAATGTATTTAATAATTCACTCAATACTGAATACCTCTGACTCTCTCAAATTGTATTTCGCACCAGACACGGTGCACGTAGGTCTAATCAGACAAATCTTTTTGCAAAGTAATGGTAAGCAAGATGTTAAAAACTTTCAAAATATAATAGCTTTAATTTTTCGCAAAATTAAAAAGGACAAACTAACGTCGACAATTGTTTCGCCTCTAAACGAGGCATTATCAAGACTGTCTCAGAGATTCAATCCAATATTTGAAATGTTTTTGCATTACAGGTTCCTAAAAACAATTTATATATCATATTATAATCCCCTGGTCAGGATGGCTCGTCAGTATAACGATCTGGCCAATAACAACGTAGATCTAGATATATTTGCTTCTAAAATTACAATATTTATTAAAACACTCAAAGATGTCCTCCATTCCACACCCAACTCTGTTCATTTAAGCTCAAAGTTTTGGATTGAAATTCAGACTTAAAACCTTGTAATTTTATTTTTGCACTACTAACTCAATTGTAATCTGTATTGTGTAAATTGTGTAATAAAAAAATAAATAAAAATGTCCAATTTAAGGACTTAAGTTTCTGTAGAAGAAACTGTAACTTACATTATAGTTTTATGAAGTGAAATACATAATATATTTTACATATCACGCCTATATTCCCGAAGGGGTAGGCAGAGGTGCATTACACACCCACAATTTCCCAGTATTTTTAGTCCCACGTAATAGGGGGCAAGCCTATTGTCATCACCTTGCACACATATAATGGATTATATCCAAAATGGCCCAATGAATTAAAAAAAGGAGCAGCTACTAATATTGAAATTTGGAAAAAATATTGAAACCCGTTGCCTTGCGATGAAATGTAGATAAAGGCAACAAAATCTTATGTGCCAGCTGCTATAACACAACCAATTAAAGTCCTGGGCGTCTCGGACTATAATCTATACTTATAATAAATCTGTAGATAGAAGTGAAAATTCTGTACATTGAAAATATCAAAAAAATAAATGGAAAGGGGTGTTACTAGACCGACACCGAACCCAAAAAGGTGATTAAAAAAAATTTTGTCTGTCTATTTATTCAGGCATCACGCAAAAACAACCGGTTCGATCACGATGTAACTTGGTATAATTATTCTTTAATATCCTGGGCACCACGCTGGGTACTTTTTATCCCGGAAAAGTATATATAATAAAAAACAAACTTATTTTGCGGTTCGATCCCTAGACCCGATTACTGTACCAACCGCAAATAATAAGTTTGTCGTAGGTTACGTCACCCGCAGTGGAGTTCACTAAGGGGCGCTGCACACGGCTAAGATACTATAATATTTTATCTTAAGATACAATATCGCTCAACAGCTATACATAATAAATCAGTAACTGGTGATCAAGGAAACTATAACACGCAGGCGGAGCTGCAGGCAACAGCTAGTTAATAATATAATTATGTAAACTAGTGGTTCTATGAACCGTAGACTTCGGGAGCTTTGTTTAGAAAATTTATTTTTCAATTTCCTACTCTTTATTACTCTTTAATTTTTCATCCAATCCAAAAAATATCATTCACATGTTATTCATTGTAAGCAAGAAGTGTGTGTTTTTTTTTTTTTTTTTTTTTTTTTATATTTGGTTCGCCAAATTGACGCCGCCCGCCTGGTGGTAAGTCGTGACGACGTCTAGCGATTGTGGGCCACTCTCACAGCACACATTACTATTGAGAGTGGCCCTCAACTTGACGACCTACTGATGTGCCTCTTCACGCTCCGCTTAAAGAACCCAGGATTATATGTGGGAGGAAACACGTGCACAGGCAGGGCGTTCCAGGCCACTATCGTTCGGCAGAGAAACGAACGTTTAAAACGTTCGGTTCTCGCGAACATGCTATCCACTGTGTGGGGGTGGCATCTCTGCCCGGCACGAGTCGTTCGGGATCGGAAGGAAGAGGGTGGGATCAGATTGAAGAGCTCTTCAGAACACTCGCCGTGGTAAATACGGTAGAATGCGGCCAAGGAAGCTATTGTTCGGCGCTGAGCTAGCGGCTCAAGGCTTCCCGTTACCTCCGGACAACCAATAATACGGATAGCCCGTCGCTGCATAGCGTCGAGAGCGTCCAGCAGATACTTCGCGGAGCCGTCCCAGAGGTGAGAGCAGTATTCGACGCAGGGTCTAATCTGCGTCTTGTACAGCAGACACCTCTGGTCCGGTGTAAAGAATCTCTTTACCTTATTCAGTATTCCTAGTTTCCGCGAAGCTAGCCCTATACATCTTTCGATGTAGTTTTTATTATTGAGCTCTCGACGAACGTCTATGCCAAGGATATCAAGGTTGTCCTTCATTGGTAATAATGCATTCTGAAGAGAGGGTAGGGGAAGGAAAGGGGATTTCTTCGCAGTAAATGCACACGCCTGTGTTTTGCGGGCATTGAACTCGACCAGGTTCTCGGTACCCCATTGAGAGATACTGTCGAGGTTACGGTCGAGATCAGCCACGAGTCGTCGTCTCTCCTCCTCAATCTCAGATCGCCCCGCCGTCGGACGAACCGAGTAACTCCCGTGCAGTGTGCTGTCATCTGCATAGCAATGAATGTTCCCGAGGGATAGCATATCATTGATATGCAGAAGAAAGAGAGTTGGTGATAGTACGGACCCCTGCGGTACCCCGGCATTCACTTGCAAGAAGCGAGAAGCCTGGCCATCGCAGAGGACCCGCACTCGGCGCTCGTTTAAAAAGCTGGCAATCCAGCTGCACAGTTGAGGAGGTAGACCATATGCCGGAAGCTTGGAAAGGAGCGAAGCATGCCAGACCCTATCGAAGGCTTTGGCGATGTCCAGGCTAATAGCCAAGGACTCGCCGTGCCTTTCCATAGCCCCACCCCAGACATGCGTTACGAATGCCAGAAGATCACCCGTTGATCGCTTTGGCCTGAAGCCGTATTGTCGATCATTGATTAGCGAGTGATCCTCTAGGAATTGCATGAGCTGCTTATTTATAAGGAGCTCAAGCACCTTGCAAATGACTGAGGTGACAGCTATGGGTCGATAGTTGCCTGGATCGGACCGATCCCCTTTCTTGGGGATCGGTTGTACGTTCGCCTCCTTCCAGACCTCCGGCACGAGCCCTGAAGAGTATGACAGGCGGTACAGACGCGTTAATACTGGAGACAACTCAGCTGCACATTTTCGTAGCACCACCGCCGGAATGCCGTCAGGGCCACTGGCTTTCCGCGTGTCGAGTGACCGCAGCACTGCCCGTACATCACATTGCCTGATAACAATATCAGGCATTGTGTGGCCACAGTTGGCGATGGCGGGGGGCTGCAGGCCACGGTCGTCGACCCGGGAATTAGCCGCAAAGAGGTCTGCGAGCATATCCGCTTTCTCTTGGGCTTTGTGAGCCAGTGTTCCATCTGGGTAACGCAGCGGTGGCAGCGAGGGCTGACAAAAGTTAGATTGCACGGCTTTGGCCAGTTGCCAGAATCCACGGCTGCCCGTGGGATGGGAAGTGAGCTCCTGACCAAGCCGCGCGACGCGCTGGGCATCCGCTCTCTTAAAGGCCCTCTTACTCGACTTTGTGGCCCGGTTGTACGCTGCTTTGAGGTGGCCCACGTTTGGGTCGCGCACAGCCCGGGCCCTGATCCAGGCGCGATATGCCGACTGTTTTTGTCGAACAGCTTTGGCACAATCTCGCCCGAACCAGGGACGGGCTCTGCGGATACTGGCGACATCAGTGAAAGGGATGTAATAATCCATCCCTAAACTGATCTCGCCAGCAATAGCAGAAGCACTATCCGAAGGAGCCTTTCCTACAAAGCAGCGCTGGCTCCAGGGGACGGACGCAAAATAATCGCGTAGACCGTCCCAATCCGCTGACGAGTAGTGCCATAGTCGTCGTGACGTTTGCACAGGACGTGCAGGAGGTGACACCTTCATGCCAGCGTGAACAACACAGTGGTCGGAACTACCCAGTGGGGCTCCTACCGAAACACTGTACTGGGCTGGGCGACTCGTCAGCAGTAGATCCAGCCGAGCGGGCGCGTGATCTGACCTGTCTGGTATCCGGGTGATCCCGCATACCATCTGGGTCAGACCGTGGGAGAGAGCGAACGCATGGGCGGCTCTACCCGCATGATCAGTCTTGAGGGACCCCAGCCATTCAATGTGATGGCCATTGAAGTCCCCCAGAAACGTGTGTAAAGTTTCATGAAAATCGTTTGATAAAGACAGCCGCAAACATGATCTGACAGAACCCGTAGATGTAGAGATGTAGAGGTAGGTACAGACGAAAGAAATTCTCCCCAGTCTGCAAGTTGAAACGGAGACTTCGGTCGCTTCGTTCCCTCAGTCAATTAAAGATTTTAGTCCCTTTCACGACATCTCTTCCCTACATATTTTAAAATAATAGATAAGTATGTTTATCAGTTATTTGATGTCATAGCACATCTTTGGGCTAGATGACGTTTTGTAAGAATGCCTAAAATTATTTATTTTATTTAAATAAGTACCTTTTTATTGCATAACATCCATCCATTAGATGCAGTAATGTGCACAGTTCGAAGTGGGCAATAAAATTTAATAACTATCATTTATGCGTAAGCACATTGATGTGATGAGTCGGTAATGCGAAGGAGTGTTTTATGCGCACTCACGGGTCCTTGTGTTAAGAAACCTTTTTGATGGGAAGGAATTGATGGGAAGTTATAACGTGCCTACTTACTAGTCGATTCCGCAAACGTTGTCTTGTCATAGGCAGGCCTATGTCACTCGCCTGACAACCGCAAAAAATACGTGACGTCAGCGACAACTTGAAGTTGTAAATCAGTAAGGGTTGTCTCTGGTTTGTGACACGGCATTGACCATAGCGTTGATATTGAAGTATTAACGTCATAATTATTGGTAAAATTATGCTGGTACATGGGGCACACTAAAAGTTTTGTACTTCTAGCTAATCGGAACTATTTGAATTTCGAATGTTATATTTTGTAAACGTTGCAACCTTCTTAGTATTAAAAAAAACAATTGGCGGAAAATCATTTGTTAATTGTTTTTTATCCCACATCAAAGTTCTACGTATGCAAAGAAAATGGAATTAAGTCGAAAATATTTTATAGCGATGATTTTTTATGATTTTAAAAGTTCTCTCTCTCCGCAAGACTGTGCCGCTCGTCTTCAAAATGCTTATGGGAGAGAATCACCTTGTTGGAGCACCGTGAGGCGATGGTTTGCTGAATTTTAGAGAGGTCGAGTTTCTTTACATGACGAATTTCGTGAAGGGCGGCCGTCAACTGCCGTCAACGTAAATAATGTGGCTACTGTTAAGCGGTTAATTGAAGAAAACCTGCGGATTACCTATGAGACAATTCGAGGACTATTGGGGAATGGTACCTATGAGTCAAATCCTGAAAATTTTACACGAAGAATTGAAAGTTCGGAATCTTTGTTGTTGTTGGATCCCTCATGAACTGACAGCGGAGCAGAAGCGGGCTCGCGTGGAATGGTGCTCACAGATGCTACTGAAGTACAACCACGGACATTCTAATGCTGTTTATGACATGTCATAGGAGACGAAACGTGGATTTATTGTTTTGAACCAGAAAAAAAACAGCAATCTTGTGAATGGGTGTTTGAAAATGAGAACAAGCCAACAAAAGTGAGGCAGGCGAGAAACGTTGGTAAAAAAATTATCGCGTTATTTTTCTCAGCTACGGGTCCCATCTGTTCAATTCCACTTGAAGATCAAAAGAGTGTTAATGCCGAGTGGTATTCTACCATTTATTTACCCAGGGTGTTAGAAAAAGTTCGCGAAAGACGACTCAAAAGCCGCGTCTACATCATGACAACGCTTCTTCACACACGGCCAACAAAACAAAGTAATTTAAAATTTTAGCTTCCGAAAAAGTACAACTCGTCACCCATCCTGCGCATAGCCTAGCACCCTGTGATTTTTGTATTTTCCCCAAAATCAAAGATTTGATGAGAGGTTTCACTTTTACCAACTCCGAAGAGGCAGTGATAGCGTTCAATCAGCACGTAGAAAACATACCTTCAGATCTGTGGTCCTCCTGTTTTAAAAAATGGTTAGATCGCATGAAAAAATGTTAAAAAATGTAAAGCAGAGTATTTTGAAAAGCAATAAACATAATATTTTGGTTTTAACATGTTGTTTTTTTAAATTACGTAAAACTTATAGTGTGACCTACGTATCACGGTTCATGAGATACAGCCCAAGACAGACGGACGGATAATGCAGTCTCAGTAATAGGGCTCCCGTTTTACCCTTTGGGTACGGAACCCGGAGTAATTATGTATTTCCGTATGTACGTAAAAACCCTCCAATTAAGTTAATAAGGCATCACTGATGTTGTGGTTTGTAGCGAATATCGAAAATCAACAACAACACGTCAACAATGGACATAAAAACCGACATTACCAAAAAAGGACCGAATTTTAAATCTTTATGCACAACGGTGTACAATGGCGGACTTAATGCCATTAGGCATCTTCTTCCAGTCGACCTTGGGGTGATGCAGAAATAACATTCCGGTAGGTGCTCAATATTGGTTGTGAAATTGTAATCGACAATGGTACTAATTTAATTTAATGGTACTAAATTGTAAATACCAATTAAGGAACAAATAAAATACCATAACAATATGTGTACATATTCTTTATATATATAATTCTACTGTACGTGTGTATGTCACTGAACTCCTCCTAAACGGCTGGACCTATGTTCATGCATAAATACTGTAAATATATATATTATAAGTACAAAAATTATTTATTTATTTATTTTATTTTTAAACTTATGCACAAAACTGTACAAAGGCGGACTTAATGCCACAGGCATTATCTACCAGTCAACCTTTGGGTGATGCAGAGAGAACTAGTAGGTGCTCAGAGGTTGCTATGACACACAACAATTGTTATGGTAAATAATAGTATATGACGTCAATAAACCTACATAATACTAAAACATACCTACATAGTACATACAATTTACATAAAATAGATACACAAATATAATTACATATAAAGCTACGACTTCTATAAAGAGTGAGTGACAAAAGTAAAAGAAAGACAAACTGATTCTGCTTAGGAATCCTTATACAGCTCATATACCTTCCTCTTGAAAACGGAGCGGCTGGTTGACATCCTGACCTCCAAGGGGAGCACATTCCAAAGGAGAATAGATAGCACAAAGAAAGAAGAGTGGACAAGGCTAGAAGTGTGAGAAGGACAATGTAAGAGAAGACTATTAGAAGAGCGTAAGTTTTTATTGTGGTTGGTGCCCAGAAATTGAAAGTAATGAGTTAGGTATGAGGGGACAAAAATTGTCGACAACAAACAAAAAATACAGACTAATTGAGAACGTACTCCTTTTTTTAAGTCGGTTAAAAAGAACTTTGATTTTTTTTTGTAATTACTTTACTTTTTGTAATTATTATTACTTTCAAATGTATACAAACTATTCTCAGACCTAACAATACAGTTTTATTATACACAAAAATATTCATAAGAATTGGTCAAACTGTTTCGGAGGAGTTTGGCAACAAACTCAAGAATTTCAAATATTAGTTAGTAATTATGTAGAATTATTAAATTCATTAAGTATTAAAATACTGGCCAAGGGCGAGTCGGGCTCGCGCACTAAGGGTTCCGTACCTAAACGTCAAAAAGAATTCACGTTTTTTGTATGGGAGTCTCCTTAAATATTTATTATATTCTGGTTTTTAGTATTTGTTGTTATAGCGGCAACAGAAATACCATCATCATTCACCGAGCCTTTTCCCAATTCAGTTGGGGTTGGCTTTCCAATCTAACTGCTCGCGGCTGAACATTGACATTTTCCGTGAAGCGACTGCCATCTGACCTCCACAACCCATGGGCGATATCAAAGTTCTATAGTTAGACCGCGAGGATTTTCGATGACAACTGGGACCGACGGCTTAACGTGCTCTCCGAGGCACGGAGGGGTCTCAGTGTCTTAAGAAATGGTCACCCATCCTAAGACCAGCCTGACTAGATGTTGATTAACCTTTGCAATGTGTTAACATTGTCGGTTACCACTAGACCACAAGCCCCTCGCAACAGAAATACATCATCTGTGAAAATTTAAACTTTCTAACTATAACGGTTCATGAGATACAGCGAAAGACAGACGGACAGACGGATAGGGAGCGAAGCGTCAGTAATAGGGTTCCCGTTTTACCTTTTGAGTACGGAACCTTATAAGCAGTTTATGAATCAAGTAGGTACCAATGATTTTTACTGGTAGGTACCGGTCACGTGACTTAGTCATTTACGCACCAATTTTATGACATTAGTAAGTAAGTAAATACTCTTTATCGTACACAATAGTGAAATAAATAGTTTATGACAAGTCTTAAAAATAATAATGTACAACAGGCGGCCTTATTGCTAAAGAGCAATCTCTTCCAGGCAACATTAGGATGGAATGAAAGTTACAAGAAATTATATAATTATTATATTGTACACAGCATTGCTGTTCTCTCTGAGACAGTCTTGAGAATGCCTCATTTACAGGTGAAACATTTGTCGACGTTTTAATGTCTTCTATTTTTGTGAAAATAATGCAATTATTTTAAAAAGTTTGAACATCATACTTACCATTACTTTGTCATGGATTTTCGTCAGGTAACGCCTGATTCTATCCAATATTTAATAAAATTATATTTAAAAATAATAAATTAACAGGATTTAAGAAGACAGCAAAATGTTCAATACATTGATAAATGAATATTAATCAGGAGAAACAAGTACATATACTTATATAGGATATACTAACTTTAACACATATATATCACGCCTATATCCCCGAAAGGGTAGGCAGAGAGATTACACACCCACAATTTGCAAGCCTATTGCCGTCGCCGGGCACATTTACAATGGGTTATGTCCAAAATGACCGAATGAATTTAATAAAAAGTAGCAGCTATATTGTAATTTTGATAAAAAATTGAAACCCGTTGCCTTGCGATGAAATGTTGATGAAAGGCAACAAAATCTTACGTGCCAGCCGCTATGGCACAGCCAATTAAAGTCCTGGGCGTCTCGGACTAACTTTAAATACTTATACAAAAAACTGTATATACATTATTGTTTTGCACACCGTACTGATTGTGGAATACAACTTGCTGTTTTTTTGCTATAATTAATGTTTTTGCTATCGTTTATTTAATTTTTTAATCTCAATTTGGTCTCATTAGCTGTATACCGCAACAATTTTTTATAAAGGTTTTATTATGCACTAGGGGACTCCCGTGTAATAGTTTTTGGGTTCCGTACCCACAGGGTAATACGGGAACACATGGTTCCCACGGGAATCGGGAATGAGAAAACTATATCACGAGGCGAGTCGCGGTAATTAGCTAGTCTATAATAATCCTACTAATATTATAAACGTGAAAGTTTGTGAGTATGTAAGTATGTATGTGTGGATGGATGGATGTTTGTTACTCTTTCACGTAAAAACTACTGAATTGATTTTAATGAAACTTTACAATAATATAGCTTATACATCAGAATAACAATTTATAAAGATATTGTGTGAATTGTTCAAAATATGACGCGGCGCGACGGGAACGGGAAAAAATCCAAATTACCACGCGGACGAAGTCGCGGGCGACCACTAGTTATCTATATATAGAAATGGGGAATGTAATTTTTGTCCCCCCTTAGTGCTCGAGAACTGCTTATGCTCCAATGATGGTTGACCCCTCTATGGATAGTCAAGATAATGCTTGATTAGTATATAGTCCCGCACAGAAGAACTAGTTATTTCTAACTAGCTCCAGGTGCAGGACAAGAAACGTTGCTCTGTATGTCTGGGAACCCGATTTTTGCGGAGCGCCAGAGGTAACCTAAAAAGCCACCAGCCACGCTCTCAGCAAAAATCGAACTCCGAACATTTAGAAGTATATTTATTTACTGTCGAATTCGGATTATAATTTCAAAAGTTGACATAATAAACATATGAATAGGCTATGATTATGACACTATAAAAAATTTAAAAGTAGGTACAGATTTTGTATGAGAGTTCCTGCAAATCTATATCGTAAAGTAACTTTTTAAACACATTTGAATAGAATCAACGTACAATGATAAAATTCTTACAGGCTAAGGTCTGTGGACCATATCGCCTTGTCGAGTTTTCTTGATTAACTTCTACAATTTTGTCAAAATGAGTAAAAGTATGAGATTAGATAATGTAGTTTATAAACAGCACTTAAATACGCATTACAACACGGTGGACAGAGACAGAGGATATAGTGACCAAGATAGAAATAGGGATGCTTAGATGGTCGGTCATGTAGAGAGGATCGATGATAGGAGACTGACAAAACAGATATATGAAGCGAGTGTGAATGGACAAGCTAGTAAGGGTCGACCTAGGCGAACTTATGGCGACCAAAAGCACTCGTAATCGGCGAGCATGCATGAATACATTAATGAAAGTTGAGGAAGCGAAAGAAGTATGCCAGGATCGTAGCAAGTGGAAGTCCGTGGTTTCTGCCTACCCCACTGGGAAAGAGGCGTGAGTTTATGTATGTATGATGTAGAGTTCTAATACCCTTCTAAGTTTCATAAACTGCTATTATTAGTTATCTAGGTCCCACACAAGCTTACAATTAAGTTACCTTGGGCTACGTAGGTGGTTCTTATGTAAAACATGTCCTTAAACTTTTAATTAATTAATTTGTTCTAATGGAGAAAGAATTTTGGAAATCGTTTGAGTAATTCTTTAGAAATATACAAAGCAGGCGTCCGCGGCTTCGCCCGCTTGATAAACTGTATACTAAAACCTTCTTCTTAAATCACGTCTCTGTCGACGAACAGAAAGTCATTTTTATAACCTCTCACCCACTACAACACATTCACACAGATTCAATTCGTTCGTTGGCCATGGGGTCCGAGTGCTCGCCGCCTTTATAGAGACATTGCTAAACGCTTAATAGATGCTTCTCAGGACCAGAAGGCTAGCTTTTTTCTGGCCCAAAGAATAAGTATCGCCATCTATCGCCATCCAACGTGGCAACACAGCCAGCATTCTGGGAACCTTCCCAGTCGGCAATGACGCGGAGGATTTTTTAAACGATACTTTATAATTTAAATATTTTTAGTAGAAATATAATCATGTATATTGTAATTCTTTTGTAAATAATTTTTTAATTAAAAAAAAATTATGTACGAGTATATTGTAATTCTTATTGTAGATATGATTGAGAAAGACAAAAAAAAAATGAAGTTTTTGTTTTAGATAGTAGGTATAGTTTGTTCAAGTTTTTCTTAATTTAATTTTCCTGTTCCTTGTATATTATTCATGGAAAATAAACAGTTAATTTAGTCCACTAAGTTTACCCGACTTTGTTAAACAATATTAAATAATCAACAATTCATTACACACCGATAGTTACGTAACATTACGCTGATACTTTGGGTGTTTAATGATGAATAACCGATGGCGAAATTTAGCGGCAGGCTTGTGGAATTTTCGTACTTTAAAGCCCATGGGTGAACAATACATCTTACGACATATTAATTATACTGTTGACTAATTGCAGGCGGGCGCTCACGGCTTCGCCTGCGTGCAAGATAGTTTTATGGTTTATTAATTCCCGCAGGGACACATTCCGGGGATAAAGAGCCTAGTTTAGAGAAGGAAAACTCGACACAAAACTCTATACCATACCATAACCTATAACATATACCTGCCTGGCCGGCGTAGTATATGTAGGCTGAATTTCCCCCTACTTTGGGGGAGGCCTATGCCCAGAAGAAGTCAAATGGGCTGATATGATGATACGATATGATGACACTGCTTTATAATTGCCCATTTTTAAAGTAAGTACGGGGAAAGTGCTATGAAAGGGACAAATCTAATTAGGTAATTATTGTTGTCACAAATCAAGTTAATGCTGTACGATAATTAAACTTAAAGATGCCTCCTAAGAACATAGCAACATTCTTTTACCTATGTCTTTCATGTCTAACGATGTCCCATTCAAGACTACCCAGCTATGGATGGGACAAAATTAAAGTTTTATTTTATTACTAGTACAGCAGTAGTCAAATTTTCGGTCAACCATTATTGTAGCATAAGCAGTTCTTGAGAGCTAAGGGGGGCAAAAATTACATTCACCATTTCTATATATAGATAGAAACTATCCTTAGTATTCAACAGCCTTTTTAAAAACAAACACAGACACATTGTTGGACGTCAGTTGTAATTTATCTCTGCTTATGCACCGGTGATATGAGGTGTGTTTTTAACTGACTTCCAAAAAAGGAGGTTCTCAATTCAACTGTATGTTTCTTTATATGTTTGTTACCTCATATCTTCTGACTGGGTAAACAGAATTTGAATCATTTTTTTAAATTGAAACCTACTACTATTAGTCCGAGACGCCCAAGACTTTAATTGGCTTTGCCATAGCGGCTGCCACGTAAGATTTTGTTGCCTTTCATCATCATTTCATCGCAAGGCAACGGGTTAAATTTTTTTTCAAAATTACAATATAGCTGCTACTTTATAATCAATTCAATCGGCCATTTTGGAAATAACCCATTATAAATGTGCCCGACGACGGCAATAGGCTTGCCCCCTATTACGTGGGACTAAAAATACTGACAAATTGTGGGTGTGTTAAGCACCTCTGCCTACCCCTTCGGGGATATAGGCGTGATATGTGTGTGCGTGTGGAACCTACTACTTCCCAGCTGGTCCTATTTCAATTTGGTCCCATTCCGACAACTATTTGGTCCCATGTCCCAGTTTGAAGTCGATTGCTGTATAAATTTTTGACATTTTTATTTGGTCCCAATCAGAAAATTATTTAGTCCCACTTCAGTCATTTGAAGTCGGGCTTTGTGACAATATTTGACGAGTTTTTTTATATGTGTGTGTATAAAAAATATTCAATGTATCAGCGAATTGATTACGCAAAAGCAACATTGAAATCGATGCAGCCGTTTCACATCCAAGGTCCATTCTTATGACATGTCACAAGTTAGTATAGGTACTATTTTATACACGTGGTTTAGTTGTTAGACAATATGTGATTGTTAAAAAGGCTTATCCCGGTCTGTTCAATTCCGATGTGATATTAGGGTAAAGGTTGACAGAGGGCGAAGGGTTAGGCAGATCTCTGCCTAACCCTTACACACCTACTCTTTGCCAGTAATTAGTCCCACGTAATAGGGGGCAAGTATATTGCTATTATCGGACACTATAGAAAATTCATAACCACTCTGTAATTGAAACCAATTTTTCAACAGTCAGGACATAAGTTACATATAATCTCTGCTGTTTGAATGTTAACAAGAAATATAGTTAAAAAATACAAATTAAAAAGTAACATATTGCACAAAAACACATCCTACTTTTCCACTATTATAATTTTATTTCTACTGACCGGTTTCACCTGATGACATCATCAGAGATTTAAACAATATAGTTTCAACAAATCACACAATAATCTATTTATTTAATACGACAATTTGTCTGTCTGTCAGTCCGTCGCATTTCGTTAATTATAATTAATAATACATACATTTGCATGAAATATTAAAAAAAAAAAATTCTTTTTTTTTTATATTTGAGGCGATACAAAGTTCGCCGGGATAACTAGTATCCATAATTCATATACAAATATCGTACTACATATTCATAAGACCATCAAAACAAGGTGTGTAAATAGTAGAAAATGAAGAAAGAAATCTTTAATAATGCATGTAGCAGATTCCACCAAGTGCCGTCAATCGACGAAGCTGAGATCTTTAAAACTACGCAACGGATTTTGATGCGGTGTTCACTGTTCACCAACAGATAGAGTGGTTCTCAAGGAAAGTTTTTGTGTACCTATATAGTTTGTCAAGCGGGCGCCCATTCGTATAAAATAATTTATAAAATACGTTAGTATGTCTAATAGAAGATTTAAGTTTTATTGCCAGGTCCTTCCTCACAGGTTGCACCTACTTATTGCCATGCGAATCTGGCAGTAAATGTAACTTTAGAAGCAATCTTGACTTATTATAATACCTAGTAAGTAAGTAAGTGTTACTTTGTAACCCAAATACTCAAATGTTTTATTTACATTTAAAAACATTTAAGAATTTTTTTGTTTGAACGCGCTTATCTCAGGAACTACGACTCCGAATTGAATAATTATTTTTGTATTTAATAGCCCATTTAGTGATAAAGCCTACAAGCTATATAACATCACGCTACGACTAATAGGATCGGAGCAGCATTAAAAAATGTTTGATAAACGGGTTCAAAAATTTTGCAGTTTTATTACTGCGGCATGTGATACCTTTAGCGATAAAAAGCGGTTTCCAAAAGTCACCCGTTCATGGTCAGCCTAACTACATATATTGAGAAATTCGGCCCCCAAATACACAAATTTCATCACGTATAAATATTTGCTTATAGATTAATGCACAGTATTAACTTAGTGAGGTTTGTACATTTAATTAGAACCGGTTTAAAAAAACCGGCCAATTCGGACTAATGCACAAAGGGTTACGTACACCAAAAACAGCAAAAGTCATGTTTGTTGTATGGGAGCCCCCTTAAATATGTATTGTATTCTGGTTTTTAGTATTTGATGTTATAGCTGCAACAGAAATACATTATCTGTGAAAATTTCAACTTTCTAACTACCACGATTCATGAGATACAGCCTAAGATAGACGGATGGATTGATAGTGAAATCTCAGTAATAGGATTCCCGTTTTAGTCTTAGGGTACGCAACCCTAAAAAGATCTAGATAGTTTCACTTGAAGCACTTTTCCTCGTAATTACAATAATTAGGTGTTTAATTACAAAGGTCAAATTAGATTATAATTAACACGACTTTGAGCGACTTGACATTGAATATTAACCATCTCCGTCTTATTCTAAACCATCTCAGATTTCTGTAATTAATAATTCATTTTATTTATATCTACTGATGTCTATTCAACAGTTATCTCTGCTTACCCCATCGCGGGAAAAGGGTAATTGTACCGAAGTTTCTGTGTAAACTAGTACGGTGTCTTGCGCAGTGCTTCGCGCCGCACCACGCCATAGGTTTTGGCCTATAACTTTTGACCCCTTAGGGCCGACACTCCGTAATCGCGCAGCCGTCCTGTCTACGCGCGTGGAGATGCGGTCGGGCTCCGGACCGGATTATCGCAGTGTCGCTAGTTAAATTTTAACGGCGTGATGTATAGGTAGTCGTGTCCATGGAAAACTTATTGTATTATTACGTAGCAAAACAACGACGACTAGCAAAAAAGAAACGACAGCCAGTAAGTCCGTTTATTGAATTTATATAGGTTGCTTAGCGGGGAATTTGTTGCAAAGTTCAGTAAGTATATTAAGAGAAAATGAAAATTCATTTTACAATTATTTTAAAGTTTCGGTACAGGTCTACACAACGATAAATCAAACAACACTGCAGCAACCGCACTGCCCTACGTTGTTGTAGGAGATGAAGCGTTTGGGTTCTCTAGCTATGTCATGCGGCCATTTGCTCGAGCTCTCAATTTGGACCATAAGAAAAAAAAACATCATTATAGGTTAACAAGAGCGCGACGTTATATTGAATCAACTTTTGGTATCATCTATACTTATAATAAATCTGTAGAAGTGAAAATTCTGTACCTACATTTTTTTAATTTTTTTTTTATTTTGGCTACGCCAAATTGACGCGGCCCGACGTCTAGCGATTGTGGGCCACTCTCACAGCACACAATACTATAGAGAGTGGCCCTCAAGTTGACGACCTACTGATGTTCCTCTTCACGCTCCGCTTAAAGAACCCAGGATTATATGTGGGAGGAAACACGTGCACAGGCAGGGCGTTCCAGGCCACTATGCTTCGGCAGAGAAACGAACGTTTAAAACATGCTATCCACTGTGTGGGAGTGGCATCTCTGCCCGGCACGCGTTGTTCGGGATCGGAAGGAAGAGAGTGGGATCAGATTGAAATACGGCAGAATGCGGCCAATGAAGCTATTGTTCGGCGCTGAGCTAGCGGCTCAAGGCTTCCCGTTACCTCCGGACAATCTATAATACGGATAGGCCGTCGCTGCATAGCGTCGAGAGCGTCCAGCAAATACTTCGCGGAGCCGTCCCAGAGGTGAGAGCAGTATTCGACGCAGGGTCTAATCTGCGTATTGTACAGCAGACACCTCTGGTGCGGTGTAAAGAATCGCTTTACCTTATTCAGTAAGTATTCCTAGTTTCCGCGAAGCTAGCCCTATACATCTTTCGATGTAGTTTTTATTATAGTTTTAAAATGGCCTAATTTTAAGAGGGTATGGAGGGCGGTCCTGTGCATGAATAAATACGAGAGATGGGTAATTTGCATGTGGCGGAATATTGCAAAGTAGTTGGATTTATTTAAGATCTACACAAGATGACAATAATATCGACGATGTTGTCATAACACCACGCCATACTCGTGACGTTCACTATGGGTTTCGGTACACCCAAAGAGAAGCGTATACAGTACGCGATAAATTCGCTGATTATTTCGTCACAGACGGTAAGGTGTCGTGGCAAGATCGTAGTATTTTTTGAGACGTCCTCGAACCCCACTGTATGAAGTAAAGGCAAACTGGTTCATCCATCCTTTACTTGTGTGTGTCAGGATGGCGTGAGATATGTCTGAATAAGTACCTCAAGCAATTAAATATTAAGAAGCCCCCTGACCCTAACTTGACTACCTTAATTGACCTACATCTCAAAATCTATAAGGTCTAGGAAACTGTTTTTTTTATTACAAATAACTTCAGTTCATGAAGATTAAATGCTCAAGATGAAAACACGATTACTGAAAAAATGCTCGATATTTTTTTTATTACAAAATAACCTTGTTTTAATCACATTTTAACTTAGATCTTTTAAGTTTTCTGTAGTTTCTTTAATATTTTTTAATATCTTATTCGCATTGATAAAACCACAGATATAAGAATACTATACTAGATAAAACATACATTTGCTCATACTCTCATACTTTTTTCATAATCATTATAGTTCGTCTTTAATTCATAGTTTTTATTTTGTCGCTAAGTTACTTATGTTAAATTTTCGAGAACGCGCACTAGACCCGTCGATCTGTGTCTGTCTTTTGGAAAGTGAATATCGCTGTCCTTCACTCGAGTCCGGCGTTAGCGGTTGCGAATCGGGCGAAGTGACATGGACACACCATTCTGACGTCAGTTTGACGTGCATTATCGTGTATCATCCCAACGTGTGGGAACTATATTCTTCCATGCGTGTTACCGCTGGCGGGCACGGCGCGGCGCGTGCCCCCGTTAGCTAGTAGTCGTGCCCCGTTGCGCGGTTGCGGGGCGCGCCTCCCCGTAACGGAGCACTTTTGTATGAAACCGCGCCCGCACCCTCGTAACGCAGTGTCGGCCCTTAAGTCTACTTCGTGCGAACTGCTTTAGTGCTTTAGTAATTTAGTAGAGTAGCGTGTTTAGTGGCTAAACTACTCGCTACTACACAGACATCGTTCGCATTACGGTTTAGTACAGTACACAAGTGAGTGGTGGCGGCCACTAATGAACACGACTAATCAAAAGGTTCGGACTTGTTTAGCCGGTGAACCAGTGAGCACGGATGCGTGGTGGGAGGCGCTACTCGCCCGAAAGAATAGAGTAAAATGGATTGACTCGACTAAATCATTTACTAAATTACTCGACTAAATTTTTGTAGTTCACACATATTTAGCTACTAAATTACTCGCTACTCTTCTAAATTACTAGCCTAATGCGAACTAGGCTTTAGGGCTAGGTCAAATTTTCGATTTTTTGGCTTGCCTCCAGATTGAGGGCTATCCATAGAGGGGAAAACCATCATTGGAGCATAAGCAGTTCTCGAGAGCTAAGGGGGACATTCCTCATTTCTATATAAGTACTAATAAGCTTGCTTTCGACTCCGCCCGCGTGATATAGTTTTCTCGTCTCCAGTTCCCGTGGGAACACATTACCGGGATAAAAAGTAGCCTATGTTACTCAGGGATAATGTAGCTACATATCAGTAATTTTCAAAATCGGATCAGTAATTACGGAGTCTATTCGATTCAAAGAAACAAACAATCAAATCTTTCCTCTTTATAATATTAGTATAGACTAAAACCTTCGTCGAGGACTATATACTCTATCCTGGTGAAAACAGCATGAAAATCGGTAGAGTAGTTTTGAGTTTATAGCGAACAGACAGGCAGATAGACGCTGCGGACGACTTTGTGTGTAAAATACTAACAAAATATAAATATAAGTATGAACGAACAAAGTGTTTACATTTTCGAGACTGGACAATTTCACTTTTGTCTGTCTGTGTGTGTGTTCCGGTCTAGCGAACACATTTTTTATAGAATCTCTACTAAACTTGACAGAATTGGTTTTGTTTTTTAATTTCATACTATTGTTTTATGTGAGTTTATTATATTTATAATGCGTTGACACCTTAGCACCTTCACACCTTCCAAGCACATCCGGATGTGCCGGCGCTGATACTGCATCGGTTGAAGGCCTCAAACGGCGTAAATGCTAACATACTTAGCAGGTGATTACATATTTGAGCCGTTTGGGGTTGAGACATCTGGGGTCATGGGGTCCGAGTGCTCGCCGCCTTTATAGAGACATTGCTAAACGCTTACTAGATGCTTCTCAGGACCAGAAGGCTGGCTATTTTCTGGCCCAAAGAATAAGTATCGCCATCCAACTGGCAACACAGCCAGCATTCTGGGAACCTTCCCAGTCGGCAATGACGCAGAGGATTTTTTAAACGATATTTTGTAATGTAAATATTTTTAGTATATAATTATGTATATTGTAAAAAAAAGAAGAAAAAAAAAGTTTATAATTGGGGAATGGTTTTTTATATCAGGTCGCCAAATTGACGCCTCCCGCCTGATGGAAAGCCGTTGCGACGTCTGGTGATTGTGTGCGACTCTCACAGTACGCAATATGTACTATTGAGAGTGGCCCACAACTTGGCAACCTAGTGATGTGCCTTCACGCTCCGCTTGAAGAACCCTGGGTTTTGTAATTGGGAACAAAACGTACTGACCTTATGGATATGGGCAACCACAAAATCATAACCAAAGTATAAAATAAAGCCTTTCGCTTCCCTATGTATGCTTAGATCTTTAAAACTACGCAACGGATTTTGATACGGTTTTCACTAATAGATAGAATGGTTCTCAAGGAAGGTTTTTGTACAGTTTGTCAAGCAGGTAAAGCCACGGACGTCTGCTAGTCTACGATAAGTCGACTATGACTAAGATTTCTTCATCAGAAGCATTTTGATTATATATTGAGGTCAATGTCTACAGTTTTGCGCCTATTTATATTACATAATACTTGGGTGAAGCAACTTTACGACGGTCAAGAAATGCTTTAACGTCTTATTTTGAACCTTGTAGAACTGTTTGTGGTTTAGCGGTAATGTATACTAGTTTATATACACGCGGAATCTAATAAGATAATTAATAAATATTGTTGGACATGCTCACACAACGTCGTCTAGCCCAAACTAAGCTATAAGCTTATGCTTTGGGATCTAGACGACTGATAAACATACTTATTTATTTCTAAATACATACATAATATGTATACATATAAAACCAAATATTGGAGTCGACCCGGGACTCGAACCCAAAACTCCGGAGTCGAAAGACGATGCACTACCGAACACGCCACCGAAGCAGTAAAAATTTACAAAATTTACTTTGCCACGTACTTATACTCCATTTCATAAGACACGTCAAAACTTACACAACAACCGACTTCAAATTACCGAAATGGGACCAAATTGAAATGGGACCAAATTGTAATGGGACCAAATTGAAATGGGACCAAATTGAAATGGGACCAAATTGAAATGGGACCAAATTGTAATGGGACCAAATTGTAATGGGATCAAATTGTAATGGGACTAAATTGTAATGGGCCCATTTGGGAAATAGTCACTTTCAATAAAAAAAAACGGTTCAACCAGTACGATGATATGAGGTAACAAACAACCGTTCAGGCATTAGCAAGAACGCAGTTGGGGTCGGCTTTCCAGTCTAACTGCTCGCGGCTGAACTTTAATATTTTCCGTGAAGCGACTCCCATCTGACCTTCACAACCCATGGGCGATATCGAAGTTCTGTAGTTAGACCGCTAGGATTTTTGATTTAGGGCTCCAACCACCCTTAACGACTGCCATAGATGTTTGTAAGACAACCGGGACCGACGGCTTAACGTTGTTTTGCCATGGTGTCGCAAAAGTCGGACTCATGTTCAAATGGTTGCGTAAAAAATGGCAAATAAATCACGCTTGTTGTATAAGAACCCTTTTAAATTTTTGTTATATTCTGTTTTTTAGTATTTGTTGTTATAGAGGCAACAGAAATACATCATCTGTGAAAATTTCAACTTTCTAACTATCACGGTTCATGAGATACAGCTCAAGACGGACGGACGGACAGCGAAGTCTTAGTAATAGGGTTCCCGTTTCATACTTTGGGTACGGAACCCTAAAAATAGTTTACGATCGATTCTCAGACAGACCAAATATTCACAATTTCAAAACCTTTCGGAAGAGTTTGGCAACAAACACAGTGATACGAGAATTTAGTAAACCTTTTCATTAGTAAACCTATGGTGGCCTCATATTATTATGTGAATATTTGCATTCCGCGTTATCGATTTTGCCATCGAACGATGATCTAACAGACAAAAAATGTATGGCACTTGAAGCTTTCTCGTAACATCATTCACATGAGAAACTATAAGTACCTACACGTGTTTTCCAAGGGGTAAGCAGTAGCGTTATCATCATTCACCGAGCCTTTTCTCAACTCATTTGGGGTCGGCTCTCTAGTCTAACTGCGATTCGGCTGATATTTAGATATTTTCCGTGAAGCGACTGCCATCTGGCCTCCACAACCCATGGGCGATGATTTTTTATTTAGGACTCCAACTTCCGCTAACGACTGACATAGATGTTCGTATGACAACCGGGACCGACGGCTTAACGTGCTCTCCGACGCACGGAGGGGTCTCAGTGTCTTAAGAAATGGTCACCCATCCTAAGACCGGCCTGGCTAGATGTTGCTTAAACTTTGCAATGTGTTAATATTGTCGGTTACCACTAGACCACGAGCTATATGCACTGCTTATAAGCATTGGCGTTAATACTCTCTAACTAAATGGATCGTGATTCGTGGCTCAATAGGTAACAGATAAGACCATTATCAACCGAAGGAAAAAAGGAAGAGGTTCTCAATTCGACTGTATGTTTTTAGGGTTCGGTTTGTAGCCCGAGACGCCCAGGACTTTAATTGGCTGTGCCACAGCTGCTGGCACGTAAGATTTTGTTGCCTTTCATCAGTATTTCATCGCAAGGCAACGGGTTTCAATTTTTTTTTTCAAAATTACAATATAGCTGCTACTTTTTATTAAAGGACATCATTCAAAATGTACCCAAAAATAAAAGTGCCGGCCTGTAAAAAAAAAACTGTGTCATCTTATGGCAAATGATCTTTTAAACATTTTTTATTACTACAACAAACGTCTACGACCAACTTTTAGACCCAAAATGGATCTCCGAAAATCATAAAATGAGCAAGTTATTGAACGACATTATTACTAATGAAACTGACAACGGCGATGGTGTTTTTAATTGGTTTTTTAGACAAGGTGATGTATTTATTTTGGATCGCGGCTTCAGAGATGCCATATCACCAATGGAGTCACTGGGATATTCTGCACATATGCCTGAAGCCAAGCTCCCAAATGAAACCCAGCTGACAACGATGCAAGCAAATAAAACTCGCCTTGTAACAATCTGTCGGTAGGTTGTGGAGGTAGATGGGCGTTTCAAACGGGATTTTAGATTTTTGAGACATGTCAATATAAATCGTGCTTTTCGTCACATGTTTGATTGTTTTAAGATAGCGACTGCTATAATTAATGCATACCATATACTATAATAAATGACAATATTCATGCCCAATCCTTTTTGGCCATAATAAACCATAGAATGTCAATCCCTAACACGCTGGCTGATATAGTTGTAAGGCATAGTTATAATAGAAGACGAGCACAATTTCAGCCGATGTCCACCGATATGCCCGAGTTCGATGATTTTCCAAGGCTCTCAGAAGAGGATTTAATATTATTTAGTTTGGGTATTTATCAAATAAAACAAGCTAAAAGCTATTACGGCGAGCATATCAATCCAAATGGTGTTTTTACGGTCGAGCTTGGCGACAGACTTTTAACAGAACACGTCAGAAAATTGGGAGAGGAAGAGTACAATCTCGGCATGTTCAGGCCAGAGTATATTATGTTTACATTGGCATCGACACATCATTTAGTGGCCGTGATGCCATACCGTATTATTATTGCTCATGCAATGTTGGCAAAAGAACGGTGGGCTGCTGTTCCCCCACTATGTGCATAGTGTGGTACATGACGTTCGCGAGGCACCAACAACCTCCCATAAATCCACCTGCATTAGGTTTAGAAAATGTTATCGTAAGACCTGCGGAATTATAACATATGAATAAAGCCACGTAGGTAACGAAACGAAGTCTTTTTCTTTACATAAATTTTATAACACTAATCTACACATAAATACCTACGTAGGTACTTAGGTACCTAATGATGATTGTATATAATTGGGCTTTTTGTCATATTATATTATTATTAAGCGAGATTAAGTTATTCTTTATCATCATTATTTGATTTTTGCTATAGTAATGAAGTAAAAATTGTTCAGACGAACTCGTATAAATGCATTTTTTTATTATTCCTAAGTCATATAACTCATAAGTAATCGGTCTTAGCTCTTAGCCGTCTAAAGAAAAAAATCTTATAATGTCATTCTCTAACCGATAAAACCAGTTTTTTTCCTTGGCCGGCACGTTTTTTTGGGGTACATTTTGTATGGAGCGTGAATGATGTCCTTTATTTGGACATAACCCATTATAAATGTGCCCGGTGACGTCAATAGACTTGCCCCTATTCATTACATGGAACAAATGGGACAAAAATCGTATATTGTAAGGTTGCAAAAGTTCCAAGTAGAACTGGCTTCATGGAACTACTGGGAATAATCCATTACTGGGTTGCAAAAGTTCCAAGTGGAACTGGCTTCATGGAACTACTGTGAATAATCCATTACGTGGGACTAAAAATACTGGCAAGATGTGGGTGTGCAATGCACCTCTGTCTACCGAATTGTTGCTTGGATATCTATATTTACTACGCCGACAAAGGGCTAAAATAAAATTTTGAAATTTTTTTTTTGTCGTAACCTCCCCTACACTTAAAGGGGAGACGATATTTTTATCTTGTTTCTTGGTCTTTTAAATTCATTGAGAGGTTGCTAAAGTGATTTTTTGAAGTATCCAGTTGCTATTGGTATTTAGCTTTCAAGAGCATATTTTTGCGAAAACAGGCCCCCCTCTCTAAAATCTAAATGGCTGGCGTGAAGGAGTTATACTTAGAGGCTTTTATGGGTAACTACGGAACCCTATCTAATGCGTGGCCCGACTTGGCAGTTTTTTTTATGTTTGTTACTTCATGTCTTTGGACTGGGTGAAGAGATTGAAACTGAAACTACTGCTTCCCGAGTGGTCCCACTTCAATTTGGTCCCATTCCGACAATTATGTGGTCCCATTCCGTCAATTATTTGGTCCCATTCCGACAATTATTTGGTCCCATTCCGACAATTATTTGGTCCCATTCCGTCAATTATTTGGTTCCATTCCGTCAATTATTTGGTCCCATTCCGACAATTATTTGGTCCCAATCCGACAATTATGTGGTCCCATTCCGACAATTATTTGGTCCCATTCCGACAATTATTTGGTCCCATTCCGACAATTATTTGGTCCCATTCCGACAATTATTTGGTCCCATTCCGACAATTATTTGGTCCCATTCCGACAATTATTTGGTCCCATTTCGACAATTATTTATTTGGTCCCATTCCGACAATTATTTGGTCCCATTTCGGTGGTTTGAAGTCGTTTGTTGTGTCAATTATTGGCGAGCTCTTTGTGGTGTCTTAAAGTCTGTTAAAAAGACATTGGAGCCACTACGTACTTCGGAGAGCACGTTTTAAGCCTCCATACGAACATTATACGGAACATTTAGCGCGATCTACAAGTTATAATATAATAATAAAATAAATATTAAAACAATGGAGTATATGATGTTGGATTATTATACAATTGCACTAATTTCGCTAAATAGAAGACACGTCGACATAATGTTTCATCTACTCACGAGGCATTCTCAAGACTGTCTCCAAAGAGAACAGCAATTAATTAGTGCAATTAAATAAAAATCCAACATCATAAATACTCCATTGTTTTATCATGGACTTTCGCCAGGTAACGCCTGACTCCATTCAGTACTTATTTAAAATAAATATTGTTGGATATTCCCACACCACGTCATCTAGCCCAAACTAAACTATAAGCTTGTGCTATGGGATCTAGACAACTGATAAACATACTTATATATTGGATATATACTTATAATAATATACTTATATATTTCTAAATACATACATATTATACATAGAAGAGACCCAAACTCTGAAACAAACATTTGTGGATCACACAAAATATTAGATCGAACCCGAGACTCCGGAGTCTAAAGCCGGTGAACTATCGACCACGCTAACGAAGCAGTCGTGGCATATAAAGCAATGATTGGATGTTGTGGGTACCTATTGGTCATCGTAGTTAAGTGGTAAGAGCATTCCCCCATACCTATTAGGGAAACGCCTTGAGTTCAAGTCCTGCCGATGAAATTTCAGCTTTGTGATTTATAATTTCTATTCTTCTAAATTCCCACGGTATGGGACTTTAGAAGGCTAAACTTTAAGACGACTGGGCCGATTTTAAAGTAACTTTAACTAGAAGATAGCTGATGTTATAAGGAGTATATTTCCTACTATTTTATCCCGGTAATGTGTTCCCGTGGGAAATGGGAAATAAAAAACTGAACTAAACTGCAGACTTTTTGGCTTATGAATTACGTATTTAGTTAATTAAAAATTTTACATTATAGAAACATTGAGCAAGATACATAGTTATGTAGCAATGAACATACCAAGGTTTACACATATATAGTGTTACGTACTTACATACCTTTAACCGACTTACAAAACAGATGGTTAAGTTTAAAGATGGTTTATTTTCGTTTACTTATGGATACCTACTTATTGTTTGATTTTGTTGCCTTTAATCAACATTTCATCACAAGGCAACGGGTTTCAATTTTTTTAAAAAGCTGCTACTTTTATTAAATTCATTCGGCCATTTTGGATATAACCCATTATAAATGTGCCCGGTGGCGGCAATAGGCTTGCCCCCTATTACGTGGGACTAAAATACTGGCAAATTGTGGGTGTGAAATGCTCCTCTGCCTAACCCTTCAGGGATATAGGCGTGATATGTGTACGTGTGTGTGTACTAATTGCTTGTTTGAAGCAAATAGGCTCCTCTAAGGAACTGATTTTGAAAATTGTTTCACTGATACGTCGCAACATCATCGCTGGTTATAGGCCAAAACCTATGGCGTGGTACGGCACGAAGCACCGCGCAAAACACCTCACTAAGTAGTACAATACGAACAAGTCATTTTTTTTATATTTGGTTCGCCAAATTAACGCCGCCCGCCTGGTGGTAAGTCGTGACGACGTCTAGCGATTGTGGGCCACTCTCACAGCACACAATATTATAGAGAGTGGCCCTCAACTTGACGACCTACTGATGTGCCTCTTCACGCTCCGCTTAAAGAACCCAGGATTATATGTGGGAGGAAACACGTGCACAGGCATCTCACCTCATCTTATCTTATCTTATCTTATCATATCTTATCTTATCTTGTGGTAGAATCAATGAAGTAAGTATTCTAACATTTTCTCATTTACAATACCTAGGATATGAATTACAAAAACGATAGTCTCGGCCTGGACTCGAGCCAGCGACTGATCCCTTTCCAGGAGGAACGTTCTAGCAATTGACCAAGACACCACTAGCCCAACATCAACACCTCTAATTTTCAACCGACTTTCAAAAAATTCTTCTCAATTCGACTGTATGTTTTCTTTTTAAAGTTTGTTACCTCATATTTCTTAAGACTGCTTCGGTGGCGTGGTCGGTAGTGCATCCGCTTTCGACGCCGGAGTCTCGGGTTCGATTCCCGGTCGTGACAAACTTTGTGTGCTGGCTCATACGTTTGTACCGAAGTCTGAATATTTCCTATGTAGGTACGTTATATAAGTTACGAGTATATAGAAATAAATAAGAACCAAGTGGAAAAAAATGAGTTAAATGCAAAAAAATAAAAGGTTTGGGAATACAAGGGACACCAGTTAAGGACTCAGGTAGTGTTCCTTGACCAGTCTCTTAAAAACAGCTAGGGATTGTGCCCTTCTAATTGCAACCGGCAATGAATTCCACAACCTAACAGCTTGGACAGTAAAAGACTTATCATAGAACTTAGTGGAATGAGTAGGGACTGCCAATTCCAGGGATACCGGCGACCTCAAAGATCTTGAATGTGTGTCACTGAGGAACACAAAACGTTCTTTTAAATAACTGGGGGTAGTAAGATTAAAAAGAATAGCATACAACAAGGAAAGAATGTGAGCATTCCGTCGAATTTGAATGGAGAGCCACTTGAGCTTTTTGCGAAGTTCTGAGACATGATCATATTTACGTACTTTTTTAGTTTTCGAAACGAAAATCTCTTATACAACAGTAATGTCCGTCCGTTCGTGAACTACTTTCAACTCGAGAACGGTAAGAGCTAGAAACACCGTGTAAACGCCAATAGACTCAGCATGGTCAAAGACCTCTAAAATGAACTTGACCTTTGACCTCTAATCTGAAGGTCAAGGTCAAAACGAGGTTAAATCGAGAACGGTAATAGTTAGAGACTCAAGACCAGCTGCAATCAAATCAGCATGGTCAAAGACCTCTAAAATGAACTTGACCTTTGACCTCTGATCTCAAGGTCAAGGTCAAAACGAGGTCAAGGCGAGAACGGTACTAGTTAGAGACTCAAGACTTCTTTTTTTTTTAGATTTTATGAAAAAACTTTCGAAAACTAAAATATATGGCAAATTTTTGCCATATTTTTAACTTGTTTAATGCTTGCTCATATTTCTGGACCGATTGATTTTTTTTTTAAATCATAGCTAATACTTCCCAAGTGGTCCCATCCCGACATTGATTTGGTCCCATTTTAATATTTTGAAGTCGGTTATTGTGTCAATTTTTGACGTTTATTTTTTTTTATATGATTTATTATTGGTTGAATCTTATTAATAAGTACAGTTATTGTTATTATAAACAATAAATATTTTTGGACATTCTCACACGACGTCATCTAGCCCAAATTAAGCTAATATAAGCTTGTGCTATGGGATCTAGACGACTGATAAACATACTTATACTTATATTTCTAAATAAACATACATACTCGTATTATAGAAAATACCTAAACTCCGAAACAAACCTTTGTGGATCACACAAAAAATTTGATTCGACCCGGAATCGAACCTGGGACCTCAGGGGCGGCAGTCGCATACTCATACCACTGAGCTACCGAGGCAGTCATTGACTGTTTGTTTATAAGAATCAAAGAATCAATAGAGCACATATTATTATGATTGTTAAAATTTTACAATTTCATGTCAAGCAATATTATAAAAATAGTAAATTAAGTACCTACATTAATGACTTGGGTTTCTACGCAGCTCGTGGCTGGTAGCTTTTTAGGTTACCTCTGGTGCTAGGCAAAAATCCAGGCCCAAACGCTCCATTGCAATACCGAACAACGTTTCCTTGTCCCGCACCGCGAACTAGTTCTTCTGTGCGGGAAAAATCAAGCATTACCTTGACATTGGCGAAATCATCGATGAATATTGATGGAGCCACGTTTTTAAAAGAGAAAGAAGTACATAAATAAACCATTTGAAAAGGATTCTTTCGCTGGTTCGGTAAGTTGGTTCTACTGAGAAGATACCAGCAAGAATCTCAGGTAGATTATAGTGGCTAAATAAGAAAAACAAATACTTGTATAAATGGAGATTAGTAAATAACTAAGTGTGTTATCTTTCGTTAGGCTTTATGAACTCACAAATTAAGTGAAAGTTTAATCTTTGTGTGACGTAGTCCAAGACGCCCAGGACTTTAATTGGCTGTGCCACAGCGGCTGGCACGTAAGATTTTGTTGCCTTTAATCAACATTCCATCGCAAGGCAACAGGTTTAAATTCTTTTTTCAAAATTACAATATAGCTGCTACTTTTTATTAAATTCATTCTACCCCTTCGAGGATATAGGCGTGATAGTGTGTGTGCACATAAAATCACGCCTTTATCACCGAAGAGTTAAGCAGAGGAATGTTATACGCCCAGTTATGAAATGTTTTTAGGGTGTAATTTATTTAGGGTACCTACCTCCCTTACACGTCCCCAGAATTTGTTTTTTTTTTTTCTGGCGTCTAACCCGGAGTGTAGGGTATGAATAGACAGGTCTTTTGAAAATATTGAGAGGTTGCTAACACATTTTTTTGATTTAATGATTCGTTTGCGAGATATTCACCTTTATAGCTAATTTTTTTGCTAAAACAGTGCGTCCCCCCCTCTAAAATCTAAGCGGCTGTCTTGAATAATCTAAAAATATTTGTGATGGTAGTCCATTCAATGAACTTTCAAGCAAAACTATAACGGATCCGATAACTCTGTTGGTTACGAAGTTATAGAGGTTATTTTTATTTTATTTTATTAGGGACAACAAACAGTTACGACTAAAATATAGAACAATAATATAAAATTAAAATTAACTTAGAGTACGCAATATCGCAACCCACAGCGTTATCCGCAGATAAATCTATACTACTATTATAAAGAGGAAATATTTATATTTTTGTAATGAATAAACTCAAAAACTACTGTGCTGATTTCAAAAAATATTTCACCATTGCAAAGCTACATTCACCCTGAGTAACAAAGGCTTTTTATCCCGGTAATTTGTTGTTGAACCGGGAACGAGTAAACTAAATCACGCGGGAGGAGCTGCGGCGATCAGCTAGTACAAAATATTAGCAGAGGGTGCCACTAGCTAGGCGAATATGATTAATTAGCGAAAAACAGAAATTTAATGCAAAATTAATGAAAAATTAAATTAAATAATAATTACACAATCATAATAATTATAACTTACTTAACAAAACATTAAAATAGAATAGTTACTATTTGATATCTAAAAAAAAATGTACATTAGTTAAGTGTTAGATAAATTATATAATAATGTGCTGAATTAAACTATAATCAATTAAATTAATTAATTAATGATTAATTAAGCAGTAAGATAATGAAGAAATACCTTAATTACAGTTACACAAACTATAAATTGTAAATTAATTACAATGAAAGAATTGAGCGTGCAAGATTTGAATTCATATTTTGGGCATGCAAATATATCGATATGTATAAAATTAACATTATGGGACTCCAACATTCTACTCGTATAAATGGGGCTACGCAGGCCAGAGTTGAAAGACATTCGTACAATACAAATAAAAATGTAAACAAAACAATATTAACAAAGAAAATGAAATGAAATCTACCTGAGTTTCTTCTCAGGAGAACCAAATTACCGAACCAGCGAAAGAATCATTTTCAAATGGTTATTTATGTACATTTTAGTATTTTTGACTGAGCGAGCGGAGCGTCTCAGTTTTAACTCGAGGACTGGCCGATTTGGCGTTGTTGGTATGTGTGTCAGTTCCGGTCTACAGGCCGCATTTTTCAGCCGATTTTCATGAAATTTGGCACAAGTGTTCTTTGTTGCAAGGCGCAACTTTTGTAGAAGGGATTTTTCGATTGGGGGGGAAATAGGGGAGAAATGGGGGTAAATTGCATTTTTCAGCCGATTTTCATGAAATTTGGCACAAGTGTTCTTTGTTGCAAGGCGCAACTTTTGTCGAAGGGATTTTTCGATTGGGGGGGAAATGGGGGAGAAATGGGGGGGAAAATTCGAAAATAACGCGAGGTCTACTGTTCACAGGACCACTAGTTATAATATTGCTTGACATAAAATTGTAAAATTTTGACATTCATAATGTACTCTTTATGTGCCTAAACTGTATAAATGAAATTGATTCTTTGATTCTTTGACATAACCTAACAGCAAACAGGAACATTGTACGAACTCTGCGCACATTTAGTCATCATGCGTGACTATGACAACCTATTCTATGCGTGGCACAACACACACTTGACCAGTTTATATCTATGTATTGTGTTTACATTTATAATTTTACCAAAAAATACGACTTAAAATTGTCAGAACAGGACCAAAACTGAAATTGGGAAGTACCAGCTTTCAAAAAAAAAAACAATCAATCAATCAAACCTTTTTTAAAGTCGTCGACACAGCAACCGACTTCAAACTACCGAAATGGGACCAAATTGCTGTCGGAATGGGACCAAATTGCTGTCGGAATGGGACCAATTTGTAGTAGTAGCGTCCAATTAAAAAAGAACTTTCAAAATCGGTTTACACAGTCCGAAGAAAAAAAACACTGTCGAAATGAAAACCTCCTCATTTTTTGGATGTCGGTTGAAAACATGATTTATTTTTGTTTAAAAACCTTATCAATAGCTATTGCCTGGTTTAGAAGATGTAAAGGTTACATAAATATACATAAAACAATTAATAAAACAAAAACCGCTTATTACGCCCTATTGAGTTTTTTTTTATATAGTCCGAGTCGCCCAGGACTGTAATTGGCTGTGCCATAGCAGCTGGCACGTATGATTTTGGTGCGCCTTTCATCGCAAGGCAGCGGGTTTAAATTTTTTTCAAAATTACAATACAGCTGTTACTTTTTATTAAATACATTCGACCATTTTGGACATAACCCATTATAAATGTGCCCCGTGACGAAAAAATACTAGCAAATTGTGGGTGTGTAATGCCTACCCCTTCGGAGATATAGGCGTGATATGTGTGTGAGTTTTTTTAACGAATAAAATTTACTTTATTTTCAAAAAACTGTAAGTATGTCTCATTTTGTATCAATTATTATCAACCTAAAGCGGATCTATTGCGGTCACTTAAAATATATTAAGTAGGTACCTCCATAAACATACCCACGTATTTTTTTGTTAAAACACACAAAAACAACACGTGAAAAACAAACGAAAACATATAACCAATTACAAGACAACAAAACAATCAAAAACAATAACTCACCAACAAACACTATCTCAATAAACCAAACAATAGTAACATGGAACCGCACCACACTAATCACATTTGAAATATTTTTTGAAAACTGCATATATTTTTTTTAATATATTTTTTTCAATCAATTGTTTTTTTTTTTAACCGCGTCGCCGTCTGGCCACGGCTACAGATAAATTCGAAATGACAGTCACTTGCTCGCTTAATATGTTGTAACGAATCAATGTCTTTACTAATGAAACGTTGTATTAATGAATGAAAGAAGAATGGGTGATCGCATAACCAGAGCCTAGAGATTAAATGAAAGTATAGTAATAGTAATTAGATAAGTCACCGAGCCTTGTCCCAACTCAGTTGGGGTCGGCTTTCCAGTCTAACTGCGATTCGGCTTAACTTCGATATTTTCCGTGAAGCAACTGCCTTCACCACCCATGGGCGATACCGAAGTTCTGTGTAGTTGTTATTGGTCAAACTATGCTGGTATATATTTGACTTTACTGGACAACCCTAACGTTCGAATGGTGTGCTCTGTAAACAAGAGAATGTGCTTTAATTAACGTCGGAGTGCAAGTTCTGTATTTGTATTTATTATATTTCTAAACAATTTACATTGTATTGAAATGTTCACTTAACCTAGATAACTTGTTAAAATGTAAAAATCACTAAATATAAAATAAGTAACTAACAATCAATAAAAAAAATGTCAAATCATTAAAATAAATAGGTAAATAAGGTAATCTCAGTAACTCAGTAATTACTAAATGTCATAATTAAATATAAAATGTATGTCAAAATTAAAATCTCAATTATTAACCTCATGTCCAAAAAAATAAATAAAATAATTACATTCATAAAATAATCACATTAATAAAATCTTACTCAATAATTACTAAAAGTCACAATAATAAATAAAAAAATGTCAAAATATAAAAACTTAATGTCAAAAACGTCAAAAAAGTAAATAACATTTATTTAATAAAATCTTCAACCGAATACAGTCAACAAGAAAGAGTAAATTAAGAGTTGGCAAAAAAACAGACGGTATATCCTTCCTCCTCGTACTTTCCCGTAGTAACCTTTCTTCTTCCGACTCGAAACTGTGGACATTCTTGGCCAGAAAAGACAGCAAGACCAGTATATACAAACCTGGCACAGTCAATATGTCGAGGTCTCTAAAAAACTGCCTACATGGTTGGAGCTGGCCTATACGTACCATAGTCCGAATTGCACGTTTTTGAGCCACGAAAGCCTTTTGTACCTTGTATTAGTATAGCTAACACTCCAGAACAGTATACTGTATCTTAGTCTAGATTCAACTAAAGCAAAATACACCTCTCTAAGTTGTTGTAATGTAAATACTATTCCCTATTCTGTGCTATAATCTATATAATTTGTCACGCGGATGAAGCTGCGGGCGTCCGATAGTTTACAAAAAACATGCGACAGTTTTACCACAAACCAGAAAGTAATACAAAATGGTTGCGTAAACCGGCCCCAAATTATTTAGGTGAAATCATTCGTCGTAGAGAAAAACGAAAAAACAACAGAACCACAAGTCGAAACGATACACTTTCGCTGTCATTAGGTACCTACTTGTTATACGAGTTAGTATGATACTCGCTGTAAGTCGCAACAGTGTAGCCAGAGGTGTATTACTCGTATCAAAGAACAAACCAACATTTATTACTGAACCGATTTCAAAGATTCTTTCACATTATGACGTCTGACGATATACGCCTTTTCCAGAAACTTATTGTCACCCAAAAAAGGAAAGGGCTATGCTCGGAGTGTCACTTCGCGATCGAATTTGAAACGTCGAGATCCGAACGAGAACCAGGGTCACCGACATAGTCCAAAGAGTCACCAAGCTCAAGTGGCAGTGGACAGGACACATCGCTCGTAGGACTGATGGCCGATGAGGCCGAAATATCCTCGAGTGGTAACCGCGCAGAGACACAGCGTGCGTAGGCCTGCACAAGGTGGACTGACGGTATCGTGAAGGTCGTAGGAAGCCACTAGATGCGGGAAGCGCATGACCAAATGTTGTGGCGATTGTCCAGCCCAGCACGGGCTCCCGAATGGGTGGCAACGACGGCCAACAACGCGTCTATTTTGCACAGATCGTTGAGGACCTTGGCTGTGAGGATGGAAGCGAGAGCCCTTGCGTAATTGTTTTAATGGCAAAAGGAGGCGCTGGAGCGGGACCACAGGCCTGCGTCTCGAGGAATCAAAGCTCAGCGCTTTGAACTCCGCCAGGATCTCATGGAGTGTGACTTGAGCAACCAAAGTGGGGATTCACCACCATCGCGGCGGTGAGACCGATCATGGAGGAAGGACTGCAGAGGCAGCACGGTGGCCTCACGTCTCGTGCGACACAGATCAGATCATTACCGGGCTCGGGTGCTTCGATCACACCCGCGTGTCAACACTGTAGGGCTTCCAGCGCGTTGGTGGAATGCTCAGCGTGGGCGAGTCAGCGCCGGGACCTCGTTGTAGTCCTGGGCGTAGATACCCTCTCGCTGGAGACCATGGTACAAGCCATGGTCTCGAAGTACGAGTACCAACCAGGTACCTAACTAGCTACCTACGTAATAATTTAAAAGAATGACCGAAGCAATAGGTACCAACATATCATAATACGAGTATGTAAGTATGTTATTATGACTTAATGCATCGCAAGTCAAGCCACAAGGCCTCATACTCAAATGCCCAAATCATCACAAGAAATAACTAGGTATAATAGGTGTCTTACAAATGATAAAAAAACCCAGACCTTACGTCCAATTTAGCAGTTTTTAAACGTAAAGGTCATTTAACTGTTTATTATCTTTAAATACATGGATTAATCATGCCGTTTTTCCCGAAGGGGTAGTCAGAGGTGAAGTGTATTTCCCCATGTTCAACACCTATTATCATAATTATAACAAAGCATCGGATTTCGGACGTCGTCGTTCTCAAGGAGGATTTTATACTTAAACATATAATTTGCCATGCCGTGAGCACCCGCTAGTCTATCTATATCTAAATCTACTACTATTATAAAATGGAAAGATTTGTATTTTTGTGTGTATGTTTGTAATTAATAAACTCAACAACTACTGTGCCGATTTCAAAAATTCTTTCACCATTGGAAAGCTACATTCATCTTAAGTAACATAGGCTACTTTTTATCCCGGTAATGTGTTCCTACAGGAACCAGGAACGAGTAAACTAAATCGCGCGGGCGGAGCTGCGGCGATCAGCTATAGTGTATTATAAAGAAATCATTTGATTGTTTGTTTACTCGTACATTGAATGGGCTCCGCAAACTAGGTACTCGTTGACTTAGGTACCTAAAAAAAGGCCCCTCCTATGACACGCCACCCCCTCCGATCTTGGGTCAATATCATCAATCCAACACCCGCTATATACTTACGACCAATGTCGTCGCTCCACCGATCCCCGGGACGACTCACGCTACGCTGGTCGATTCGCCGTCTCCACTTAGGAGCCTGCTTGGTCCAGTTGTCGATTCTAAGACAGATATGATCGTTCCATTGCCACTTTAGCACTTGCTATGTCGGTGACACCAGTTCTCCAACGGATTACCTCGTTGCGAATGCAATCCCTCAGAGAGAGTCCAAGCATATGCCCTTTCCATGGCTAACTGTGCGACATGCAGTTTGTGGACCAGTTTCTCTGTTAATGTCCACGTCTCGGACCCATAGGTCATGACCGTATTGGACGCCAACCACTAGTTTAGATGAATTATTGAAGACATCTTCCTAATCCGAAGTCAAATATTTACCAAGATTATAATAAGATTACTTCACGAAAATCAAATATTAACCCACTCGTAGAGTATTAGTGTGAATTAAGATTTAATTTGTTTACAAAGTTTTAGCGTTCAGTTGCTAAAATAACCCTGAATCAAGAAATCTATAAAAATGTGTACAACTTGTGTAGAGGTTGGTGCAAGTTGTATGCAAGTTCAGGAGATAAAAATGTCAGTATATAATATACGTATAACTCAGGGAGGATTTGGCAGGAGACTACCAATCCTCGTGTGTGTTTATAATACATATCACTTTTTCTTTAAAACCACGCAACGGATTTTGATGCGGTTTTCACCAATGGATAGAGTGGTTCTCGAGGAAGGTTTTTGTGTATTTAACTTAATAAATCAAAGTTCTCCGCAGCGTCTATCTGTTTGCGATAAACTCAAAAACTACCGAATTTTATGCTGCTTTCACTAATGGTTAGTGGTTCTCGGGGAAGGTTTAAGTTTATAATTTGTCACGATCGATGCGCTGGACGTCCGCTCTTTACTACTATTATAAAGAGGAAAGATTTGTATTTTTGTGTGTATGTTTGTAATGAATAAACTCAAAAACTACTGTACCTATTTCAAAAATTCTTTCACCATTGGAAAGCTACATTCACCCTGAGTAACATAGGCTACTTTTTATCCCGGTAATGTTCTCACGGGAACCGGTAACGAGTAAACTAAATCAAGCGGGCGGAGCTGCGGCGATCAGCTAGTAGTGTATAAAAGTTTTTATTCTACAGAACTCTACTAATATATATGACACTCACATTTAACCTTTTATATTTTATAACACAGTTAATAGATAATAACATCACCGTTAACTATTTACATTTTCGATAAGTACCTATCTAATATATTAATTGTTAAAATTGTCGGTTCGATTCCGGGTCGAATCAAATATTTGTGTGATCCACAAATATTTGTTTCGGAGTTTTGGTGTCTTCTACGCATATTATGTAGGTATGTAGTTAGATATATATAAGTATATTTATACCATTGCCCCTCGAAAAAGTGAACTTTATTATCGATAACAGTGAATAAAACGCTCATTTACTCAAAAGTGAATAATGACATTTGAATTTGGAACGAGCTTCAATAGACGAATACTACAAAAAGTAAGTATACTACAAAAAAAAAGAAAGCTGAACGTAACTACTGGCAGGCTGAATGAAGTCATTCCATTGACAAAAAAAACAAAAGGGGCAATGGTATAAAAAACAAACACAACCCGCCAATTTTAGATCGTAGTGTTTCATTGGAAAATTTTAAATAACTAATAAAATGAGTTCTTCCAGTAATGAAAATGAGTCGCTTATTTCGGAATCATTTTGTTCGAAAGCAGCAATTATCTATCAGACAATGTAGATGTTGGAAACCTTTACCTTATTTTCTCGCAGTCAATGGTATAAAGTAGAGTAGACTACTCGTGAAAAAACAAATTTATCTCGTTCCTTGTATCCCTCGCTCCGCTCAGGATTCTACTTTAGAATCCCTCGCTACGCTCGGGATTCTATTCTAGAATCCTTCTCTACTATCGGGATCCAACTTCGTAACTCGAATTAAATTTTCTTTTTTTTCACTTTTTGTATAATCTACTATTATCAGTCGTCTAGATCCCATAGCACAAACTTACATTAGCTTAATTTGGGCTAGATGACGTTGTGTGAGAATGTCCAAAAATATTTATTATTTATTAAAGTAACAAAGTTATGTGGTCCGGTATAGTTTTCCTTTAAAGTTAATAATATGGACTACCATCATTAATTTTTTCAGATTCTTCGAACTAGCCGTTTAGTTTTTAGAGGGAGGGACGCTATGTTTTGACAAAACAATGCACTTTAAAGTTGAATATCTCGCAAACAGATACTTAAATGAAAAAAAATGTCTTAGCAATCTCTCAATGTTTTAAAAATAACTAGGTATCTAATGATATCCCACACGAGTGGGTTGACGGGAGAAAAAAAAAATCATTCTGACTTTACTTGTAGGGGAGGTACCCTAGAAAAAATTTTTTTTCATAATTTTATTGTAGCACTTTGTCGATATAGTAAATACACATATCCATGCAAAGTTTCATATTTCTAGCACTAACCGGAGGACAGCCGAGGACTGACAGACATGATGAAACTATAAGGGTTCCGAGATACTTTTACTACATCATTCTCCGATCCTTTTCCCAACTCAGTTGGGGTCAGCTTTCCAGTCTAACTGCGATTCGACTGAACTTCGACATTTTCCGTGAAGCGACTGCCATCTGACCTCCACAACCCATGGGCGCTATCGAAGTTCTGTAGTTAGACCGCGAGGATTTTTGATTTAGGGCTCCAACTACCACCAACGACTGCCATAGATGTTCGTATGACAACAGGGACCGACGGCTTAACGTGCTCTCCGAGGCATGGACGGGTCTCAGTGTTTAAGAAATGGTCACGCATCCGAAGACCGGCCTGACTAGATGTAGCTTAACCTTTGCAATTTGTTAACATTGTCTGTTACCACGAGAACTTTTACTACGGAACCCTAAAAATCATAACCAAAGCGACTCAATAATTGAAGTGGGTGCAATGGTCATGGTTATTTTCGTCTTGTCGTGAGTTTGGGTGTACAGGAGACTGTTTTTTATCCGCCTTTAAAAAAAGTAGGAAGGTCTCAATTCGCCTGTATTTTTTTTATGTTTTAGCTTCTATAACTTTCTATTGGATGAACCGATTTTGAATGTTTTTTGGTCCTATTCCGGTAATATGACGTCAGTTTTAACCGACTTCTAAAAAAGGAGGAGGTGACCATTTCGACTGTATTTTTGTAATGTTTGTTACTTAGGTATTCATATTTTTCGACAGAATGAATCGACGATCGCTACCGCGTCCTATGTAGTAACTTTTCAATTTGGTCCCATACCAACAACTATTTGGTCCCATATCGGTAATTTCAAGTCGGCTTGACACATTGTTTTTTACGCTTTATTAGCTTCAATTGTATGTTTGCTTGTTTGTAACCGACTCTGTTGGGTTCGATTTTGCCCTACTTTGAACGATCAGTTTTAATTCAAACTTTGCACACATGTCAAAGACCGATGACAATGCAATAATTCGAAAGAAAATTAAAAAAAAAAAAAATAAATAAATATTAAAAGTAAATAATAGTTTAAATATTTTTATGTGAATTAAAACAATATTTTTCAAAAAAACACGCTTTTATAGAGAATCCAACTAAAAAGAAGAAAATAAATTTTAATAAGTTTGAATTAAGAATAGTGTAAATAAGAAATAAATGTATATTATTGTAAAAAAGCGTTTTAAGATATTATCAAAATGATAATTCTTCTACTCATATCTGTCAATAAAATATTTATAACTATTGACACTATGCACCTCACGATTTTTTTACAATAATATACATTTATTTCTTATTTACACTATTCTTAATTCAAACTTATTAAAATTTATTTTCTACTTTTTAGTTGGATTCTCTATAAAAGCGTGTTTCTTTAGTTTTTTTAAACTATTATTTTTTAATATTATGTCAGCCTAAACGTAAGCTCTCAGAAGTTTAACCTCAAGGCTTGACTATGGCTCCCTATGTGACCTCAGTCAGGGGTTGTGTCGGGTGTTATCCATCGCATCTTTGGGGGTCGAGTTTTATCCTGCGTCGGTGAGTGAAAAAGTGCGTAGTCTGAGACCCCGCAGCACGCAGCCCTTCTGGCCTACTTCTGAAAGGAAGGTGGGTATTACCAGCTCGCGGTCTCAGCCCCTCGGAATACATAGATAATCATCATCATCATTTGACGCCACTGCTGGGCATAGACCCCCCTGAAGAAGGACATTCAAACTCATCATTCACTTGCGACGTACACCACCCATTGTGACATCTGAACAGGATCTGGCCTATACAATTTGTATGGTAACGAACACACTGGTCATTCACCACGCTGTCTCACGCGTCCCTGCGCTACTCGCGTGTTCCATGCTATCCCACGCGTACGACGCTGTCACACACGTGTCATAGCGCGTAGATAACGTATACGTCAGACTGTCGTAAGACGTAGGACCAGTGTGTCACTGTATCCCACGTCGCGTGGCATACGTCGTATGTGAAGAACCAGTGTGTTTTAAGCCTTCTGGTGCATACCAGAGACGCAATGGACGTAAGAGTGGCTACAATTGGAATGACGGAAAAAACCACTTTGCATTATTTTTTATTATAACGTTGGCCAGACGGGTGAGTACCTACAGGGTTTTGTGTCGAGATTTTCCTTCTCTAAACATACTTATAGGTACATATAGACAATATCTTCCTTTTATACAAGTCAGTTAATCCCATACATGGTCATACATTCATGATTTTTAAGTCATTATTATAACAAAAATCATTAGTTCTAATTGACACGGAAATGTTTTTTTTCAATCATGATTATTACATAAAGCACCCAAGGGGTTTTTTAAGACCTTCGGGTTTTTTGCTAACGGTTTAGCCTTCATTACTACTAATAGTCCGAGACGCCCAGGACTATAGTCCGAGACGCCCAGGACTTTAATTAGATTTGGTTGTCTTTCATCGTCATCAGTATTTCATCGGTATAGGTTTCAAGATTTTTTCAAAATTCAATATAGCTGCTACTTTTTATTAAATTCATTCGGCCATTTTGGACATAACCCATTATAAATATTCCCGGTGACGACAATAGGCTTGCCCCCTATTACGTGGGACTAAAAATGCTGGCAAATCGTGGGTGTGCAATGCACCTCTGCCTACCCCTTCGGGGATATAGGTGTGATATGCGGCTTGACCTGTGTGGGACTCCTTATTTGAGGACTAGCTGGTTACCTCATAGGCTCATACACGCCCGGGTGATGTAGGTACCTAGTTTTTTCGATTCCAAATCCCACGGGACCATATTACTGGGATATAAAATAGCCTATGTCACTCGGAGATAATGTAGCTAGTGAGAAATGCATACAAAACTTGTATAACTTACGGTTTTCTTGTTTATTTTTTTGTAACGAACTCTAATGTGCCGATATCAGAAGTACCAAAATCTATCTAGAAATGGTGAATGTAATTTTTGTCCCCCCTTACCTCTCGAGAATTGCTTATGCTACAATGATGGTTGATCCCTCTATGGATAGCCCTCGATCTGGAGGCAAGCCAAAAAATCGAAAATGTGACCTAGCGGTAAGGGGTCAAAAGTTATAGGCCTAAACCTAGGGCGTGGTATGTTCTAGTAATAACATAACATTTATTTATTTATTCAATATGATGTATATTGTAAACATCTATTACGTTACGTAACACATTATGTCATTGTATATATTTTTAGTTTGTTTTATTGTGAACATGTCGTTTTGGATCATTATTTATTTCACTGGCGAGTTATGGGATGGGGACGCCATTTCCAGTGTTACCTCTGAAAATCAGCGTGGATCAACGTGACACCGCCTACGTCAGCTTTAAGCTGAGAAGATTGTACGAAATAAACTTATTTTCTTTCTTTCTTCTTCTTTCTTTTCTTTCAACAAAAGGATAGCTTACGATAGATACTCTTCAAAAGGTTTTAGAATCTTAATTACGCCTTCAGACAGTAGATTAAAAGATTATATATCTGTAATATTTTCATAAAATTTTATTTTTATTTCATGTGCCAACATATGGAACAAAAAAAATCATTAAAATCCTATTATTGGCAGTAGAATATCGAGTCCTTTTGTTTTTTTTTTTTTAATTCCGCTCTAACGTCTCTCTAACGCCGCTCTAACGTCCGTTGCCGGGCGTCTCTGGTTACTAGCGCCCGGCGGACTTTGACCACCTCCGTGGTCTCTGCGGGAAATATCGAGTCCTTATAATATGTTGTCTTACAGTTAAAAACGTTGTACTTATCTACTACTACTAAGAATTTTTGATTAAAGACCCTCAAAAAAAGTTATTGACCAAAAATATGTCAATAACTTTTTTCGAGGGTCCTAAATCAAAATTCGGTCTCGAACAAAACCTGCTCCTTATAGATTGATAAATGCCTTAATAGAAATAGTCGCTTCGATCAATTGCATGCTGCAGCGCTGAGTGCAGTACCACGGCAGCGACCACAGAGAGTAGTTTATACCCTGTAAGTATAGGTAGGTATGTCTAAGGATTGGTAGGTATTTCTCATATTTTTAATGAGCATAGGCTATTTTCTTACTTTAATTAGGTGCCAATAATTGGACGAGTGTATGCCAATAATAGGATTTCTGTAGAGTTTTGGATTTAAGTACAAAATATTTATTTAATACTATTCAATCACATAATAATTACAAAAACAAAGATTTATGTATTTACTTTAATTCAAACAACACGAGAACTAAAAAAAACACGTCAAAAATTGACACCAATGTGAAATGGGAGCAAATTTAAATTGGACCACTTGGTAAGTAGTAACTTAATTTTTTTTTTTTCAAATTGTCTAAAGATATAAAAAAACTTACAGTCGAATTGAAAACCTCCTCCTTTTATGAAAGTCGGTTGAAAATAAGACAACATTCCAATTTGTTCGTGCTTATTTTGTTTTTTTTAAAGTATTTGTGGACATTCTAGAACCAAATTAAGTTAATATTAGCTTGTGCTATATATTTCTAAATACATACATAATATACATAGAAGACACCCAAACTCCGAAACAAACATTAAAATTTGTGGATCACACAAATATTTGATTCGACCCGGGAATCGAACCGGAGACTCCGGAGTCGAAAGCCGATCCACTACCGACCACGCCACCGAAGCAGTCATTTGCCATGATCTTTATTTTTAATTTCTACTGTTGCATGCGTCCGAGAGAGGAATAAATTAATCATATTAGGCCAAGAGCCGGTGACATATTTATATTACTGTTGTATAATTGACCGAGCGAGCGAAACGTTTATATTTTGAGACCATACTGGACAATTTATAAAGAAATAAATATGTTAGGACAATTCACACAACGCTATCTAGTCTCAAACTAAGCAGAGCTTGTGATATGAGTACTAGATACAAACTTATATTTTAATTTTTTTTTGTAAATACATACATATTATATGCATATTATATATAGGAAAAATCCAGACTTCGGTACAAACGTATGTGTCATCACACAAAGTTTGTCGCGACCGGGAATCGAACCCGATCCGGCGTCGAAAGCGGATGCCGCCGTACCGACCACGCCACCGAGTCAGTCTGTAGTCTTTTTTTATGAGATTTTCACGAAACTTGACACAAGTATCGCCCATAATAATGTTTGAGAGGTTGTCCGTTGCCGAGAGCCTCAGATACTCACCAGGAGGTATTTCCAGTGGCGCCCGGCGGATTTTGGACACCTTCGTGGCCTCTGCGCTGCGGTTTGGTTGAGTTTGATCCCGCGTCGTTCGGGTCGGGTTTGATCCCGCGTCGGTGAGTGAATCTGGTTACGTGCTGTGCCCTTCTAGCCTGCTTCTGTAAGGACGGCGGGTGAAGGACTAAAAGTATCCCGCAATTTATATAGAGATCTCTATGGACGGCCAAAAGTCTCTTGTCTGTCACGGAAGGCCTTTAATCTATCCATATCTTGGTTAGCATTGAATATCCTTGAAACTACTAAACCGATTTTGAAAATTCTTTCAGCAATAAGTAGCTACATTATCCCTTAGTGCTATAGGCTACATTTTATCCCGGTAATGTGTTCCCGTGTTAATTGGGAACGAGGAAACTGTATCACACCCACGTAGCCGCGGTAGATAGTAGACTACTATACTATTACAAAACGTCTGATTCTCCAGAAACGTGGGTCTATCCCAAGGGTTTTGGGGTTTCTGGGTTCATTCCTGGGCTCCTTGCGGCTTTAGTTATGATTTGTATGATTCTTTGACTTAGCCATTTTATTTCATTACCGGTCCTTCCCACAATCACAGATGGAAAAAGAGGACACTGTACTATTGTTGTCCGCGAGCTCTTAGACTAGTCAACAGTAAAATTATTCTATGCAAATTGCTACACATAATTATAATTACGTCAATATTTGCTGATCCCAATGTCGAAATTCTTTGACTTTCAAACTCGGCTACATTCGCTCAACTTAATGATTTGAAATATTGGATAGAAACAGGCGTTACTTGGCGAAAATCCATGACAAAACAATGGTAAGTAAAAATTTTTTTAAGAAAAAACTTTTTAGCATTAATTAATAGCATTAATTTTTCGCAGAATCAAAAGGACAACAAAACGTCGACAATTGTTTCGCCTCTAAACGAGGCATTATCAAGACTGTCTCAGAGAGAACAGCAGCAGTTCTCTCTGAAACATGAACTGTTATACTAATATTATGAAGAGGAAAGATTTGATTGTTTGAAGTTAAAAGTCTCCGTAACTACTGATTCGATTTTGATAGTTCTTTCACTGATATGTAGCTACATTATCCCTGAGGGACATAGGATATACTTTTTATGCCGGTAATAATTATGTTCCCACGGGAACGAGAAACTATATAACGCGGGCGGAGATGCAATTTCTATTTAGAGTACAATAATGCTTTCTTTTTTACAGTCAAGAACAAATAATAAACCTAGGTTTTTGATCAAAAACTTGATTTTTCCATAAACCTGCACCATATACCTCTTTCTTCTTCTTTTTTTAAAAACGTGGCTCCATCGATGTTCATCGATGATTTCGCCAATGTCAAGGTAATGCTTAATTAGTTGATAGTCCCGCACAGAAGAACTAGTTATTCCTAACTAGCTCCAGGTGCAGGACAAGAAACGTTGTTCGGTATGTGAGTGTCCGATTTTTGCGAAGCGCCTGAGGTAACCTAAAAAGCCACCTGCCACGCGCTCAGCAAAAATCGAACTCCCCTATACCTCTTTAACTCATAAGTGTCAAACCAAACCACACTTGTGTAGTGACAGTTATTGTGACACGACGTCAATTTCACGTCTGTGGCCATCATGACCACAGATAAGTTATATTTTTTTTTGTGTAACGTTGAGTGTTAAGTTGTGATACAACAGTAACAAATATTCTTTCTTTCTCTTTATTACCTGACGTTTCGACCCTGTTACAAGAGTTGTGGTCATGGGTTGATTGGTGTGAGCTCATCGCGTTACTTTGTGTTCGAGGAGGCACCACGACACTCTACACTAATGATATCTTCACGCAGCGTTCGTTGGGGTTGCGTAGGCGAGAACAGTTGCTTATAACTAGATTCCATGATGTGGATCGGTATCCATCTTCCCGATTGAAATTGGGATACTTTTTTTTGGGTTCCGTACCCAAATTGTAAAACAGGAACTCTTTTACTGAGACTTCGCTGTCCGTCCGTCTTGGGCTGTATCTCATGAACAAACTTTGGTACGGATGCATGGCCTGCAAGAAATACTATTAACACTCTTGCATGCCATGCCAATTGCCATGCACCACTGCCAGATAAGATCGTCTCACCGCATAATGTCCTTTTCCCGAAATGTCCTTTCTCATAATGTCATTTTCACGAAATGTCTTTTGAACCTAACCTAACCTAACCTTTTGAACCTTTGGGTGAGATTAAATGCGATGAGACATATAAGATGCGGAATTTAATTTAAAAATAAGTTGTGGATGCAATGGAAATGTATTGGCATTGGATTGGAATTAGAATGGAATGTCTTTCAAACAAATGCAATCCAGAAGACTATTCTCAAAAACTATCGTCGTCCTCAGAACAGATAAATAAAGAAGGTAGTTTAAAGATAATCATAGATAGTCTTTTTTTTTTTTTTTATTTTTTTTATATTTAGGTCGACAAATTGACGCCACCTGCCTGATGGTAAGCTGAGGCGACGTCTGGCAATTGAGGGCGACTCTCACAGTACACAGGAATACTATAGAGAGTGGCCCTCAACTTGACGACCCAGTAATGTGCCTCTTCACGCTTCGCTTAAAGAGCCCAGGGTTATATGTTGGAGGAAACACGTGCGCAGGCAGGGCGTTCCAAGCCACCATCGTTCGGCAGAGAAACGATCGTTTACGGAAACGAACGCTCGGTTCTCGCGAAGACGGTTTCCACGGTATGAGGGTGACATCTCTGGCCGGCACGCGTTGTTCGGGATCGGAAGGGAGAGGGTGGGATCAGGTTGAAGAGCTCTTCAGAACACTCACCGTGGTAAATACGGTAGAACGCGGCCAAGGAAGCAATTGTTCCGCGCTGGGCTAGCGGCTCAAGGCTTCCCGTTACCTCCGGACAGTCTATAATGCGAACAGCGCGTCGCTGCATAGCGTCGAGTGCGTCTAAGATAAGTACATACAAACTTGTAAACAAAACCGTGCGAGTTAATTTTCGACCTCAGCGCCATCTAGCTATTGTCGAGCTTAACTATTTTTATATAGAAAATTGAACTCTAGTCATAGTTTGTGAAACGGAATCGGAGTGTTTAGTACCCAGTTCCTTACGTTACTTAGCTCGAAATACGTTTTCGTATTCCACATACATTTTACACCAGCGCCCCTAGCGGTAACGTCAGGCAACTGTGTGAAATGTATAGAGGAAGACGAAAACATATTTCGAGCAAATAAACGAAAGGAACTAGGTACCTACTAGACACACGGATCTTTCTGAAAATCAAATAGTTTTTGACAGAGTTATACCAGTTTAGAGGTATACATTGAATTACCTATTTAGTTGAATTATGTTGAGTTAAACATTTTAATTACAATAAAAATATGTTTTGCGCCATCTGTGTTTTGTCAAGGGAAGTTTTACGTTTTGTCTTAACTTTTTGCTGATTAAAATACTGCCCAGTCACCTGGTAATTTCTAAAGTGTTGGTGAATTTATGTGTTATTATTAAGTACTTAATTATAATATGTTGATTAGCACTAAAAGGCTCGATGCCAGATCGGTTCTCGATATAGACAGAGGGGATCATAAAGAAATAAAAAAAAGAAAGTTCATAAAAACAAAAAAGAAAGTTCATAAAAACAAAAAAAAAAAAAAAAAAAAAAAAAAAAACAATAATGATCAACTGTTATTAAATATTTATTGACAAATATTTCAGGTTTCAAAGAAACACATTCTGTTACATTTCAAATAGTTCACAATACACACATTCCTCTCTTATCATGCCAAAATTGTACAAACATGGGTCTGGTGAAGTTTTGTAAGGAGGTACAATGCAATTATTCACAGGAAACCTGTGAGCTTAGACTAAAAGAATAACATAGACGGAACATGTAGAATAAACACGTGAAGCCAAATGACACTTTCAATGTGTGCGTGTGACTCCGATTTCCGTGTACCGATACCACTAACGGCGTGTGCGTAATGTTGCCAGCAAATGAAAAAATCTCCTAAAAATCTCTGTATAGTGGACATATGGAAAATTAATATTTGTTATAGTAAATGTTATCTGCAATTATTTTGTCATTTTCACAAATGATTATTATGATAAGTGCCTAAAATGGGGAAGTGTTAAAATAAATAAAAACGTGATAAACACTGAGTTAACACACTTTAATTACTAGCTTTCAAAAAAAATCTCATAATTAAAATAATCCATTTTAAGATGAACGAACAAAGCTTAATTCCAGTGTAAGTACAAAGTACAGTCAACAACAAAAGTTGATTAGCACAAAAATATTTATTATTCTTTTTTACATCCCAATGCATGTGCCACAGCAATGTACAAGTAATTTTAGAATCCCCAAGGACAAAGTTAATATATTTCGTGTTTTGTTTATGATTTTGTGATCGGTTTAACAGCTATTAGTGATCAACAGATAAGAATTATTGGTTAAGCTACTTTTGTCGTTGACTATACATGAAGTAGATATCAATAGTCGTTAGGTTAAGACTGAGGCCTTTGTAGTGTTAGACTGAAATTAAACTACTGACACAGTAACATAAATATATAGGATGGCTGGGAGGTCAGACAGCGGTCAATTCCAAGATTGCCGAAACAACCAAGCCACGTATTAAGTAGATCCCGGACACAGATGTGATCGGGAGTTCGGGACTAACGCACGAATGATGATGATGATGATTAGAAACATCGAGGTTGTCAACATTGATGACACTGATTTTTTTTACTCATTGCTTTATAAATTCCCATAAATACTGCTAAATATTTTGTGGAAATGATGAAAAAATTATGGCAACTCTGTATGATATGGCGGAGGTTTTGTGTTCCTAGTTTGTGCAACTAAAATATTTAGAAACATGTTATGAAATCTAATAAGAAATAGTTAACTACTTATGAAACGATAATCCAGCATTCTTTCTATGAATAATTGAAGTGTTTTTCCACCTTTTCACCACACAATACGGCATATTTATAATATTTTGTTCAACCGTGATCGCATGTGCGTACACACTCGCTGCTCACAAAGGAGTGGCGAGTGAAATGGTATCCCATTGCTATATAGTATCCCTTTTGGCGGCTTCACTCGCTAGTTCTATTCGTTCCGTCTATGTTATTCTTTTAGTCTGAGCCTGTGAGATTATGAACAAATATGGTTCAGTTTTTAAAGGTAGAGGAAGTTTTGCAGGTGAAATTAATTTAGAAATTAATAAAGATGTCCCGCCTGTCATCCAAAAAGCTCGTCGGATTCCAGTTGCCCTGCGGCCCATGCTGAAAGAAGAATTAAAAAGATTAGAAGAAGAAGGAATAATTGTTAAGGAAGATAACCACACAGACTGGGTAAGCAATATATTAATAATTAAAAATAAAGATAAGTTTAGAATATGTTTGGATCCAATACCGTTAAATCAAGCTATTAAGAGACCGAATCATCAGTTCACTACGGTTGAAGAAATTCTTCCTGAATTGGGAAGAGCAAAGGTATTTTCAACATTTGATGTTAAAAAAGGCTTCTGGCATCTTAACCTCTCTGAGGAAAGTAGTAAATTAACAACATTTTGGACACCTTATGGAAAATACCGTTGGAAAGTCCTCCCATTCGGCATCTGTTCGGCTCCCGATCATTTTCAGATTAAAATGAGTGAAATCATACAGGGCCTGAAAGGTGTTGAAGCACTGGTTGATGATTTGCTGGTATATGGAGTTGGAGACACTATGTCTGAAGCTATAACAGATCATAATAAAAATCTTGATAATTTATTCTACAGGCTGAGAAAATACAACTGCAAATTAAATAAAGATAAAACTACATTACTACAACCATCTGTTAAATATTATGGTCATATCTTTACCAACAATGGTCTACAACCAGATCCTTCTAAAATAGTATCTGTTTCAAACATTCCATCTCCAAAGAATAAAAAAGAATTACAAAGGTTTCTTGGTGTAGTGACATATCTTAGTAGATTCATTCCTAACTTAAGTGGAAATTCTTTATATTTGAGACACCTGACACATGAAAAAACAGAATGGTCTTGGAATAATAGAGCTAAGAAAGAATTTGAAAAACTGAAGTCCATGATTAGTGACACAAAAACTTTAAAATATTATGATAAAACTGAACCACCAATGGTGGAATGTGATTCCAGTGAAGGTGCCTTAGGTGTGGCGCTATTTCAACAGAACCAACCAGTCGCATATGCTTCAAGATGCCTGACTCCAACGGAAAAGAAATATGCACAAATAGAAAAGGAACTCCTGGCTGTCCTATTTGCATGCAAGAGGTTTGATCAGCTTATTATTGGTAATACAAAAACAATTATTAAGACAGATCACAAACCATTATTAAGCATTTTCAAAAAACCACTCCTTCAGGCCCCTAAAAGACTGCAGTCCATGCTATTATCACTACAGAGGTACAATTTCGAGTTACATTTTGTATCTGGAAAGGAGAATGTTATGGCAGATGGATTATCTCGATTCTATTTGGAATGTAAAGATATAGATAAATCAAAGGAAATAAAAATATTTAAAATAATTGAGAAAGTTAATCCTATCCAAAGCTTACCAATATCTGATAAATGTGTAAAAGAAATTGAAATTGCAACTTCTAACGATGCCAACTTGCAGAACCTGAGAACCTTCATTTTACAGGGATGGCCAAAATATATAAGAAATGTACCAGAGACTCTAAAACCGTATTATAGTTTTAAATGTGAGTTAACCGTTTATAATGGTCTTATACTCAAAAATCAAGCTATATTAGTACCAGAAAGCTTAAGACCATTAATGCTGAATAAATTACATAAGGCACATTCTGGCGTTGAAAATACCTTAAAACTAGCCAGAGATGCTATATACTGGCCGTCAATGTCCAATGAAATAAAAGAGATGATTAGATCTTGTTCCACATGCATTAAGTACCAACCAAGTCAAAAAAAGTTAACCATGCAAAGTCACCAAATACCGGAGTTTCCTTTCCAAATAGTATCCATGGATGTCTTCTTCTTGAATGAAAATGGCAAACAAAATAAATATTTAATAACAGTTGATCATTATTCTGATTTTTATGAGATTGACAAATTAAAAGACTTGAGTTCTAAACAGGTAATTGAAATTTGTAAAAAGAATTTCTCACGCCACGGAATCCCTGAAGTTGTTGTCACGGATGGTGGAACTAATTTTGTTAGTCAGGAATTTTCAGAATTTGCCTGTAAATGGAATTTTACTCAAGTGACTTCATCTCCACATCATCCTCAGGGAAATGGAAAAGCAGAGGCCACAGTGAAGATAGCCAAAAAGCTATTATTGAAAGCTTCAGATAGCCAAGAAGATATATGGACTAGTTTACTTTGCCTAAGAAATACTCCTAATAAATTAAATTCAAGTCCGGTACAAAGATTATTCTCCCGTAGAACAAGAGGATTTTTACCGGTCATCAACACCTTATTCAGACCACAGGTGGTGGAAAATGTACCAGAAGACCTTAGGAATAATAAAGAGAAGGTAAAGTATTCACATGATAAGAGAGCCAAGAAGGCTATTACACTGGAAATAGGTCAACCTGTAGCAGTGCAAACTCACCCAGCTCTTAATAAAATTTGGACTCCTGGAATAATAGCAGATGTACTCTCAGACCGTTCATACTTAGTAAATGTAAATGATACAACATACAGGAGGGATCTTATACATATCCGTCCACTTTCACCAAACTCATCAGAGGCGCACAGTTCATTTTCAACAAACTCAACAGAGGTACTCAGTTCACCTTTACCAGACCCAACAGATGTACTCAGATCACCACAATCAAATACAATAACACCACAAGTAGTAAATGTTCCTATTGTGGCAAAGGGGCCAGAACTAACTCTAAATGACAATAATAACTATGACAAACAACATATGTCAATATCTCATAGTAACTCTTCAACTGAACAAATGAATGACAAGCCTATTGCTAAAACTCCAGTCAGATCATCTTCTCTTACATCTGATATTGGCAATCATAACAATAGACCAAGGAGAGAAATAAAACCTCCTTCTTATTTAAAGGACTATTTATGTTAATTTATGGTAATGTTACTTTAAGTTTAATATTGATTAATATTGTTCAAAATTATAATGTCTTAGTCATAGGGTGTTACAATGTCATTATTTTATAATTATGTTTGTGTGCTTATTTACCTACTTTGTAAAAGGGGGGCATGTTGGTGAATTTATGTGTTATTATTAAGTACTTAATTATAATATGTTGATTAGCACTAAAAGGCTCGATGCCAGATCGGTTCTCGATATAGACAGAGGGGAGAACATGGCCGACACTGGGCTTGAGAAGTTTGTGACTTGTTAGGCTCATAAAGAAATAAAACTACAAGTTCATAGAAGAGTTTTATTATAAAACATAAAGCAAAGTGGATTATGTGATATAGGTAAATAAAAATAATAAAAAAATTACTTCTTTCTTTAAAGTATACTAACTATGACATTTTTGGTTTGTTTGGCTTAAGCTTGGCTTTCTGTTGCACACAGTGCGGCTTATTAGTCATTATCTTTAAATCTACCTATGTTACAACCAATTTTAGAGCAAAATTAAGGCAAATTATATGTCTCTGCCTAGCCTTTGGCGACAACAGGCGTAATTATAAAATGTAAGTATGACTGTGTCAACTTTCATTCATAAGAATACATTCTACAAAACTATGAATGATACATACATACATTTTTATTTAAGACTATTGCCTACTAGATGGCGCTACTATATAAATACATAATACTTACTTGCTTTGTATTCTCTTATTATACTAATATGTACATTATATACTCTATATTATAAGAAGCTGACTACATTTTTACTCTATCCTTATCTTACCCCTAGGGAGAAGCAGCCATAATTATTTGTAAGTATGTACCTATTAATTTGCAATCAAAATTTAATCAAACTATTTTTAGACTACTGCCTACTAGATGGCGGTATTTTCTATATTTTATTAATGAATTTATTCTTTCATAATGCTCATAAAACAATAACTACTTTCAGACTGTATATCCTCTAAGATTACATTTTAACATTCTCACGCTACGTCCGCGTCAGTCCGATTGTTTGCTCTCAACTCAAAAATTACTAAACAAAGCTACAGCTTTCACCTAGAGAGATTGTATGAAGGAAGTATTGCAATGTTTTATTTAGACAGACATACATCATGCCTCTATTCCCGAAGGGGTAGGCAGAGGTGTATTACATACTTTTCCAGTTATTTTGTCGGTCGTAATTCGCACCTTACCCAAAAAAATAGGACACTAGAGTACCTATAGCATATTCAAAACATACATGATATACAAACACTTGTACTCTGTTTCACTTTTATTTAATTTACAGGATTTAACCTGACCGGTTTCGCTTTATAGCATTATTAAAGGTTGTTGTTACACTTTACATATATTTTAAACAAGTATTTTACTACATTGTCTAACATTATTATCATTATTACTATAAGTTTGAGTCCGAGACGCCCAGGATTTTAATTGTATTTGCCACAGCGGCTGGCACGTAAGATTTTATTGCCTTTCATCAACATTTCATCGCAAGGCAACGGGTTTCAAATTTAATTTACAAAATTATAATATAGCTGTTTTATTTATTAAATTTATTCGGCCGTTTGGACATAACCCACTCTTAGAGTGCCCGGTGACGGCAATAGGTTTGCCTGATAAAGCGTGGGACTAAAGATACTGGCAAATTGTGGGTGTGTATTATGCGCCTCTGCCTACCCCTTCAGGGATATAGGCGTGATATGTGTGTACTATAAGTTTCACCAAGTGCCGACAATCGAAACCATCAAATATAGAGGTTAGGTAGGTGTTTGTTGGTTTTTGGAATAAAAGACAGGAGCTCGTAATAATACGTGTCGTGTATTTCAGTCGGCCATGTTACAAAGTGAGGAAAGAAGGAAGTGAACATAGACAAGACAATATTGATATAATCTAAGCATAGACTAAACTAAGCTATGGCTTACAAGCTAATATAATATTATGACATCTTCCCTTTAAGTAACTTATATTTTAGATTCTTATATAAAAATAACAAAACGCATTTTAGTGTTTTGACACGAGACAATTTGACGTTTTAAAAGATTCTGACAGTTGACATAATTTGACGTTGTCAATTCGACGATTGTTTCTAAATGTAAACAAACAATGGTTTACAACATTTTAGTTGGACTGTCAAGACGACGCTGTTTTGGTACTCACGTGTGTCTTGTTAGTTATCGGTTTTTGAGTGTTTTTTGTGGTATAAGTGATTGATTTTGACCTATTTTGTAAAAAACTAACGTTTTGTGTTGTTTTGTGATCGTTTCGGTGGCTTAAGGTATTGTGTCTGTTGTTTGTTAAACCGTTTCGAAGATGGATAGGGAAAAACCCCCTGATCCTCCCGATATCCCTACTCCCACTACTCCTATTTTCTCTTCTCCTTACCTGTTTCCAGATGTCTCACTGTCCACCCCTACCAATCCCCTATCCCAACTCGCGGAAGTAGCTTGTAGTGTAGCCGATTCTTCGCGAAAGCGCCATGGTGATGACGGATCAACTAATCCCACCCCGCTCAAACAGCCTAAAAGCTCGTTGTCCCGCAATAAGTATACAGAGAGGGACCAAAAGCCATTCATAGTACATGTAGCTCGCATAGAAACCCAACCCAATGCAGGCACTACGCTCCACCCTGTCACTTTTGGTCTCTTCTTAAAGAAATATAATATTAGAAATATAGTCAAGGATGGTGTCAAGAAGGTAGGTAGAAACCGAGTGTCTGTGGAGTTTGCCTCTCCGCAAGATGCCAACTCATTCCTACTTAATCCGGTCCTGTCACTAAATAACTTAGAAGCGTTTATTCCGTCGTTCCACATAACTCGCATGGGTGTCGTTAAAGGCATCCCTATTGACATGTCGGAAGAAGAAGCAAAAACTCACATATCTACCCCTGCAGGTTGTGGGGAAATCTTAAAAATAAGGCGTATGAAGAGGAAGGTCTTCACGGAGGGGACTCCCGAATGGAAAGATACTGAAACTTGCGTTATCACATTTGATGGTCAGTCCCTACCTAGCAAGATATATTGCTGCTATACATCTCTCCCGGTAGATATATATATATATACCCAACCATAATGTGCCGAAAATGTTGTATGTTTGGTCATGTCGAGGCCCAATGCAGAAGCAGGAAGCCAAAATGTTTTAAATGCAGTCTCGATCATGAAGGTAAGGCATGTTTCATTCCAGAGAGCGAGGCTAAGTGTCCAAATTGCAAAAAAAACCACTATGCAAGCTATACCAAATGCTCAGAATTCGAACGGCAAAAAGCAATAAAAACAGTGATGGCCCAAAGAAATGTATCCTACATAGAAGCTAGTAGAGAAATTCCACAATACAACTCTTCCTATGCAGATATAGTTAAATCTCCCTCTCCTCACCCAAGTGCTCTAACTCAATCCTACCGCAAAACAATAACCTTAAAACCTAAGTCCCATGTCCCTCTTCCAAACTCTTATGACAAAAGTGCTCATCAACGTCTAGTCTCCCACCCTCAATCTTCTCAGCCTAATGGCTGCGCTCTCAATCCTCCTTCTCAAAATATTCCTGTCCACTCTCGCCCCATCATAGACTTATTAATCCAAATAATATCTTCTTTTATATCATCTAGCAATAACATACCGACCAACGTTGCCCAAACCCTAATTTCCCTCCTAACCAACCTACAAAATGGCCCCCCCCTCTAACTTTCCTACAGTGGAATATGAGGAGCATTCTACATAAAAAACATGAGCTCTCACATTTAATAAATAAATACAAACCCCAAGTATGCTCCATAGCCGAAACCTGGCTAACCTCAGATCTTAGCTTCCGTCTATCGCAATTCAATACCCTTAGATGTGATAGACCGGATGGCTATGGAGGGTCTGCCCTCCTCATTAATCGTAACATTCCACTCATCTCCCTGTCCTCGACTGTCTTATCTCAAGAAATAAACTGTATTGCAGCCAAGATAGAGGATATCTCAGTGATATCTGTCTATATTGCCCACCCTCACGCTAACCTCCTTCCAATTTTGAAACAGATTTTAAGCAGTTTTAGTGGATCTATGCTCGTTATGGGAGACTTTAACGGTCATCACTTTAGATTCGGCTCTGAACACTGTGATACGTTTGGTATAGGTCTGGTTGAAATTCTGGATGATCTCAATCTGTGTGTCCTGAATGATGGTATGCGTATAAAAGGACACTCCCAGGCCAACGCAAAAGCTGTGTAGATCTAGCTTTCTGCTCTGTTGATCTAGCATCTTCTGCTCATTGGCAATGTACAGGCCTGACACATGGCAGTGATCACTTTCCTATCCTTATCTCCCTTACATCCAAATCCTTTATAGAGAAAAGTCCCCCTCCTCTCCTCAAGTTCAACCTATCCAACCCTGATTGGGCAGAATATTCGTCCCTTCTTGAAAACAAAATCATCTCCCTTCCCAATTTCGAATCACAAGATCCCCTTCTTCCTACTCATATGCATGCCCAGAACTGCCTTGATGGATTGATTGGCGCTGTCAATGCAAGTGCAGAAGCAAACTTCCCTATTAAAAACAGTGCCTGCGGAAAGATTCCATTTCCCCCATGGTGGGACCATGAATGCACCACTGCAGTAAGAGAAAGGAAGGAGGCAGAAAAACTATACAACTGCAACATGAGCATTCAAAACCTAATTCAGTATAAACGTATATGTGCAAAAACTAGACGCCTTCTGCGACGAAAAAAACGTTCTGGCTGGGTCAACTTCTGTAACTCCTTAGCTCCTACTACACCATCAGCTGTCGTATGGTGCAGAATCAACAGATTTAAATCTGGTTGTTCGCCTTCCAACTCCTCTTCTATGACTCGGGAAACAGCGGACCTATTCCTTGACAGAATAGCTCCAGACTATGTTCCCTCTGTCTCAGAGGCCATACAGGCCCCGGTGAACTATCTGAGGGACCCATTTGACTCCCCATTTTCTGATGTGGAACTAGAAATGGTCCTCAGCCACGTCCAAGACTCCTCCCCTGGTAAGGATGGTATCCCTTACTCCTTTCTCAAACACACAGGTTACAACGCGAGAAAATACTTACTACAAATTTTGAACTATTGCTATGAGAAGGGCTGGATACCTGACCAATGGAAGACCCAACTGATAATCCCTGTACTGAAACCTGGGAAACTTGCAAACGATCCAAATGGGTTCAGACCGATTGCATTATCGTCGGTATTAGTTAAGATACTAGAACACCTCATTAAAAATCGCCTTGAACATATTGTGGAATCGAGAAAATTACTACCCACCTGCCAGTTTGGCTCCAGAAAAGGACTCAGCACCATGGACAGCATAGGAGTACTTGTAACGGATATCCGCATCTCCCTATCACGTAAGGAATCTGTTGTGGCAACATTCCTTGATGTGTCGTCTGCGTACGATAGTGTCCTCCTCCCAATTCTCAGGCAAAAGCTGCAACAGCTGAGACTCCCGGCGAGGATGATCCAATGCATGTGCGAGATGCTCATGTCCCGAACCGTCATCTTGAGAGTCCAGGGTGACGAGCTCGATCAGCGAACAGTATGGAAAGGCTTGCCTCAGGGCTCGGTCCTTAGCCCTCTGCTGTACAACTTGTACACGGCGGATATTGGCTCGTGTCTCAACTCCAACTGCCATCTCCTACAGTATGCCGACGATCTGGCCCTTTATGTGGCCAACCCATCCATTTCAGACGCAACCTCATCACTGTCCGTTTCTCTGGACTCTCTTAATGAATGGTTAACGATCCACGGGCTAACCCTATCTGCGTCTAAGAGCTCTGTGGTCGTTTTCACCCGCGCAAGGAATATCCCCCAAGTCTGTTTACGGGTGCAGGGGCATTGTGTTCCAGTTTCTTCCAAAGTCAAATTCCTTGGGGTCTACTTGGACTCAAAATTGACAGGCCTCCCCCACTTAGACTATTTAGTTCAAAGATGCGAGCAGACAGTTCCTATCTTGAAAGCTCTATCAGGAGTCTGGTGGGGCGCTCACCCATACACAATGAAACTGGTATACAATGCTCTTGTACGCAGTAAAATGGATTATGGTACATTCTTACTGATTCCATGCAATAAAGGTGCCCTGGCTCGATTGGACAGGATACAGTCAGCTTGCCTTAGATGCATTACCGGGTGCATGAAATCTTCGCCTATCAATGCTCTTCAGGTTGAATGTGCGGAGCCACCACTAACTCTGAGGAGGGAATATTTGGCATCCCGTTTTATCAATCGGTTATATCCACGGCAAAATCACCCACTCCTTCAAAACTTGGCTGTTCTCGATTCACTGTGTAACACCTCCAACTACTGGACACATAAAGAAGTTCCTCTCGTGGTTAAGGCCTATAGGCGTTTGGTAAACATGGAATGCCCTGTGGCTGAGTCTGTTGGGCTCCCCATTTTTGATTACGATTTTGAGGTGTTATGCTTTAAACCAGAAATCCGGTATGATACAGGAATTTCCAAGAACTCCCCCTCTGCTACAGCGACTTTCGATGCGTTGGTGGACAGGCGTTGGAGAGACTCTCAGCGGTTTTTTACCGACGCTTCAAAGCTGACAAGCGAAGGCTACACTGGTGCGGCGGTCTACTTCCAAAACAGCAGAATCTCCCTGAAATTTAGATGCCCGAAAATTTCATCTGTGTTTACCGGAGAGTGCGTGGCTATATTAGAAGCGTGCAAATATATAGAATCCCATAACATCTCCAAGGCCGTCATATTCACTGACTCGCTGAGTGGCCTCCAGACAATAGAGCAGAATCCTCTCAAGAGCAAACTACATAGTACCATCGTTTTAGAAATTAAAAAACATCTGTTTGCAAGCTCCAAAAACCACAGAACTGTGGAACTGGTCTGGATTCCAAGCCATTGCGGTATAATGGGCAATGAGTGTGCAGACTTGCTCGCTAAGGATGCTGTGACTTCCGCCTCCGCAGAACTATCACACTTTACATGCCAAGGCTACGACCTACTGAGCCCACTAGAGAGGAGCCTACAAGGGATGTGGGAAGAACTATGGATCAAATCGAGCAAGGAGAAAGGCAAGTTCTACCACGCCATACAACCAAGCATTACACGGAAACCCTGGTTCTATAACTTTAAGAAAACCGAGAAGTACATCATTTCTGTTATGTGCAGACTTCGCTTGGGTCATTGCTCCTCTCCAGTCTTTCTACAGAAAATACAGGTTCGTGACTCATCTATATGCGAGTGTGGCCTTGATGAGGGTACGACAGACCATATATTCTTTAACTGCCCTTTAAATAATATACCCTCAGACTTATATAGTCAATTGCCCAAATTAAAGATTCCTCTCCCTGTGAACTTCCCATCCCTGCTTACCCACTCCTCCCCTCAACTACTCGCTCTCTTAATGTCATTCATCCGTCTCAACAGTATTAAACTCTGAAACTGGCTGATAGCACCATCCGTACTCATGATGAGATCTCCAGTCTATATATGTATATATTTACTACTATGTGTTATACCATACTTTTATGTAATCGTTTGTACCTAAATGTATTATCCATTTACAATTATGAATACACACCTTGTGTGTGTGTTTGTTTTGTATTTGTGCTGTACCTATTGTATATTTATGTATATTGTTTCAGTGTTCCTACTAATCCGCAACAGGTCAAAACGTGCTTCACCGAATCTAATTCAATGGGCTTACTGAAACCCAAATAAACACACGCTTCACCATTGCACGTTTGTTAGTGGCAGAGTCGTCGGATACCAAGTCTGACACCGCTTGCCAAAAAGGAAAAAAAAAAAAAAAAAAAAACATTTTAGTTTACTAATTAATTACTTATAACTAAGTACATGACAATGAATACGAAATAATGTTTATAAGACTGTGTCTATAAGACGTTGTGGTTGCCTTATCTCTCTTCCTGAACTAGAATATTTCTTAATTGGTTGACTGCTAGTACGTTGAGGAGATTGACTATGAGAAATTTTAGAGTAATCATTTGTATAACAAGGAGTATAACTGATATAAGTTTGATTGGAACTGACTGGTTGAGTGTGAAAATTATTAGTCTGTGTGTTATGTGAATGAAAAGAATATTGAGACTTTGGTCTAAGTGTTATGTATTGTCTATTGCGACGATATGTACCAAATTTACTTTTTATGATATACGACCTAGGTTCCGGACCAACTTGTTGTATAATACCTGGAAACCAAGACGATTGTGGATGTTTTTGAAACATAACATGACTATTTACCTCCAAGGGTTTAAGATCTTTGGAATTTTTGTTGTAATACTCTTTCATCTTATGTAAATTTTGATTATTGACTTGTTTAAGATGTCTATAGTTACACAATTTTGGTTTTAAAAGTTTTTCTACTATAGGTAGCTTTGTACGAAGTCTACGTGACATGGAAAGTTGTGCTGGTGAACACAAATTGTTTTTGGGAGTATTGCGATATTGCAGTAATGCTAAATATGGATCAGTATTATCAAGTAAACATTTTCTAAGCATATTTTTAATTATGCCTACTGTCCGTTCTACCATACCATTTGAACGGCTGTGATAGGGACTGGAAGTGACATGGTGAATATTCCAATCTTGTGTGAAATCATGAAAAGATTTGGAATTCATCGGTGGACCATTATCTGACATTAATGTATGGGGAATACCATGACGAGCAAATATTGATTTTAACTTGATTATGACTTGGTCTGCACTGTAACCATTACTTAAAATTGCTATCTCAACATATTTTGAGAAATAATCGACTACAATTAAGTATGTATGCTTGTTGAACTCAAAGAAATCTATACCAACCTTATGCCAAGGAATGTATTTGTAATCATGTGGTAATAGACTTTCTTTAGTGTTACTCTTTCTTAAAGTGAGACAAATTTCACAATTACTGATGTAATTATCTATATCTTGACTAATATTAGGCCAGTAAATTGTATGTCTTGCCAAATTTCTACAACTATTCAAGCCTTGATGACCTTCATGTAATAGTTTTAAGAAATCTTTTCTTAAAGAAATAGGTATAATAACTCTATCTGACAAAAATAAAAGGTTATTAGCATAATGAATATCATCTTTAACAGGAAAGAAAGGTTTAATACAATCTTCTACTTTATGCTTTGAATTTGGAAATCCATTTTTACAGTAATTAATAAGAGTTTGAAGAGTTTGGTCAGACCTGGTAGCTTGTTCAATTTGTTGTAGTTTGAAAGGACTAAGTGACAAATTAGCAGTGAGTAAATTAACATGAAGTTTAATATCTTCATCCAATTCTACTAATGCATTTTCTGGTAATGCAGCACGGGACAATGTGTCTGCGACATGAATGAGCCAAGAAAATTAATCATGCCCAGGAATCTCTGGACATCTGTGACATTCTTAGGCTGTGGCATGTTGCAAATTGAATTTACTTTAGATGGATCTACAGACACTCCATTTCTATTGAATATAAAACCTAAATACTTGACTTCACTTTGACAAATGTTACATTTATTACTATTAAATGTTAGACCTATATCTTTTGCACGACAAAGAACTTTTTCTAGGATTTGATCATGTTCTTGAATGGTTTTAGCATGTATAAGAAAGTCGTCCATCATTATTTTAATGCCTTGTATGTCACCAAACCGGGAAATCATTTCTTTATGAAAGATTTCTGGAGATGCATTGACACCAAACGGTAGCCTTAAAAAACGAAATCTGCCATAGGGGCTTATAAAAGTACATAGTTTGGATGATTCTTCATCTAAGACAAGATTCCAAAAGCCTGACTTAGCGTCTAAATTTGAAAAATAACATGAACCATTTAGTTCTGCTTTAATTTCATCAATATGTGGAAATGGGTAATGTGAACGTTTAATAGCTTTATTTAACTTACGTGGATCTAAACATAATCTAATGCTTCCATCCTTTTTAGAGACAATTACCATAGAGTTGACCCAATCAGTTGGTTCATCAACTCGAGCAATAATACCAGTGACTTCTAACTTATTAAGTTCTGCCTTGACTTTATCCTGTAATTTAAAAGGAATTTTTCTACTTGCGTCTACCGACGGCTTGACATTTTCGTTGAGAGTTAAATGACATTCATAGTTTTTAAGAGCTCCTATTCCATTAAAAACCTTACTATATTTCTTTAGTATTGACAGACTGTTTGACTCTGCTGGGACTTTGTGACACATTGACTGTGATAAGACTTGACTTTGACTGTTAGACTGACTTGACATTGACTGTATATTGTTGTTCTGGCTATGCTGACTAAGTGTGTAGTTTGGACTGTGTTTAGATATGTTTTCATCAAAGGTTACTGACTGTATTCTTTTTATGACTTTTAACTGTTGACATGACTGTCTACCCAGAATATTTTTGCAATCTAACTGTGTAATATGGAAACACAAGTTGTATGATTTGTCATTATACTTACATGGTAATGTACAATAACCGATTGTAGGTATACTTTGACCTGTAAATGTTGTCAAGTTAAATGGTGTTTGTATAAGATTTATCTCTTGCAACGCTAGTTTTTCAAATGCTTTCTTAGACATCAAATTCACATCTGCACCTGAGTCAATAAGTAAGCAAACAGATTGACTACAGATACTTAGGGTTATTGACCATTGGTTACTACATTTTACAGAATTACATTGATAAACAGCACCTAAAAAAGCTTGATCATCATTAGAAAAAACTTCTTGTACATAATTAACATATTTTTGCTTGGACTTACACATCTTTGAATAATGATTAAGTTTTTGACAGAAATTACATTTTGCACCAAGAGCAGGACATTTAAAACGATGTGTTTGACCACACTTTGGACATATTGAGTTATTCATAGACTGATTGTTACCTTTATAACCATTGGGACTGCTATAACTCGATGAATGGGATGTATTGTATGACTGGTTAGGATTGTACCTTGACTGTTGACTGTGACTCTGACTTCTTGATTGACGGTCCTGTGACTGCGGATTATACCTTGATTGTTGACTGTGACTCTGAATTCTTGATTGACGGTCCTGTGACTGCGGATTATACCTTGATTGTTGACTACGACTATGATTTCTTGACTGATTTCTTGACTGACGATGTTGTGAATGACTTCTACTGGACTGTTGACTACTTCTGTTATGTATACTATCTATACTAGCTACAGATGAATTGGGATTTGTGCCTGATAATATTTGAACTTCTTTCCGGGACGATTCTAGTGACTTAGCAATATTTATAGTGGCATCTAAAGTGGTAGGCAATTCTTGCAAAATTTTCTCTTTAATGTAGTGATTCTGATCATTTAGATTCCAACTAAATATATCTTTTAGTAAATCGTCTTGCAATTCACCAAAATTACACTGATGGGCTATATTTTTGAGATCTGTTATATAACTGTCCAGCTGTTCATTTTGCAGTTGCTTTCTGTTAAAAAGTTTATGCCTTATCATGGTTATATTGACTTTTGGGCTGAAATAACCTGCAAATCTGTCGATCAACACTTGTAGCTTGACTGTTTCGACATCTAGGTTGAAAGAATAAAATATGTGAAGGCAATCTGGTCCTATATAATGTAATAAAAGTGCAACTTGCCTATCTTCGCTTTCTTGATCATATTTAAATGCTTTGAGATATATTTTGAATTTGGTGATCCAATTTTTCCACGTGAGCGGCATGTTGGATGCATAAACGTCCATGTGCTTGAGGCGACCCGACGACGTTGAAGATTCGTCCATTTTTTTCTTTTGGTTGATCCAGTTCTTCCTAAGACACGCCAGTTTACACCACACCTGATGTTTGTTGGTTTTTGGAATAAAAGACAGGAGCTCGTAATAATACGTGTCGTGTATTTCAGTCGGCCATGTTACAAAGTGAGGAAAGAAGGAAGTGAACATAGACAAGACAATATTGATATAATCTAAGCATAGACTAAACTAAGCTATGGCTTACAAGCTAATATAATATTATGACAGTAGGTACATACCATTAAATAAAATTTCTGAAGTCCGAGTGATAAATAAATAAATATTTTGGCCGTTCTAACACGACGTCATCCAGCCTTTACTAAGCTATAAGCTTTATAAGATCTAGACAACTGATAAACATACTTATACATTTCTAAATACATACATAATATACATAGAAAACACACAAACTACGAAACAAACATTTGTGAAACACACAAATATTTGATTCGACCCGGGTATCGAGACTCCGGGAGTTTAAAGCCGATGCACCACGCCAGCGAAGTAGGTGATATTTAATTCATTCAGAGTTTATTTTTGATTAAATTTACATTTCATTTAAGTTTAATTCATTAGGTACATATTTGAGCCGTTTGGGGTTGAGACATTGCTAAACGCTTAATCGATGCTTCTCAGAACCAGAAGGCTGGCTATTTTGTGGCCCAAAGAATAAGTATCGCCATCCAACTTGGCAACACAGCTAGCATTCTGGGAACCTTCCCAGTCGGCAATGACGCGGAGGATTTTTTAAACGATATTTTGTAATGTAAATGTTTTTAGTATTTAATTATGTAAATTGTAATTATTATTGTAAATAAAATATAACATTGTACCACATTTCAAAGTTTTATCTATAAGTATTAACATAAAACCGAATCGAAACTGGGTCGTGTTACTAGTCCTTACCTACTAATATTATACATGTGAAAGTTTAAGCATTAGGCGTTTGTTACTCAATAACGCAAAAAATGTTAACGCAAAAGATATTTTATCGATGGTAGGTACATTGACTGTTAAAATTTCTCACTAAATAATCTCTCTCACTCACATACGGGATAAACCTACATATAAGGCTATGCCCCGCACGATCCCCAGGTACAGTCACCTGCAAGGAACATTCAGTTGGCGTCGGCTTTCCAGTCTAACTGCGATTCGGCTGAACTTAGATATTTCACGTGAAGCGACTGCCATCTCACCTCCACAACCCATGGGCAATATCGAAGTTCTGTAGTTGAACCGGTCAGATTTTTGATTTAGGGCTCTAACTACCCCTAACGACTGCCATAGAAGTTCGTATGACAACCGGGACCGACGGCTTAACGTGCTCTCTTAAGAAATGGTCGACCATCCTAAGACAGGCCTGAATAGATGTTGCTTAACCTCTGCATTGTCGGTTACCACTAGACCACGACCCAGATACAGCCAATAAAAAATATGGGTGTGTCTTCTCTTCTGAAACAAACATACCTACATGGATAAAATCAAGCCTATAGGCTTTTATCTATGTATGTTTTTATTATTAAAAAGCCGGTCAAATATTTGACACAAAGAAATTAGTCGGTCACTGGTATCTCGGTTACAAAATTGAGGTTACGTCACGGACTTGGTTACATAACTTACATGAACTGGGCGAATCGGACCGGTTCTTGTGTTTAATGTGATGCGCTAAACAGCGCAGTTAAAATAGATGGTTACACCTTACCCGCTTCGACACGCTCGTTACATGGCGAGGGAAGTCGAGGGAAATGACGAGGAACTTCGTGTAGACATCGTAGCTGCCTCGGTGGCGGAGTGGTGGTGGTGAGCCACAAATGTTTGTTTCGTAGTTTGGGTATCAGAATCGGCATCGGAATTTAAAAAAAAATACAGGTTAGAATATGTAAGGTATTGTGTCAAATTTTCTTTTTCTAAATATATACTTTGATAAACATAAAATATTTAGGCTATGGTCTCCTACAAAATATACGTACTAGTACGGTGTCTTGCGCCGTGCTTCGCGCCGCACCACGCCATAGGTTTTGGCCTATAACTTTTGACCCCGTAGGGCTTGGTCAAATTTTCGATTTTTTGGCTTGCCTCCAGATCGAGGGCTATCCATAGAGGGGTCAACCATCATTGGAGCATAAGCAGTTCTCGAGAGCTAAGGGGAGACAAAAATTACATTCCCAATTTCTATATATAGATAGATAGATAGATTGCACTATCCGTAAGCCGCGTTAGAGAACTTCATTCCAAAATTAAAAAAAAATTCAATCGAGAAACACTTGTTCAACGTTTTGTTGAAATCGGATAAAATTGTGGCCGCTAGCCTGAAACATACACACGACAAACAGACGGACGGAAGCAAAATTGTCCAGTCGTCGAAATGTAGAAAAAATCGTTGTAGCGTGATATTGTTACCCTGCTTCTTCTTTGGGTATTTTCTACGTATGTTTATTATGTATTTATAAATAATAATAATAATAAATATTTTTGGACATTCTCACACAAAGTCATCTTAAGCTAAGCCCAAATTAAGCTAATATAAGCTTGTGTTATGGGATCTAGACGACTGATATACATACTTATATATTTCTAAATACATACATATTATACATAGAAAATACCCAAACTCCGAAACAAACATTTGTGGATCAATTATATGTGGAATATTATGTGGATAACAATAGTATGAGACGCCCAGGACTGTAATTGGCTGTGCTATAGCGGTTGGCACGTAAGATTTTGTTGCCTTTCATCAACATTTCATTGCGAGGCAATGGGTTTAAATTTTTTTCAAAATTACTATATAGCTGCTACTTTTTATTAAATTCATTCGGCCATTTTGGACATAACCCATTACAAAGGTGCCCGGTGACGGCAATAGGCTTGCCCCCTATTACGTGGGACTAAAAATACTGGCAAATTGTAGGTGTGTAATGCACCTCTGCCTACACCTTCGGGATATAGGCGTGATATGTGTGTGTGTTACAAAATATAACTATGTTCATAGAAGGAGAAGTCGACACAAAACCTTTTACAAACCCATCTGGCTAGCGTGGTATATGAAAGCAAAATCCCCCCCTTTTTGGGGAGGCCTATGCCCTAAGCAGTGGGCGTCAAATGTGCTGAGATGAGGATTTGATGATTATTAGACTATCTATAGCCTTTGATCTTTCAACGCAATACGATTTTTGTTTACTTTGAACCTCAGATCAACCATCCATTTTTTTTTTAATTCCGCGAGATCGCTGCCCCTCTCATGTCCATTGCTGCGGGCGTCTCCGGTGACCCCAGAAGGTATTCGAGTGGCGCCCGGCGGACTTTGACCAGCTGGGTGGCCTCTTCGGAGGTTTGGTCAGAATGAAAATCCCGCTTTGTTGGGTTTGCCATCAATCCTGCTTCTGTAAGGACGGCGGGTAGCTATCCCGCCGTCCTCAGGCTTCAGGCATCATGGAGGTCGATGGTCTTAGGCATAGATGCGAAACTCAGCGGGGAGGGTACGCTCCCTCTCACTCGATCAACCATCCATAGATAGAGGGCGAGTGTCACCCGTTTTCTTGCCGACTACTAAGCAGCTCTGATTTATGTTGCCCAGTATATGTTTGCGTTCCACTAGGGGCACCACATTATATTGAATCACGTCAAAAACAAGATCTCAGAACAATAACTACAAATAATAATTAGTTCCATTTTTTACTACCCAACAACTTAATCTAGGAATGCTAACCAATCACTTGTTCACCGTTTCACTTTTATTTAATTTACAGGATTTAAGCTGACTGGTTTCGCTTTATAGCATTATCAAAGGTTGTTGTTCACTTTACATATTTATTAAACAAGTATTTTACTACACTGTCTAACATATCTTCAAGCCATTGTTGAACTAAATTCTTAACACATATATGGGTGAAACAACCTTTGATAATGCTATAAAGCGAAATCGGTCACGTTAAATCCTGTAAATTAAATGAAAGTGAAACGGTGTGCATGTGTTTTGTTAGCATGTATTACTATAAGTTTCACCAAGTGCAGATAATCGAAACCATCAACTAAATTAATCTAGAAAGCTTTAGGGACGTTACTTCATTCTCGTCAGTTTGACTGTTCTGACGTGACGTTCAGAGTGGTTCTTAGTAGTTCAGACCCGTTATCAGCGCTCTATATATAGGTACATAGTATAGAAATAGTTGCCCTGAGCTTTGAAGCAATAGTTCTTCAGATTAGCGCGTTTAACTAAACAAACTATTAGTACATATAGCATAGATTAAAGTACCTACGGAGATTAACCTATTACCTATAAGCTTTGCCCAATATCCGGGTATAACATGCGACGTAAGATCTATGACGCTATGTATTATAAAAGCCCTATGTGTAAGTAAATCATCAGTAGTAAATGCAAGTTATGCGTACAGGTGAAATATACGGGGTTATAATACGAGCGGTTGAGCCGCGCCGTATGGAAAGCAGCGGTTCAGACGTGGTATTTGATGAACGGTGTTTGAAACGTTATGTTTAAGACGTGGCTTGCATGTCTCTTTTTGTAAAAACCTGTTAGTATACACTTAAAAGACGTAGACTGGCTTTGATTAAATTTATTTGCAATCACTCGTGCATTGGAGACTTTCCGCACCAATTTATGTGTGTTTTTTGAACGATACATTCATGTTACCATAACATTTGATTAAAAACACTACCCACAACATCTAATTTTGCTTAACATTATCATAATTTCTAGATCGCGCTAACAGTGGAATTCTGCCGAACTACGCTAACCTTGATAAAGCGGATGTTGTTGGTAGTGGTTATGGTGGCTCAGTTGTTTAAAGCCTTGGCCCAAAGCCTTTCCCTTACAGGGGAATGGTCGTGGGTTCGAGTCCTGCCGATGACATTCCAGTTTTAGTGATTTATTTATAACTTCTATCTTAATATTCATATCTTTGCTTGTATACTAAACATACACAAAAGAAATATACATTTGTAAAAGGTAGGGAAGTCGACAGTTACTCATAACAATTAGCTGATGTACCTGCTCTTTAATATGTACTAGTAATCCCGGCGAAATTTGAATCGCCTCAAATATAAAAACAAAAAAAAAAGAATATTTTAATATTTCATGCAAATGTATGTATTATTAATTATAATTGAAATACGCGACAGACGGACAGACAGACAAATTATCGTATTAAATATATAGATATGAGAGTTAAATACGTTTCATCGTCCAGAAATGTTTACAAGTGTTGGCTACAGGGAAACTATTTTAGAATTACTTTCTCCCTCAGAAGTTATAGAGTCAGCAAGCGCCACGATAAATGTCTTTGTACCTAAACTGTTTTTATTTGTAAGAATTGTAAAACAGCTTTTAAATCCGAGTATTGTAGTTTGAAACTCCATCATGTCCTATTTGTCAAAGTTGTATACTTTATATGTTTATATCAACTCCTTAATGTTACTTCTTTTGTAAACACATTCTTTTGGAATGCAACCTGGACTCTGATCTTTCTGATTAGTATTTTCTGTATTTTTTTGGTTGTAATCTGTTATGTGTAAATAAATAAACTATAGTTCGTTCGCGATAAGAATGCAGTGAATCATCAGTGCATAGGGTGTATTCTCAGTGGAAATGATAGGACACAACCGTTATGTTCGAAGCAATGTCTTCAACTGGACACTATGAACTAGACCTTGTAATTTGAAAAGATTTGATTGGTTAGGGGGTGGGGCTAGGTCGAAGGACAAGGATGACTCACTGTATTCTTATCGCGAACAAACTATAGTAGTTCTGCAAACAGTAGACCTCGCGTTATTTTCGTTCTTCCCCATTTTCCCCCCATTTCTCCCCCATTTTATCCCCAATCGAAAAATCCTTTCGACAAAAGTCGCGCCTTGTAACAAAGAACACTTGTGCCAAATTTCATGAAAATCAGCTGAAAAATGCGGCCTGTAGACCGGAACTGACACACATACATATATACAGACAAACAACGCCAAATCGGCCAGTACTCGAGTTGAAACTGAGACGCTTGGCTCGCTTCGCTCGCTTGGTCAATAAAGCGATATATTGTATGAACGTTACCGTACGCAATATAGCTCTGTGTGTTTACAAATTATTACTGGGGCTATTACGTGAATGTTGGGCCAGTGAAAGCCGAACCGTGCGGCGTGGTGCACCTCACGAAACGCCACAAAAAAAATGATATAATTTAGTAAAATAAAGTATAAATAAGTGGTTAATTTCGCTGGTTGGTTCGCTTCGGATTATTTTGGTATGTAAATAAGGTTTTTTTTTATGTCAAAATTTAGGAAAAAAAAATTTATGTTTTGTAGATAATATTGCTTTAAGCTAAATAAAAGGATGCATTTTTTATATTTACAATAAATAAATCGAAAAAAGAACAACTTTAAACCAGTTTTAAAATATCGCCAGATCGCTTTCAGGGGAAATGTTCTAACCACTGAACTATTAAGACTTGAGAATAGTTCAAATTCTGCCAAAAAATTTCTTCTTTTCGATTTTTTTTACCTAAAATAATGTATACAAACCAGATTACAAAAGTATTTGTTAAAAAAATCTATTTTAACTAAGTAAAATATTAAATAAAACAAATTTTATTTTTTATTTCAATTTATTTAGAAATTAATTATTAAATTGAAAAAATATACCTTACAAATTAAATTAATGTTTAACAAGTGCTATTTCAGTGACTGTTTTTATCTATGCTTCCACCCTGAGGTTGTCTAGAAACATTGGCTCTACTTATTGCGATAAGGCCTTAATACTGCACAATATTGTCGTAACGTATTTTTATTGTGTTCAATAAAAGCAACTGTGATCATGTGATATCCATTTTCTCATTTAAAATTCCCGTGGGAATACACCAGCCGGATAAAAAGTCTATTCTAAATTATGCCAAATTTTATTAAACTCATACAGTAGTTTTGATGTAACTGGCAAAAAGCCACGCCATACAAACGTTCACGTTATAATATAGAAAGATTATCAAGCTAAACAATAATTACAGTTAATTATCAATCAATCATTATAATTACGTATTAATCAATTAACTAAAATATAGGGTTGAGACACTGGGGTCATGGGGTCTGAGTGCTCGCCGCGTTTATAGAGACATTGCTAAACGATTAATCGATGCTTCTCAGGACCAGAAGGCTGGCTATTTTCTGGCCCAAAGAATAAGTATCGCCATCTAACGTGGCAATACATCCAGCTTTCTGGGAACCTTCCCAGTCGACAATGACGCGGAGGATTTTTTAAACGATATTTTGTAATTTAAATATTTTTAGTATATAATTATGTATATTGTAATTCTTATTGTAACTAAAATATTAACGAAGTACCTACTTTTTGGCCGCGGAACCTCTCACGTCTGTTGCCGGGTGTCTCTGGTACGCACGCAGAAGGTATTTCCTGTGGCACCCGGCGGTTTCCAGTGGCACCCGGCGGACGAAGTACCTACTGAATTAATGTAAACTATAGCATTAAATTTTATACGCGTACTATTAGTCACAAATTCCCATATTTGACTTAACCTCCTCTATTAATCAAAAGATGTACAAAACATTAATACAACTTATTTATCAATCATCATCATTCATCATTCACCGAGCGTTTTCCCAACTCAGTTGGGGTCGGCTTTCCAGTCTAACTGCGATTCGGCTGAACTTCGATATTTTCCGTGAAGCGACTGCCATCTGACCTCCACAACCCATGGGCGATATCGAAGTTCTGTAGTTAGACAGGTCGGATTCTTGATTTAGGGCTCCAACTACCCTTTAAACGACTGTCATAGATGTTTGTATGACAACCGGGACCGACGGTTAATTATTTATCAATCAATCAGTCTAAATATTTATCAATCAAACGAAATAATGTAAACAAAATGTGTGTTTAGTAAATCATAACTTAGTTATGTAAAAGTATTAACGTTCTATCTTTATATAACACAATTTCTTGTTACAAACGCTTATTATGTAATAAACTTGTTCTATTTAGGACATAGTGTGTACACAATGTGTATTTATGCTGTTTGTACACTTCATACATAGGTTCAGTGTTACCATTCCTGTAATCCATACCTACAGATATGTATTATTGATGTGTCTGTGTGTAAATTTTCGCTAAATGCATATGAAAGTAAATAAGGTTAAAGAAAAGCAAATCTATACTAATATTATTAAGCTAAAGAGTTTGTTTGAACGCGCTAATCTCAGGAAGTACTGGTTCGATTTGAAAAATATTTTTTTTTCTGTACACACAGTATATACATTATTGTGAATGGAAACATTATATACATGTATACAGAGACACCTATTTATCTCTAAAGAGATCTCTTCCAATGGGCCTGAGAGAGGAGACGTGAGTTCAATAAGATACTGGTGTGTGCAGGTTAATACTGTTGTTCAGGTTAATAAACTTACATACACTTTAACTACATAAATACACAAATACATACGATACATAAACATACAGATTTTTGTACGTACAGTTCATCGAGCCTTTTCCCAATTCAGTTGGGGTCAGCTTTCCAGTCCAACTGCGATGCGGCTGAAAACCGATATTTTCCGTGAAGCGACTGTCATCTGACCTCCACAACCCATGTGCGATATTTTTGACTTAGGGCTCCAACTACCCCTAACGACTGCCGTACATGTTCGTATGACAACCGGGACTCCTCTTATTGTTCTGACGGCCAAGGTCCTCAACGATCTGTGTAAAACAGCAGCGTTGTTGGCCGTCAGTCTCGGTGCCCGCACGGGAGCCCCTACACGGCCATACTCCGCACGATCCCCAGGTACAGTCTCCTATAGAAGGCGTTGGGTCCCTTTAAGTTGGGCATCAGTCACGAGAGCGTGGCTGTCGCCCCCGTCACTTCGGTGACCAAACCTCGGAAGTGTGGTCCGAAGTTCCACCGGCTATCGAGTACGAGCCCCAGAATTCAGATACTTCATTGTGGGCTCGATGCCGATGCTAACGCTCCCTACGTTTATGTTATATCCTGGAGGTGACCCGCGCCGAGTTCCGTGAAAACACAGAGCCTTGGACTTATTCAGTGCCATGTCCAGTCCCAGCCACCGTATCCGACCCAAGACTTCAGCAACCCCAGTCGTGACCTTGAATATTGCCTCCTGGTGCGTTGCTCCCCGCGCCGTGACGAGGGTATCGTCGCCGTAACAAGTTACGCTGACGCACTCAGGCAACGCACCCCGCAACACCCAGTCGTATCCGATGTTCCACAGGAGAAGTCTTAGGACCGACCTCTGAGAAACACCGCACGACACATCTCGCCGAGCGGGCCCGAGCCAGCTAGGGTAAGTTATAGCCCTCTCTGATAAATATGCCTCGACAATACGACGGAGGTAGAGAGGCACTTCGTGGTTTACCAGTGCCTCCCTAACGCAACTCCAGGGTAAGGTGTTAAGCGTTGGCGATGTCAAGAGACACAGCCAACACCACCTCGCCCTACGAGACTTCCTCCGCCAGGGTTTTCACGCGCATGATCGCGCTCACGGTAGACCGTCCCCGACGGAAATCGTACTGGTTGTCCGCCAGGTCTGGGCCCACACGCGTGAGATGCTCGACGAGGCGTTCCGCGATGATTCGCTCAAAGAGCTTACACACCTCGTCGAGCAGCACGATCGGCCGGTAACCGGACGGCTCGCTTTACGGATCAGGACCAGTTTTCCCGTCCTCCACACCTTGGGAAACTGGCCCCTTTCGAGGCATGCGCTGAAGAGCCCCGTCAGACGAGGCCCGAGTTCCTCGAGGGCCAGGACCCATACACGGCCCGGAATGCCTTCGAGTACGTCGTCTTCACTGCTGCTATCCGCATTGGGCGTCTGAGACGGAGCCATGTGCGGAGGGATCTGTTCCTACGCGCTCGTCGGAAACAGAGAGCCCAAGACTCCCTCCAGCCGTTCCGGCTGGAGACTCTGGGTCAGTGGGAGCGCCCTTTTTTGTCACTTGTCATACCTTAAACATGTAAAATTTAACATAATAAATATTTGAATACATTTTTATTTACTGAACGGAATCAGGCGTCACCCGGCGAAAGTCCATGATAAAACAATGGTAAATATGATGTTTAATTTTTAAAATTAATAGTATAAATTTCGCTTCGAACAAGACGTTATAAACGTCGACATATGTTTCACCTCTACACGAGGCATTATCAAGACTGTCTCAAAGAGCCCTGCCTGCTATTAATTTTAAAAATTATACATCATATTTACCATTGTTTTACATTTTTATTTATTATTTCAATTAAATAAATTTAGGTTCACCTGTTAAAATACTATCAAATGTAGGAATATTCATTGAAAAATAGATAAATTCCCTTATTTTATTACGACATAGTTTATCTCAAACGCCTTAATGGTTTTTCCAGTGACAGGGAAATTATCGTAGGCGCCAAAAATACCACAAATCTCAAAAAAATTATATTTTTTTGTTGGTATAATTAGTAATCGTGAAAAATTATGACTCTGGGGTAAATTTCATTTCAATAGCACAACTATTGCCTGAAATATTAAAAAAAAACCTCCTCCTGTAAAATTTGCTTTTTGTCGCTTACGCTAAGTCGGTGGTAATGGCTCGAAATGATTGTTTCGGAGTTTGGGTGTTTTCTATGTTTATTAAGTATGTATTTAGAAATATATAAGTATATTTATCAGTTGTCTAGATCCTATAACACAAGCTTATAGCTTAGTTTGGGCTAAGTGACGTTGTGTGAGAATGTCCAACAATATTTATTTAATTACAAGTTAAGTATGGTGCTTATTGTATTAATTGGATGCACTTTTAGAACCTTCACTGTACTTCTAAATACATGCACCAACTACAAAGTGTACATTATAAGTAGGTACATAATTAGGCTGACATGCACATTATGGACAACCTTTGTCTCGAGCAAAATAAAGAAACAAAACACACACACACACATATAACGCCTTTATCCCCGAAGGGGTAGGCAGAGGTGCATTTCACACCCACAATTTGCCAGTATTTTTAGGACCACTTAATAGGGAGCAAGCCTATTGCCGTCACTGGGCACATTAGAAAGTGGGTAATGTCCAAAATGACCGAATTAATTTAAATAAAAAAGCTTTGAAAACTAAATTTGAAACCCGTTGCCTTGCGATGAAAATCTTACGTGCCAGCCTCTGTGGCACAGCCAATTAGAGTCCTAGGTGTCTCGGACTCAAAGAACATATATTATAATGATAGAATATATAATATAATTGAATGAATATTATATATATATAAATATATATATTTCAATTATATAATAATATTTAATTGAAAAAAGAATGAGAACATATAATATAATTATTATTGTAATTTATAATGAATTCTGATAATTCATTATATGACTATAACTAAAATTGATCTTAACTTAAATTTAATAAAATAAATATAATGTAATAAAATAATGTGCTAATTTAAATTTGATAAATATTAATTACCGATAACTAAAAATTTTAAATTGAGAATTATACTAACATAGGCTATAAGATTTTTGTTACTAACTATCTATGGACATTGTCTGAAATAAAATAATTTGAATTTGAATTTGAAAGAAAGAAAAATAATACTATATAATTAACCCTTAACCACATGTAAATTTAAATTTAAATTTAATACTGGAGATGCCTATGCACACCACGCGTTTCGCTGACAAATCTTTTACTGTCCAAGCCATAGATATAGTATGAGCGAAGCGAGCGCCATCCCAAGTCTCTGGTCCAAGCAGTCCGCCTCTGGAACGCTCTTCCGTTACATGTAAGGCGTGCACAAACACTTGGATCGTTCAAACTTTTGACTAAAGAATATTATCTTTCGATCTGTAGCTAGAACTGTCACTAAAACTGTATTTATTTTATATATTGTATTCATATTTTTGTATTTAAGAATTATAAGTAGGTTACTATATAATTATTTTATTCATGGGATTTTTCGCAAACAATTCTTTCTCTCATCTTTGTTTTTTTTTTCTCCCCACCTTTCTTTTATCTATTACTTAAGTTATTTATATACTCGTATTGTACACTACCGACATTATATCGTATATATCTCTCTCCATCCAAAGGTTGCCTGGAAGAGATCGCTTATTAGCGAAAAGGCCGCCTTTTGTATATTAGTTTTAATGTATTTATGTTATACGTGACTATTTATTACTTGTGTACGATGTACAATAAAGAGTATTTATCTTATCTTATCTTATGTAATTCAGTTACACTACTACTGACGTACATATAACGTACGTCTATGACTTTGAAGGGCTCTGTATAGGTACAAATAAATCTGTAAGTTATGTATAGAGGCGACTAATGGAATACGTAAATACCATCACAACTATAAAAGTAGTAGGTCTAACCATACAAACCTTTTTGCTTTACAGGTTCATAAAAACAATATTTCATATTATAATCCCCAGGTCAGGATGGCTCGTCAGTATCTGGCTAAGAACAACCTAGATCTCAATATATTTGCTCCTAAAATTACAACATTTATTAAAACACTCAAAGATGGCCCATATTCCACACCCAACTCTGTTAACTTAAGCTCGGGATATTGTTAAGCGGTTAGATAGGTCAGATAGGAAACGATTAGAGAACTTATTTATTATATAACTTAGGGTTAACTTTTCTTGGTTTCTCTGTTTACACAAAGTTTTGGATTGCAATTCAGACTCAATCCCTTATAATTTTAATTTTGTATTGGCCCAATTGTAATCTGTATTGTGTAATAAATAAATAAATAAAAAGAAAAACTCGACACAAACCCCAATACCAACCCCTGTGGCCAGCGAGGTACCTATATATTATGTAGGCTGAATTTTCCCCCCTTTTTGAGGAGGCCTATGTCCAGCGTCCAGTGGGCGTCAATGGGCGGAGATGATGATGAATTTGAAAGTACCTGTATAAGTATATATATATCAGATATCTCACAATACAACCTTAGACAGGCCTATGTCACTCGCCTAACAACCGCAAAAAATACGTGACGTCAGCTACAACTTGAAGTTGTAAATCAGTAAGGCCGATACCTCACCGAGACGCCATGGCGACGTGGCCAGCGACGTCGTAACATAGGTAGTGCGGCTGTGGGAATTTAAAGAATTATTAATGTTAATTACGTAAGTACTTAACACAAATTAATAGCTTAGGTAGTTTAAAATGTAAATGTTTAGTATAAAATGCTGATATCCGTGCATTAGGCCGATACCTCACCGAGACGCCATGGCGACGTGGCCAGCGACGTCGCCAAGTGAGTTAGCCGTCATATATCTCAATGAGAACTAGTTGGCGACGTCGCTGGCCACGTCGCCATGGCGTCTCGGTGAGGTATCGGCCTAAGGGTTGTCTCTTGTTTGTGACACGGCATTGACCATAGAGTTGATATTCAGGCATTAACGTCATAATTATTGGTCAAACTATGCCGGTATATATTTTACTTTACTGGACAACCCTAACGTTCGAATTATGTTCTCTGTAAACAAAAGAATATGCTTTAATTAACGTCGGAGTGCAAGTTCTGTATGTAAGTACAATTTCCTATTCTGTGGCTTAGTTAAGTAATAAATGTCTTAAACAAAAAAAATCGAAGTGAGAAGAATGTGATTGTCGAGCCGCAAACAGATATATACGAGTATACTCATGATGTTATACTATATGTACATAACATATATCTAGCTATAATTTCCCTATTAGGACGAATAAACATCTATGCGTTTGTGAAAGTTTATAGCGGGGTAAAGCATGGTTCAACTTTTATTAAACCGGTTTATTTCTTACTAGCTTACATACACACACACACATAGGTACACTTTTCCGGGATGAAATGTAATCATTTGTTCATAGCTGGAAAACGTTCGCCTCTTTCGTGACTGGTGTCCTCATCATCATCATCTGCTTGCCCTTATACCAATTATTTGGGGTCGACGCAACATGGCTTCCTCCTCCACACATCTCTGTCACACGTAATCTCCTCAGTCACTCCTTTCCTGGGCATATCTCTACAGTAAAACGACTGTTAATCTGTTATTGCTATTCAACTCGGAAGTTACAATCTCTGTCGAACCAAAACAATATTTGTCTAGTGACGTCTAAAGTGACAGCAAGTTACCTGTCATGTAATAAAGGTACGTTCTAAACTCTACAATATCTTCTTTCACGCATTCCAGCCATTTTTCTTGGGTCTACCTCGACTTCTCAAGCCATCTACATTCATACTTTGCACTTTTCTTACCACGTTACTATTGCGAGCAGGTCTCAGGCGGAATTTGATTCGCTATTTTGTGTGATTAATGAGTAATAATGTAGATAGAATATGTGTAGTTAATGAGTTAACATTAAAAGCGTTTGCGGACTTTGTTTTTACTTTTTAAGAGGAACAATTCTTTAGTACATCTTTTTAACATAACATTAACCGTTTGACCAGCGCACGCAACGAAAGTTCTCAAAAGAAATAAGCTTTTCCCGTTTTTGAAACATACTTCACTGCTGCTCCGCTCCTATTTATCGTAGCGTGATGTTATATAGCATACAGTCTTCCTCGATAAATGCACTACACAACAAAATTTTATTTTTTCAAATCGAATCAGTTCTTCCTGAGATTATCGATTGCATGTGACGCCCCTAGTGGAACGTAAACATTATACTGAGCAACCTATACCAGAGCTGCTTAGTAGTCGCCATAATATCTATACTAGTTATCCCGACGAACTTTGTATCGCCTCAAAAAAAAAAAAAACAAAAAAAGAATATTTTATTATTTCATGCAAATGTATGTACATTGAAAAACGCGACGGACGGACAGACAGACAGACAAATTGTCGTATTAAAAATATAGATAGATGGTTGAAAGTGTAAGTCTGTCTGTGTGATTTGTATTTATTGTATTTCTATATATAGATAGGCAGAGGTGCATTACACACCCAATTTATATAATAATAAAAAGTAGTAGCTTCGAGTATATTGTAATTTTGGAAAATAATTAAACCTGTTGCCTTGCGATGAAATGTTGATTAAAGGCCAGCCGCTATGGCACAGCCAATGAAAGTCCTGGGCATCTCGGACTATTATATACAAAATCAAAGTCAAACAAAACAAAACTAGCATGTCATAATAAAAAAATGCAATGTCAGACCTAAGCAAACCTAACAGGTTAATAAATAACTTCCTGTCAAAATAATATCATAAGAGAATAAAACCAATGTCAAACAAAAAACAAAAATTACAGATAATTTACTAAGGGTCACTATAATTTACTAATGGGTCACTATAAAAATTAAAATCAATGTCAAAACTTAAAACAAACTAACAGGTTGATACTCAAAAATTAACCTCATGTCAAAAAGTACATAAGTTAACCTCATGTCAAAAAGTACATAAATTAACCTCATGTCAAAAAGTACATAAATTAACCTCATGTCAAAAAGTATATAAATTAACCTCATGTCAAAAAGTACATAAATTAACCTCATGTCAAAAAGTACATAAATTAACCTCATGTCAAAAAGTACATAAATTAACCTCATGTCAAAAGTACATAAATTAACCTCATGTCAAAAAGTACATAAATTAACCTCATGTCAAAAAGTACATAAATTAACCACATGTCAAAAAGTACATAAATTAACCTCATGTCAAAAAGTACATAAGTTAACCTCATGTCAAAAAGTACATAAATTAACCTCATGTCAAAAAGTACATAAATTAACCTCATGTGAAAAAGTATATAAATTACATTCATTTAGTAAAGTCTTCAACCGAATACAGACAACTGTCAACAAGAAAAGTCCTGAGTAGAGCCTCAAAGTTCCTGGCGTATAACGCGCTTTTTATTTACAATGTTTACTTATAATGTTTTTCTTTCCACAGGCCAGAATATTTCGAAAGAAAACTACCAGTTTCAGAAATGGACAACGAAATGCTTTCCTCCGGGAAAATTGAGGCGTACCAGTAAGTGTATAATCATTCACACATATTTTATTAAATTTCTACTAAACTTGGCACTTTAAAAAAAACTGGCCAAGTGTGAGTACTAAACTTGGCACTAATAAACTTGGCACTACTAAACTTGGCACTACTAAACTTGGCACAAGAGTAACTTAATTAAAAAAAAACTGGCCAAGTGTGAGTCCTAAACTTGGCACTACTAAAATTAGCACTACTAAACTTGGCACTACTAAACTTGGCACTAGAGTAACTTTATTAAAAAAAACTGGCTAAGTGTGAGTACTAAACTTGGCACTACTAAACTTGGCACAAGAGTAACTTAAATAAAAAAAAACTGTCCAAGTGTGAGTACTAAACTTGGCACTACTAAAATTAGCACTACTAAACTTGGCACTACTAAACTTGGCACAAGAGTAACTTTATTAAAAAAAACTGGCCAAGTGTGAGTACTAAACTTGGCACAAGAGTAACTTAATTAAAAAAAACTGGCCAAGTGTGAGTACTAAACTTGGCACTACTAAAATTAGCACTACTAAACTTGGCACTACTAAACTTGGCACAAGAGTAACTTTATTAAAAAAAACTGGCTAAGTGTGAGTTCTAAATAAAATGCTGGCCCAATTTGGACATACTTTTTATACTTTCATATTTCTACCATGGCCTAATAATATTTTTAATAATGTATGATATTAATAACTTTACAATTTTATACTTACTGCATGTGTAAATTATTTACATACCATAATGCAATGGTAGAGTGTAAATGGGACATTATGTAATTTAACACCTATAACTGTACCTACATTCTGTAAATGAATAATCGAAATAAAATATGAAATATGAAATAAACTTGGCACTACAAACTTGGCACAAGAGTAACTTAATAAAAAAAAACTGGCCAAGTGTGAGTCGGATATTCAATAAAAACGGCGAAAAAATCACGTTAGTTGTATGTGGAGCTATATATACTAAAAATATGTTTTTAAGTAATTGTTGTAATAGCGGAATCGTTAAAGCATAAATTGGATGTTGTTGGTCATCGTAGCTCATTTGGTTAGAGAGCATTCTCCCAGGGAAAGGCCGTGGGTTCGAGTCCTGCCGATGACATTTCACTTTTTGTGATTTATTTATAACTAGCTGTTGCCCGCAGCTCCGCCTGGGTGTTACTTTAGATCTACATAACTTTTTTATTTATGAACCGTTTGAAAACCAAACCTTAAATGTTAAGTTGAATAAACCACAACGCATTACTGAAAACCGCAAATTCAAATCAAAAATTCAAATCGGGTAAGCCGTTTCTGAGATTAGCGTGTTCAAACATTCAGACAGACAAAAGTTTTAAAGCCATTGTTTTGGGTTTTATTGCGTTCATAAAGCCCCCCTACAACAGTTTATCTATTATATCTTCTATTATATTCTCTATTATATCATACAAATTCATCTTAAGATACGAAAATATGAAATATTATTTATTATCTTCGTCGTGTGTGATAGTCCATTGAATTGTATGGCGAGCGATATTGTAAACTTAAGACTAACGGGTCTTTTACGCGATTATTAAGATATATACATACCTTAAGTTTATAATGTGTACAAAACGCGAAAGTTTAAAAAAGATAGTATAAAATATTATAGTATCTTAGCCGTGTACAGCGCCCCTTAGTGAACTCCAACTTTTATTGTGTGTACTTTTCCGAGATAAAAAGTAAGCCAGTAGATGCCCAGGATATTAAAGAATAATTATACCAAGTTTCATCGTAATCAAACCGGTAGTTATTGCGTGATGCCTGAACAAACAGACAGACAGACAAAATTTTTTAATCACATTTTTGGGTTCGGTGTCGGTCTAGTAACACCCCCTGCCATTTATTTTTTTGATATTTTCAATGTACAGAATTTTCAATTCTACAGATTTATTATAAGTATAGATTTCTATCTTAATATTTAAGAATAGTTTGAGCAAACTCATTTCTTTGAAATACAAAGAAATATTATTGTTTCCAAAAAAGTTCACGATGAAATAAATGTAAGTTTTTTTTTGGATTGGGTAAGGGGTAGGCAGAGGCGCATTACACACCCACAATTTGCCAGTATTTTTAGTCCCACGTAGTAGGGGGCAAGACTATTGCTGTCACCGGGCACTCTAGAAAGTGGATTATGTCCGAAATGGCCGAATTCATTTAATAACTAAAGCAGCTATATTTAAAACTAAATTTGAAACCCGTTGCCTTGCGATGAAATGTTGATGAAAGGTAACAAAATCTTACGTGCCAGCCGCTGTGGCACAGCCAATTAAAGTTCTGGGCGTCTCGGACTTGAATTGGGTGTGAAACGGGGACAAAAAGCACAACTTACTGTTTTTAATGTTTAATGACGACACCGATAGAGTGCTCGAGAGGTCTACTGCTGTACACGTATATTAGTTTTCATATATTCTTTCAATTCATAGGCAACACATAGAAATGTTAAATGGCAACGATTTGAACGCCGTCAACCTAAACTACGGGAGCCATTTCAACTTGGAACAGCCAGACAGATGCTCAGAAGCCATATCAGACTTCTACGAGGACTCTGTGCTACTAGTCACAGGGGGTACCGGCTTCGTTGGGAAGGTCCTGCTGGAGAAACTCTTAAGAAGCTGTTCGGGCATTAAGACTATATACATCTTGATGAGGGCCAAACGAGGTCTTTCTGTTGAAGAAAGGTATAAGGATCTATTAAAGCATCAGGTATGTGACGTTTCGAGTTTTGATACGTTTTGGGTTTAAATGTGGGTATTTTTTTTTATTGTAATTGACCGAGCGAGCGAAGCGAAGAGGGTTATGGCCTCACGGACTGGCCGATTTGGCGTTGTTGGTATGTGTCAGTTCCGGTCTACAGGCCGCATTTTTCAGCCGATTTTCATGAAATTTGGCACAAGTGTTCTTTGTTGCAAGGCGCAACTTTTTTCGAAGGGATTATTCGTTTGGGGGGAAAATGGGGGAGAACTAGGGGGAAAATGCATTTTTCAGTCGATTTTCATGAAATTTGGCACAAGTGTTCTTTGTTGCAAGGCGCAACTTTTGTCAGAAGGATTTTTTGATTGGGGGGAAAATGGAGAAGAAATGGGGGGAAAATGCGAAAATAACGTGAGGTCTACTGTTCACAGAACCACTAGTTATAGAATGACACAACAACCGACATCAAATTACCAGAATGGGACCAAATTTAATAATTACACTTGGGAAGTAATTGCTTTCAATTAAAAAAATATTTCAAAATCGGTTCATCCAGTCTAAAGAGGTAAGAAACAAAAAAAAACATACTGTCGAACTAAGAATCTCCCTGTTTTTATTTTGTAAGACGCTCGGTTGAATAACAAAGTCGCCTGTTGCGTATGTTTGGTTCGCCAAATTGACGCCGCCCGCCTGGTGGTAAGTCGTGACGACGTCTAGCGATTGTGGGCCTCTCTCACAGCACGCAATACTATAGAGAGAGGCCCTCAACTTGACGACCTACTGATGTGCCTCTTCACGCTCCGCTTAAAGAACCCAGGATTATACGTGGGAGGAAACACGTGCACAGGCAGGGTGTTCCAGGCCACTATCGTTCGGCAGAGAAATGAACGTTTAAAACGTTCGGTTCTCGCGAACATGCTATCCACTGTGTGGGAGTGGCATCTCTGCCCGGCACGAGTTGTTCGGGATCGGAAGGAAGACGGCGGGATCAGATTGAAGAGCTCTTCAGAACACTCGCCGTGGTAAATACGGTAGATTGCGGCCAATGAAGCTATTGTTCGGTGCTGAGCTAGCGGCATGTATGCTTAGATCTCTTTGATGCGGTTTTCACCAATGGATAGAGTGGTTCTCGAGGAAGGTTTTTGTGTACCTAAGTACCTATATAATATGTCAAGCGCGCCAAGCCGAAGGCGTCCGGTAATTTTATATAATTTGGATGTTAAGGGGCCGTATCAAAATTTCCAAGGTACAAGTCATTTTCTCTTGCATACAGCTGTATAAGACCTGATTAGTGTCTGATCTTGTTAAACTACACCTCTGCCTATACCTTCTGTGAAAAAGACGTGATTTTACGTCTTTCTGTATGTCTTCTCCATATTTAGGTATTCGACCGTATCCGAGCACGGTGGCCGGACCGCCTCGGCAAATTATACCCAATAACAGGAGACGTATCAGCTCCTAATCTTGCCATCAGTCAAGAACAGAGAGAGCTTTTGAGTAAAGTGACGACGATATTCCATTCGGCCGCTACGGTGAGGTTCACGGAACCTCTGCAGATCTCCACAACTTTGAACGTCCAGGGTACTGCTTCGATGCTGATGTTGGCTGAGGAGATGCCTAAGTTGAAGGTAAGATGACATTTTCTTAAATAATTTTACAATATCAATCGCAAAACCGATAATCTTTGAATTTAACCAGCAGCTGTTCCCTTCCTTAAGGGACGTTTCCAACCAGACCAATACTCCATCGTGCAATTACAGTGTCAATTACATTTTCTGCCAATGTCCTGGCTGTGAGAATTAGGTCCAGATTACAGCACTGCGGTCATGGGGTCCGAGCGCTCACCGCCTTTATAGAGACATTGCTAAACGCTTAATCGATGCTTTTGAGGACTAAAGGCTGGCAATTTTCTGGCCAAAAGAATAAGTATCTCCATCTAACGTGGCAACACAGTCGGCCTTCTGGGAACCTTCTCAGTTGACAATGCCGCGGAGGATTTTTTAAACGATAGTTATTGACTCTCTGTTGTATACAGTGCCCTGTAACGGCAATAAAGTTACCCCCTAATAATTGTGGGTTTCCTGCAGGCCTTGGTCCACGTGTCGACGGCATACAGCAACGCCCCCCGGCCACATATCGAAGAGAAGGTCTACCCGCCCCCATACGATCCCGATACTATTATCAGATGTACGAAACTGTTGCCTCCAGAGACTGTGGATGTCATTTCTAGTACATTACAGGTAAGCATTTATTTTTCAACCGACGACGTCCAAAAAAGGAGGAGGTCAAAAAATAAGGTTTTTAACACGCTTTTATTAGCTTCACCTGTATGTTTGCTTGTTTGTAACCGACTCTTTTGGGTTCGATTTTGCCCTACTTTGAACGATCAGATTTAATTCAAACTTTGCACACCTGTCAAATACCAATGACAATGCAACAATTCAATTGAAAATTTAAAAAAAAAATGAAAATATAAACTAAAAAATGAAAAATAAATAATAGTTAAAAAAAACACGCTTTTATAGAGAATCCAACTAAAAAGTAGAAAATAAATTTTAATAAGTTTGAATTTAGAATAGTGTAGTATTGTAGTAATAGTAATAAACGGTGTAGCAGTGATTTTTCACAGAATTTCTTATTTACACTATTCTTAATTCAAACTTATTAAAATTTATTTTCTACTTTTTAGTTGGATTCTCTATAAAAGCGTGTTTTTTTTAACTATTATTTATTTTATGTTTGTTACCTAATATCTTAGCACTGGGTAAATCGATTTAGATTTTTTAAAATTGAATATTATTAATTACCATTATTACTTATTTGGTCCCATTTCGGTATTTTGAAGTCGGTATTTTCGTGACAATTTTTTTTTAATCCTACTAATATTATAAATGCGAAAGTTTGTATGAATGGATGTTTGTTACTCTTTAACTACTCTAAAACTACTGAACGGATATTGATGAAACTTTACAATAATTTAGCTTATACATCTGAATAACACACAGGCTACAATTTGTAATGATACGGCGACGGGAACAATAATAACGCGGACGAAGTCGCGGGCGACCACTTTTTTAACTTTTATGCCTTGTACACATTAAAAACTTAAGTCTGGTTTACACGTAATAATAACAATAGACCTCGCGATTATTAAAAACATTATTCGGAATTGTTTTCCCTATACCCCTCATTAAAAAAATCTGACTATGAAAAGACTGTTTTAAATTAAGGGACACTTGTGACAAGTTGTGTGGAGATCTGATAAAAAACGTGGCCGGCGCTAGTAAACATATACAGACAGACAAACGGACGAAAGCAAAACTGTCCAAGACTCGAAAACTCGAAATATAGACGCTTCGCGATCGGTCAAAGAACTGAAGAAGCTTGTTTGGTTGAATTCACTTAACTCAGGAACTAAATAATAAATATAAATAAATAAAAAAAAATAAAAAAAAATAAATAAAAATATAATAAAAATAATTAAAAACAAAATAAAAATAAAATAAAAATAAAAGTAAAATAAAATAAAAATCGTTTATTTCAGACAAACAATGGATCCTATTAAAAAATCCTATTAAATGGATATTATTAAAAAAAGTGCACACCAAGAAAATATTATAATCAAAAATAAATAAAACAGACAAAGGGGGTAAAAAAATCATACAAACAAAATAAGAAACAAAACAAACTACTATGTACATGCTACAAGTTGAAATTGTTTTTTTTTGTGTTAAATACTCAATTTGTCGAAGAAGGCTATAGGCTATTGTTGGTGGTACTTGTGGAACCGGTTGTTCAACGAGACGGCCGCACTCCACATAGTCATCCAGAATTCTTTCGCTCACTGACTTTATGTAATAGCGCACACCATTGTAATCTTATGAAAATAAACCTATTTCTTCCAACTATTACGAAGTTTAATTAATAGTCAAAACCCCGGCACAGGCACTTGAGATTGGCATTTAAACATTGATGGTCCTTCGATCCGGTTCAATGTATGACTGCCAAAGAGTATGGGTCATGACTATTAATTAAACATCGTAATAGTTGGTTCCACAAGTACCACCGTATATACTCGTAACATCACGCTACATCCAATAGAAGAGGAGCAGAAATGGAAAATGTTGAAAAACAGAGACCACGACCTTATAATTTAACGATAACTGATGTAAACATGTAACTTCGTCGTTGGTCTCTTATTTGGAATATCTACAAATAATGACACACTATTAGGTACCGCAATGTACCTATATACACAGACGCTGTGTTGTTAGATCGTTTATCTACACTACATCTATTGTGTATATAACTGTAATAGAGCTAAGAATGGTCCCATTTTGTATAGGATGAGGCATCCTGTGCGTCAAAACAACTATCTCTTGACCGATCAGTTGTTGGTAAAAACACGCCTATGAAGATCTGAATTTCTTAATAGTACAGTCAGTACCTGATAATGTCATACTTTATGAGCATGCCGACGTAATGTGTAAAGACGTAACCTATTTAAAATAATGGAGAATATCTATTTTATCAACAAAAAAATGCGGACTTCATCGATCAACAACTATTTTCCGGACTAATATTTCAGATAGGATGGGTAGAGTGACGTTTTGGTATTTGCCGAACGTAAGTAACGTCAGGGAGTTAGATTTTTGCTGAGCGCGTGGATGGTGGCTTTTTAGGTTACCTCTCGCGCTCCGCAAAAATCGGGTTCCCAGACACTCACATACCGAACAACGTTTCTTGTCCTGCACCTGGAGCTAGTTAGGAATAACTAGTTCTTCTGTCACTATCTAGGACTATCAACTTATCAAGCATTATCTTGACATTAGCGAAATTATCGATGAACATCGATGGACCCACGTTTTTAAAAAAAGAATAAGAAATAACGTCAAACTTTAAGGCCGTGTTCGGGGAGCAGCTTTTGAAAGCGTGTGACGTGTTTTCGAAGGCTTCATACCCTTTGCTAGTGTTACGCTAACAGCGCGAAAATGCGCTCCCCGACCATAGGGTAAACGTCACCCTTCCCATCCTATCTGAAATATATTATCCTAGTACGATTTTTTCAAAGTATTTTTTTTTACAGGGTGACCATCCAAATCCATACACATTAACGAAGGCTTTAGCGGAGGCGATAGTGTACAGTCATACAAACTTGCCTGTATGTATTGTAAGACCGTCAATAGGTGAGTACCCTTGCCCATAAGTCTAACAGTAGACCTCGCGAATGTATTTAATATTATTTTTAGCCGACTTCCAAAAAAGGAGGTTCTCAATTCAACGGTAATTTTGTTAAATTTTATTTAATGTTTCTTACCTCATTGCGTTGGACTGCGTGAACCGATTTAGATTTTTTTCTTTTTAAATGAAAGCTACTAATTCCCAAATAGTCCCATTTTAATTTGGTCCCACTCCGAAAATTATTTGGTCCCCTAACGGTAAATTGAAGTCGGTTGTTGTGTCAATTTTTGACGTGTATTTTTTGTGCATTTTGCCTCCATTTCCCCCCAAAAAAATAAGTTACATACGCCTCTTTCCCAGCTGGGTAGGCAGAGACCACGGAATTCCACCTGCTACGATCCTGACATACTTCTTTCGCTTCTTCAACTTTCATTAATGTCTTCGAATGCTCGCCTGCTACTGGTACTTTTAACCTGACCTTTATTTCAGATATTATCTGCTATTTGGTCGCAGTATGTTCGCCTTGGTCGACCCTAACTAGTTTGTCCATTCACACTCGCTTCATGTATCTGTTTTGTCAATCTCCTGTCATCCATCCTCTCCACATGCCCGAACCATCTAAGCATCCCTTTTTCCACCATCTTCTGATATATCTCATTTTGTCCATCAGAGTCACACCAGCTATACTTCTCATTTCGACCGCGAGTAATTAAAATAAAAGACCGCAAAAATAAGTTCACGGTTAAAAAAATCTGTATTAAATCAAAGGACACCTTGTGCCGAGTTTCGTGGCGATCCGATAAGAAACTGTGGCCGCTACACAAAATTGTCCAGTTAGAAACTATTGCTTCGCTCGCTTGTTCAATAAACTAGGATACCTTAATACTACGTACAGCATACATATTAATATGTCTAATGAATCTAATCATGTGTAACAAAACCCATCATGCGCAAGTTTGACGAGCACTTGATCGGTTTTAATAAGTAATGCAATGCTATATACTCGCAATACTATCCGTGGCTCGTGGTCTAGTGGTAACCGACAATGTTAACACATTGCAAAGGTTAAGCAACATCTACTCAGGCCGATCTTGGATGATTGGAGACCATTTCTTAAGACACTGAGACCCTCCGTGCCTCGGAGAGCACGTTAAGTCGTTAGGGGTTGGAGCCAAAAATCCTCACAGTCTAACTACAGAACTTCCATATCGCCCATGGGTTGTTAAGGCCAGATTGCAGTCGCTTCACGGAAAATATCGAAGTTCAGCTGAATCGCAGTAAGACTGGAAAGCCGCCCCAATTCAGTTGGGAAAAGGCTGATGATAAATGCTATGTAAGGTAGGGGCTAGGGACACCGATGGGAAAAGTACTTCCTCCTCTGTGATAGGGACTAGACACTTTCTATAACTACCTAGTTAGTTAGGTTACTAGGTATGTATGTAGGTACTTTAAAACCTTTTTTTTTTTTTTTATTTTTTTTTTTATATTTAGGTCGACAAATTGACGCCACTCGCCTGATGGTAAGCTGAGGCGACGTCTGGCAATTGAGGGCGACTCTCACAGTACACAGGAATACTATAGAGAGTGGCCCTCAACTTGACGACCCTGTAATGTGCCTCTTCACGCTTCGCTTAAAGAGCCCAGGGTTATATGTTGGAGGAAACACGTGCGCAGGCAGGGCGTTCCAAGCCACCATCGTTCGGCAGAGAAACGATCGTTTAAAACGGTTCGGGATCGGAAGGGAGAGGGTGGGATCAGGTTGAAGAGCTCTTCAGAACACTCACCGTGGTAAATACGGTAGAACGCGGCCAAGGAAGCAATTGTTCGGCGCTGGGCTAGCGGCTAAAGGCTTCCCGTTACCTCCGGACAGTCTATAATGCGAACAGCGCGTCGCTGCATAGCGTCGAGTGCGTCCAGCAAATACTTCGCGGAGCCGTCCCAGAGGTGAGAGCAGTATTCAACGCAGGGTCTAATCTGCGTTTTGTACAGCAGACACCTCTGGTGCGGTGTAAAGAATCGCTTTACCTTGTTCAGTATTCCTAGTTTCCGCGAAGCTAGCCCAATACATCTCTCAATGTATTTTGTGTTATTGAGCTCTCGACGAACGTCTATGCCAAGGATGTCTAGATTGTCCTTCATTGGTAATATTGCATTCTGAAGAGTGGGTAGGGGAAGGAAAGGGGATTTTTTCGCTGTAAATGCACACGCCTGTGTTTTGTGGGCATTGAACTCGACCAAGTTCTCGGCACCCCATTGGGAGATACTATCGAGGTTTCGGTCGAGATCACCCACGAGATGTCGTCTCTCCTCCTCTATCACAGATCGCCCCGCCGTCGGACGAACCGAGTAACTCCCGTGCAATGTACTGTCATCTGCATAGCAATGAATGTTCCCGAGGGAAAGCATTTCATTGATATGCAGAAGAAAGAGAGTTGGTGACAGTACGGACCCCTGCGGTACCCCGGCATTCACTTGCAAAAAGCGAGAAGCCTGGCCATCGCAGAGGATCCGCACTCGGCGCTCGTTTAAAAAACTGGCAATCCAGCTGCACAGTTGAGGAGGTAGACCATATGCCGGAAGCTTGGAAAGGAGCGAAGCATGCCAGACCCTATCGAAAGCTTTGGCGATGTCCAGGCTAACAGCCAAGGACTCGCCGAACTTTTCCATAGCCTCACCCCATACATGCGTGACGAATGCCAGGAGGTCACCCGTTGATCGTTTTGGCCTGAAGCCATATTGCCGATCATTGATTAGCGAGTGATCCTCCAGGTATCGCATGAGCTGCTTATTAATAAGAAGCTCGAGCACCTTGCAAATGACTGAGGTGACAGCTATGGGTCGATAGTTGCCTGGATCGGATCGATCCCCTTTCTTGGGGATCGGTTGTACGTTCGCCTCCTTCCAGGCCTCCGGCACGAGGCCTGTAGAGTATGACAGGCGGTACAGACGCGTTAATACTGGAGACAACTCAGCAGCACATTTTCGTAGCACCACCGCCGGAATGCCGTCAGGGCCACTGGCTTTCCGCGTGTCGAGTGACCGCAGCACTGCCCGTACATCACATTGCCTGATAACAATATCAGGCATAGTGTGGCCACAGTTGGCGATGGCGGGGGGCTGCAGGCCACGGTCATCGACCCGGGAATTAGCCGCAAAGAGGTCTGCGAGCATGTCCGCCTTCTCTTGGGCTTTGTGAGCCAGTGATCCATCAGGAAAACGCAGTGGTGGCAGCGAGGGTTGACAAAAATTTGACTGTACGGCTTTGGCCAGTTGCCAGTATCCACGGCTGCCCGTGGGATGGGATGTGAGCTCCTGACCAAGCCGCGCGATGCGCTGGGCATCCGCTCTCTTGAAGGCCCTCTTGCTGAACCTAGTGGCCCGATTGTACGCTGCTTTGAGGCGGTTCACGTTCGGGTCACGTGCCGCCCGAGCCCTGACCCAGGCGCGATATGCCGACTGTTTTTTCTGGACAGCCTCGGCACATTCACGCCCGAACCAGGGGCGAGCTTTACGGATGCTGGCGACATCAGTGAAAGGGATATAATATTCTATCCCTAGACTGATCTCGCCAGCAATGGCAGCAGCGCTATCCGAAGGCGCCTTCCCTACAAAGCAGCGCTGGCTCCACGGGACGGACGCAAAGTAATCGCGGAGACCGTCCCAGTCTGCCGACGAGTAGTGCCATAGTCGTCGAGTCATTTGTTCAGCACGAGCAGGCGGTGGCACTTGGAAGCTGGCGTGCACCACACAGTGGTCGGATGTGCCCAGTGGGGCGCGTACCGACACACTGTACTCGGCTGGGCGACTCGTCAGCAGTAGATCCAGCAAGGCGGGCGTGTGGTCTGACCTGTCAGGTATCCGGGTGATCCCCCGTACCATCTGGGTCAGCCCGTGGGAGAGAGCGAATGCATGGGCGGTTCGTCCCGCATGATCGGTCCTAAGGGACCCCAGCCACTCAACGTGATGACCGTTAAAGTCCCCCAGGAAAACCAGGTCAGCGTTCGGGAACCGCACCTGCGCATCGTCAGCCATCTCGCTGAGGTATTCGAAAAGCCTTGTTGTCCCAGTGTCCCCTGTGTGGGAGCGGTAGACGCACACGTAGATCTGGCTCATGGAGCCATGATCCACGTGCAGCCAAAGGACGGAGTAGGAGGGGTTCTCCAGACAGCGCAACCGGCGGCAGCAAACATCCGCCCTAACGAACACGCACACCCCGGCTTTATCGCGGAATTGTTCCTCAATAATATAGCCCGGGTAACAGAGGTACGACGTGTCGTCAGGGCGGCGTATCTGTGTCTCCGTTAGGAACATCACAGAAGGCCGTGCCGACTCCAGGTGATGGTGGACGGTATCGAGGTTTGCATGGAGTCCGCGGATATTCGCGAACTCCACCTCAAACGAAGTCAACTTTGTGGGGTTTCTAGGGGCCGCTGTGTACCGTCTATTCTCTTGTTGCACTGTCATTGTGAAATATGGGGAAGCGTGAAGACAGGGCGATATTTGGTGCGGCAGTAAGTGACAAAGTGCAGAGGCTAGCTTCGTCTAGAACCGTGTGGTTAGGTCGGAGCCGACCCGCCGGACGGAAGGGCTCCCAAACCCCCCTGATGCAAGGCCGCCGCTACCCCACACCGGTTACCACCCGGAGCGGCGACCCCACAACAGGATTATGCGCAACATGTGGGGCAGCCTACTGGGGTGGTTGGTCCCAGGCGGGCCCCATGACTATGTTGCGGGCGGCCGCGGCAACGCCGTTGCTAAGGGTCTCCCTGGCCGGCGAATCGACCCACACCACCCACACTAGACTCCGCTTCGCCCCCACTGGACCCCTGCCTGCCGCACCATACACCGCCCCGGGCCCGGCAGTGCCGCTGCTGAACCCCTAACGCAACCCAGCCTGGGCTGGGTTACTTGGGGGGCTTTAGCACAGCTGCACGGTGGTACCCCCCCGGACCAACACTGTTGTACCACCTGGTATCCACGTAGGGGCCAAAGCCACCACATGGGTACCGTAATATTCGAACCTCGTCCGTTAATCAGCAGGTGCGCCACTAGCAGGTGAGGTCGCTGGGGCCCGATAGATGTAAGAAGGGCCCCTTTGCACCCAAAACCTTTATAAACTTTATAAAGAAATTTAAAACCTTTATAAAGACCACTTTATATAAAAAAGCATATTATAAGACAGTTGATTACCTTAATGATAAAAGTGTCTGGCTTGAGCATGGTGCAGGCGCCTCCTAAAATGTCGTAATTGTAGCGTGTATAATGGATTTTTTTTGTTCCATTATACACGCTTATTGATTTTGACACGAGACCAATGTACATTTGTCCACATTTAGTCTTAAGAAAATGTGTAATTTAACTGTCAATTTTTGAAAAAGAGTGACCATGTGTTTTATTGCCAGGTTCTTTCTCTCGGTTCTACTTATTGCTTTGCGAATCTGGCAGTATATGTAAATATAGAAGCAATAATATTTTTTATTTTAAGTACTTACTGACGTTTGTAAGAGCCATTTAATGACCTATAAATAAATCATCTTATTTCATTTAATTATTTCATCAAATCCCAAACCAAGGTATAATAAAGTTCTAGATAAGCAATGCCCTAACTAGGTCACCAACCGTGACGATTGGTTCACTAACCTTTAGGTATCAGATATGATAGTTGTTTTAATATTGTTGCAATTGAACAGATTAGGTTCAATTGTCATTAAACCCGCGGTAATAGCAATCCATGACTGCCTCGGTGGCGCAGTGGTATGAGTATGCGACTGCCGTCCCTGAGGTCCCAGGTTCGATTCCGGGTCGAATCAAATTATTTGTGCGATCCACAAAATGTTTGTTTCGGAGTTTGGGTATTTTCTATGTATGTATTTAGAAATATATAAGTATGTTTACCAGTCGTCTTGATCCCATAGCACAATTTCATTTCATTTCATCTCTTTTCATGAAGTCATCATCTGCCTGCCCATATCCCAATTATTTGGGGTCGGCGCAACATGTTTTCATCTTCCATACATCGCTGTCACACGTCATCTCCTCAGTCACTCCTTTCCTGGTCATATCCTCTCTCACGCATTCCATCCATCTTTTCTTGGGCCTACCTCGAGTTATCAGGCCGTCTACATTCATACTTTGCACCTTTCTTACCACGTTACTTTCCTCTCTTCTCATAACATGTCCATACCATGCTAGCCGTTCGCTTCTCACTTTTTCATTTATTGGGGCAACTTTCAAACTTCCTCTAATATACTCGTTCCTTACTCTATCTATCCTTGTTACACCACACATCCATTTAACATTCGCATTTCCGCTACATGCAGTTTCCTTTCATCCGTTGCTTTTACAGCCAAACATGAAAGTCCATACAGGACGGCAGGTCTGACGACAGTCTTGTAAATTTTCCCCTTAAATTTCGGAGGAAATTGAGGGTCGCATATAGTGGCTTTGACCTGCCGCCATTTCATCCAACCTGCGTCAATTCTGTACTTCACTGTACGATCGATTTCCCCATCGTCCTGGATAAGAGAGCCGAGGTACCGGAAGCCGGAGCAGACTGACAATGGCACGCCGTCTAGAGTTATGGGTGTAAAGCTGGAAAGACCGCCGAAATCGGAGAACATGTACTCCGTTTTGGTTCTGCTGATTTTCAGGCCTACACTCTCCAGTTTACACTGCCACTTCTCCAGTCTGCTCCGCACCTCAGGCCCGTCTTCACCGACAAGAACAATGTCATCGGCAAATAGCATACACCAGGGGGTCTCCTCCTGTATCTCCGATGTCAAGGCATCTATTATTGACAGGAAGAGATACGGGCTTAGCGCTGAGCCCTGGTGCAGGCCTACCGCCACACTGAACTCGTCGGTGTTACCAGCAGCACATCGTACGTAGGTTCTCGATCGACAATCGACAAAACAGACAGACACACAGATAAATGGACATACAGACAGACAACAATTTTAAAAATAACTTTTTATTATTACACACAGACATTTCATTTCAGGAAGTGTCTGTGTGTAATTCCAAATGTACAGGGTTTCACTAAATGAATACCTATTAAAGTACCTACCTATACATACATACATACAAAGTACTATAATTATAGATTATTTAGAGTTATTTTTAAAATTGTTGTCTGTCTGTATGTCTATTTAGCTGTGTGTCTGTCTGCTTGTTCCGACTTACCCCTGAAACCACTGGACAGATTCTAACAGGACTTTCACTAGCAGAAAGCTCATATAATAATGTATAATATTGGCTACTTTTTATTCCAAGAATTTAATTTAAACATTTTAATATAAATAAAATAAACTTAAATTGCTAAATAATTAAGATGTAAGAATTTCCACCATCTTGAAAAAGGGTTGCAAATCGTTATCGCACTCTAACCGGCAAACTATTCATCGCACAAAAAAGTTACGATAACATTTTTGTTTCCAATTAAATTCTCTGCAACTTTGTGTTACTTATATTATATAACTTATATACTGTATAACTTTTTGTCGTAGAATTAAACATAACAAAAGCAGATGACAATTTGAGAACGAATTTCCTTTAAGGGGTTATATTTTATTTCTGATCATTTTACAATAAAATTCATCATTGCATTTTTGTAGAGGAGTTTTCGAGGAATAATTTAAAAATTAAAATTGAGGAAGCGAAAGAAGTATGCCAGGATCGTAGCAAGTTCTATCGTACTATAAGTTCTATCGTAGCAAGTAATTGAAGAATAAAATAGCGTCCTCTGACTTTTGCACACTTAGCCCCAAAAAATGTAACATTTCAATGGACTACTACACGAATACATATATTCGTTTTTTTTTTTTTTTTTTTTCTTTTTTTTTTTTTTTATATTTGGTTCGCCAAATGACGCCGCCCGCCTGGTGGTAAGTCGTGACGACGTCTAGCGATTGTGGGCCACTCTCACAGCACACATTACTATTGAGAGTGGCCCTCAACTTGACGACCTACTGATGTGCCTCTTCACGCTCCGCTTAAAGAACCCAGGATTATATGTGGGAGGAAACACGTGCACAGGCAGGGCGTTCCAGGCCACTATCGTTCGGCAGAGAAACGAACGTTTAAAACGTTCGGTTCTCGCGAACATGCTATCCACTGTGTGGGGGTGGCATCTCTGCCCGGCACGAGTCGTTCGGGATCGGAAGGAAGAGGGTGGGATCAGATTGAAGAGCTCTTCAGAACACTCGCCGTGGTAAATACGGTAGAATGCGGCCAAGGAAGCTATTGCTCGGCGCTGAACTAGCGGCTCAAGGCTTCCCGTTACCTCCGGACAATCTATAATACGGATAGCCCGTCGCTGCATAGCGTCGAGAGCGTCCAGCAGATACTTCGCGGAGCCGTCCCAGAGGTGAGAGCAGTTTTCGACGCAGGGTCTAATCTGCGTCTTGTACAGCAGACACCTCTGGTCCGGTGTAAATAATCTCTTTACCTTATTCAGTATTCCTAGTTTCCGCGAAGCTAGCCCTATACATCTTTCGATGTAGTTTTTATTATTGAGCTCTCGACGAACGTCTATGCCAAGGATATCAAGGTTGTCCTTCATAGGTAATAATGCATTCTGAAGAGAGGGTAGGGGAAGGAAAGGGGATTTCTTCGCAGTAAATGCACACGCCTGTGTTTTGCGGGCATTGAACTCGACCAGGTTCTCGGTACCCCATTGAGAGATACTGTCGAGGTTACGGTCGAGATCAGCCACGAGTCGTCGTCTCTCCACCTCAATCTCAGATCGCCCCGCCGTCGGACGAACCGAGTAACTCCCGTGCAGTGTGCTGTCATCTGCATAGCAATGAATGTTCCCGAGGGATAGCATATCATTGATATGCAGAAGAAAGAGAGTTGGTGATAGTACGGACCCCTGCGGTACCCCGGCATTCACTTGCAAGAAGCGAGAAGCCTGGCCATCGCAGAGGACCCGCACTCGTGCTACTACTTAGTGATTTTGTCTATATCACGTATAATGGAACAAAAGAAAAGAGGTACAGTGGGCTAAGAAATTGTTTTACCACCCCTTTAGCCTTCACTGGGACAAATACATCCCAAAAACAAATTTATACCGAACCCTCGGAGAAATTTCTTCGGTTTCTATCATCAAGCGCAGAAAGTATTTCCGCCACTTTCCGCGCCAGTGGGGGGCTGAGGTGTCACACTAATATAGCCATAGGAGCCCGGACTGCAGAGTGGCTAGGGCTCCCCTCTCCCGAATTAAGCCTAATATACCACGCTGGCCAGACGAGTTGGTATAGGGTATATAGTTCCTTCTCTAAACTATAGATACTATATACGCCATTTTTAACCCCCGACGGAAACCCGAACGGGGTGTTATAAGTTTGACGTGTGTGTGTGTGTTTGTAAGTCTATCTGTGGCATTGTAGCTCCCAAACGGATTAACCGATTTTGATTCTGTTTATTTTGTTTGAAAGATGGATTAGGGGAGAGTGTTCTTAGCTACGTTATATAATAATCAGTTAAGCCATTTCAAAGATATGAGGGGTGAAAGTGGTGATGAAAAATTGAATGTGTTCAAATATACCCGTGTTGGGTATCAAATGAAGGGTCATAACTTATATATCACGATACCACAAGTTTTATGAAAATCGGTTTAGCCATTCGAAAGATATGAGCAGTGGAATGTATTTCTAATTCTGTAACCACACTCCGCGCAATTCGCATTAGCTCTGAATAATTCTTGATAGACTACATATACGTATGTTGATGTTAAATAATGAATTATGTGAGTCGGGGGTTTTTAAATTTTTTAATTTAATTCTCTTGTTACTACGCTTTTATTAGCTTCACTTGTATGTTTGCTTGTTTGTAACCGACTCTTTTTGGTTCGCTTTTGCCCTACTTTGAACGATCAGATTTAATTTAAACACCTGTCAAAGGCCGATGACAATGCAATAATTCGATTGATAATTAAAAAGAAAAAAAAAACTAAAAAATAAAAATAAATAATAGTTTAAATAAAATAAAAAAATCACGCTTTTATAGAGAATCCAACTAAAAAGTAGAAAATAAATTTTAATAAGTTTCAATTAAGAATAGTGTAAATAAGAAATAAATGTATATTATTGTAAAAAAGCGTGTTCATAGCGTCAATAGTTATAAATATTTTATTGACAGATATGAGTAGAAGTATTATCATTTTGATAATATCTTAAAATGCACCTCACGCTTTTTTACAATAAAATACATTTATTTCTTATTTACACTATTCGTCAGCGTCAGGTCTATAGTGCGTGTATTTTGAGTGAAATACTGTGATTTATTCACGTAAGTAATGTTTTCTTATTAGAAATATGAAGCGTCAGGTCTATAGTGCGTGTATTTTGAGTGAAATACTGTGATTTATTCACGTAAGTAATGTTTTCTTATTAGAAATATGATTATTCGGTTTATAATGATTCTATTTAGGTAGTAGTTTTCAAAAAAATACATCGTTATAACTAATATATGAAGCCCTAGAAAGTTACCGATTTCCGAGTTATTTTTGCGATGTTTGTCAGTGAATACAGTGAAAAGTATAAAAAAGTATAAATAAAGATACTTTTTATCTCTGTAAATCGTTTTGAGAACGATAATGTACGTAATTATATATTTCAGTGTAATAATAGCTAGAAAAAATTTGGTGGAAAACCGTTATAAATTGGCCCGTTGATTTTACGTTTCGGCGGGTTGAGTTTTATGTGGTGTTATTATAAACACCTTGAGGTCTTTTATCAAAATATTTACGTTATTAGATAGCATAAGTCCTTGTTCTTTGAAATTCATTTGAATTTTCTTGAAATTCAGTTGAATTTCTTGAAATTCATTTGAATTCTTGAAATTTAGCTAACAACGTGGTTTCCAAATTTTGGACAATTTATAATAAATAATTTGTTTGCATTATTATTCATTTTTTGATGCTTGATCATCAAATATATATCAATAAAACTATTGCCGTTTACAGAATCGTAAAATATGGTTTGGTTGTAGAGATATTCCTTTTTTTCTACGAGATGGTAAGACAACGTCACGATGTCATCACCCGCCCGTGCTCCCAAGACTTTTTTTTTTTTTGCGCGTGGGTTGAGAGGTTAATTCAAATTTATTAAAATTTATTTTCTACTTTTTAGTTGGATTCCCTATAAAAGCATGTTTTTTTAGTTTTTTTAAACTATTATTTTTCGTAAATATTTTCAAGGGTAACGTGTAATTAACCAACAAACATACTATAGAACCTCATGGAAACTATATATTTTCTATTAAATTTCTTACCGCCATTTTGTAGATTCCGTTTTTTAAAAGTGACATTTTTTTGACATCTGTCTGTACACGGCATAGTTCACATGACATCATAAAATAGTCATTGAAAATATTGATCGTTCTGTAATTTACGGCACAGGTGTTCTGGTATACAGCCTACATTTTTAATTGACTATCGTCGATTGTGGGGCTACCCCTTAATTAGGGCAGTAATCACGTTTTCGAATACATTTTACTTACGAGTACTAGTAGGTACAGTGAAAATAACTGACAAACGAACTAAAAAAGACTCGCAACTTAGGAATTTGTATTAAGTACGAGCTGATCGCCGAAGCTCCGCCCGCGTGATTAGTTTACTCGTTCCCGGTTCCCGTGGGAACACATTACCGGGATTAAAAGTAGCCTATGTTACTCAGGGTGAATGTAGCTTTCCAATGGGGAAAGAATTTGTGAAATCGGCACAGTAGTTTTTGAGTTTATTCATTACAAACATACACACAAAAATACAAATCTTTCCTCTTCATAATAGTAGTGTAGATTGAATTCATAATCAACCGACTTCCAAAAAAGAAGGAGGTTCTCAATTCGACTGTATCTTTTTTATCTTTGTACCTCATATCTTTGGACAGGGTGAGCCGATTTTGATTTTTTTTAAATGAAAGCTACTACTTCCCAAATGGTTCCATTTAAATTTGGTCCCATTCCGACAATTATTTGGTCCCATTTCGGTAATTTGAAGTCGGTTTTGTGTCAATTTTTGACGTATATTTTCATTTATTGTAGAATATACTTATGAAAATACGCTGCCATTTGCATTTTGCGTGATCCAAAATAAAAAAATTAATACGACTCGAAATTGCGACTTGGATTGGTATGGTTGGTTTCGGACCTTTTCTTCGATTTTTGCTGAGTGCGTGGTTGGTGGCTTTCTAGGTTACCTCTGGCGGTCCGGAAAAATCGAGTTCCCAAACACTCACATACCGAACAACGTTTCTTGTCCTGCATCTGGAGCAAGTTAGACTATCAACTAATCAAGCATTACCTTGACATTGGTGAAATCATCGATGAACATCGATGGAGCCACGTTTTTCAAAAAAGAAGAAGATCCACCGCTGCTTCTGCAACACGACCATACATTGATACTCTAAGTTCATGGAAGACTTTCAATCTTAGGCGACTCATGTCCCCGGGATCCGCGTTGGGCACTTCACCATCTGGATCGGGAGGCTCTCCTGGAGGCATCCATCGTGCAGGCCTGGATTCCGGCACCGGACCGGCCTGCCGATGTGGATGCCGAGGTGGAGTGGTTCAGGAGAGCCATGTCGCAAATCTGTGATGCGGCGATGCCTAGGGTTACACCCAGACCGGCAAGGAAGCAGGTGTACTGGTGGTCGCCGGAGATTGCACAGCTGCGCGCAGCATGCATCTCCGCCCGCCGCCGGAATACCAGGTTTCGCCGGAGGCATCGCCGCCCAGACGACGCGGCAGCCCGAGAGGCTAAAGGCTTACAGGGAGGCTAAAGGTAATCTCCAGGAGACGATAAAGCGGTCCAAGACGGCGGTCCGCGAGGAGCTCCTGGAGACCCTGCAGCAGAACCCATGGGGGCGCCCGTACCTGCAGGTCAGGGAGAAACTCCGACCTAGGGCGCCCCCACTGACCCAGAGTCTCCAGCCGCAGCAGCTGGAGCGGGTCATGGGCTCCCTGTTTCCGACGAGCGCGGAGGAGCACGTTTCTCCGCGCATGGCTCCGTCTCTGCCCGACGCGGATAGCACCGGCGAAGACGACGTACCCGAAGTCAGGGTGGGGGAGCTAGGGGCGGCAGTACTCCGGCTTAAACGCCGGAAAATCACTGCCCCGGACCCGACGGCATTCCTGGCCATGCATGGGTCCTGGCCCCCGAAGAACTCGGGCCTCGACTGATGGTGCTCTTTAGCGCAAGCCTCGAAAGGGGCCAGTTTCCCAAGGTGTGGAGGACGGGGAAGCTGGTCCTGATCCATAAGGCGGGGCGGCCGGTGGACTCACCGTCCGGATACCGGCTGATCGTGTTGCTCGACGAGGTGTGTAAGCTCTTTGAGCGAATTATCGCGGAACGCCTCGTCGAGCATCTCTCGACGGTGGGGCCAGACCTGGCGGACAACCAGTACGATTCCGTCGGGGACGCTCCACCGTGAGCGCGATCATGCGCGTCAAGAGCCTGACGGAGAAAGCAGTCTCGCAGGGCAAGGTGGTGGTGGCGGTGTCTCTTGACATCACCAACGCGTTCAACACCTTGCCATGGAGCTGCGTTAGGGAGGCGCTCGTGTTTCACGAAACGCCTCTCTACCTCCGTCGTATTGTCGGGGCCTATCTCTCGGAGAGGGCCATAGCTTTCCCCAGCTGGCTCGGGCCAGCTCGGCGGGATGTGTCGTGTGGTGTTCCACAGGGGTCGGTCCTGGGGCCGCTTCTGTGGAACATCGGCTACGACTGGGTGCTGCGGGGTGCGTTGCCTGAGGGAGTCGGCGTAACGTGCTACGCCGACGATACCCTAGTCACGGCGCGGGGTGCAACGTACCAGGAGGCAGCACTCAAGGTCACGACGGGTGTTGCTCAAGTCGTGGGTCGGATACGGCGGCTGGGACTGGAGGTGGCCTTGCACAAGTCCGAGGTTCTGTGTTTTCACAGACCTCGGAACGGTCCACCTGAAGGTTCCAGCATAAATGTGGGAGGCGTTAGCATCGGCATCAAGCCCTCGATGAAGTATCTAGGGATCGTACTTGATAGCCGATTGAACTTCGGACCACATTTCCGAAGTTTGGTCCCCAGGGTGACACAGGCATCGGTTCGCGACTGATGCCCAACCTAAAGGGACCCAACACTTCCTGCAGGAGACTATACCTGGAGATCGTGCGGAGTATGGCCCTATACGGGGCTCCCGTATGGGCGGTGCGGTTTCACGGCCAACAACTCAACGCTCCTTAATAGACCGTTGAGGACCTTGGCCGTCAAAACAATAAGAGGCTACCGCACGATCTCCGGAGAGGCTGCTTGTCTCCTAACCGGGACCCCTCCATGGGACCTGTAAGCGAGAGCCCTTGTGTCATTGTTCCAATGGCGCAAGGAGGCGCTGGAGCGGGACCACAGGCCTGCGTCTCGAGAAATCGATGACCAGCGGTCCCAACTCCGCCAGGATCTCATAGAGTCATGTAGGGTGCGACTTGAGCAACCCAAGTGGGGTACCACCATCATCGCTGCGGTGAGACCGATCATGGACGATTGGCTGCAGAGGCAGCATGGTGACCTCACGTATCGTGCGACGCAGATCGTTACCGGGCATGGATGCTTCGGTAGCTATCTGTGTCGCATCCGTCGTGAGGTCACACCCCGGTGTCAACACTGCGAGGTTTCCGACGACGACACCGCACTCCACATGTTGGTGGAGTGCTCAGCGTGGGCGAGTCAGCGACGGGACCTCGTAGTGGGTCTGGGCGTGGATACCCTCTCGCTGGAGACCATGCTTCAAGCCATGGTCTCCAGCGGGAGTAGGTGGAACGCGGCCGTGAGCATTCTGCGAGCAAGTCGTGCTCGCGAAGGAGGCGGCCGAGAGGGAGAGGGAGCGTACCCTCCCCGCTGAGTTCCGTAGTCAGCGGCGAGGGCGCCGCAGACTCATCTACGCCCAAGACCATCGACTTCCATTATCGGGGCCTGAGGACGGCGGGATCGCCACCCGTCGTCCTTACAGAAGCAGGCTAGAAGGGTTGCGTGCTTCGGGGCCTCTGCCCCATAGCACGCAACCAGATTCACTCACTGACGCGGGGTAAATCCCTACCCCAACGACGCGGGATTCTCATCCCGACCCAACCCCCGCAGAGACCACACAGAGGTGGTCAAAGTCCACCAGTCGCCACTGGAAATACGTTCTGCTTGTAACCAGAGACGCACGGTAACGGAACTAAAAAAAAAAAAGGTGACTCGTGTATTTCGTTTGTCCGCATACTCCTCCTAAACACCTGAACCGATCTCCTTCAAACTTACCACAGTGATAACGTGAGGCGTGAGGGTGGTTTAGAACAAAAAAAAATTGATAATCGGACATATCATCGAGGAATAATCACCGAAAAATGCTTCGCTCAGTTTTTTTGCAACAGCTGCTGAGCATGCATTGCATACCTAGTTGTAGAACCGTGCGGGTCATAATATACATAGACACTACTATGCTAACGCCGACGGGTTAAAATTTGTCATTATAAATATGTAAATATGGTCATCATCATCCACCGAACCTCTTCCCAACCGAGTCTGGGACGGCTTTCCACTCTAATGCAACTGAACTTCGATATTTTCCGTGAAGAGACTACCACAACCGGCGATCACAATGGGCGATATCGAAGCTTACAGTTAGACCAGTCAAATTTGGTTTTAGGGTCCCAAATACCCGTAAAGACTACCATAGATGTTCCTATGACAACTGGGACCGACGGCTTAACGTGTTCTCTGAGGCACGGAGGGGTCTCAATCATCCATTCTATTATTGCCGAATACTGAGACCCCTCCGTGCCTCGGAGAGCACACTATGCCGTCGGTCCCGGTTGTCATACAAACATCTATAGCAGTCGTTAGGGGTAGTTGGAGCCCTTAATCAAAAATCGGACCGGTCTAACTACAGAACTTCGATATCGCCCATGGGTTGTGGAGGTCAGATGGCAGTCGCTTCACGGAAAATATCGAAGTTCAGCCACATCGCAGTTTGACTGGAAAGCCGACCCCCAACTGAGTTGGGAAAAGGCTCGGTGAATGATGATGACTGAAACGTCCGCGTCACTCAAATAAGCGGTACTCGAATTACTCGCATTTAAACAGCTCCTAAATATTTGAGTGAAGTTTCAGTATTCGGTCGATAGGATGGCTAACTTACTCGGTTACCACTAACTAAGCCACGAGCTCCTCTCGTTATAAAGATGGTAAACATTTATATTATGTAGTAGTGATAGATTCTTATAAGCAACTAGCTGACTTACACAAAAACCTTCCTCGAGAACCACTCTATCTATTGGTGGAAACAGTTTTAAAGATCTAAGTAATAATACATAGGGACGAAGCGACTATGTTCGTTAAGTAATATCAAATACAAGTGCTAAAGGCCGCTATGAAACCTTTATTGTCCAAGTTATCCTCACGTGCTCGCTGTACAGCTATTGACTGCTGACAAAAGGACATGGCTCTCGCAAATATATTAAAATGCCCGGTAACGGCAATAGGCTTGTCCCCTATTACGTGGGTGTATAATGCACCACTGCCTACCCCCTCAGGGATGTAGAAAAATGTATGTTTCTTTGGTTACAGTAACGGCGGCTATAGCAGAACCCTTTCCAGGATGGATAGACAATATTTATGGAGTAACAGGTAAGTAATTCATGTTTAAGAGCGTGTACGCCTAGAGCGCGATATTAAGTTTAGGTAATTCAAACCCACACAGAAGAAGCGCGACACGAGTGTTTTTTTTTTTTATGATAAATAGGCTTACGTTTGGCCTCAATTTCGCTTGATGGAAGGCGAAGATGAGGCCTACGATGCACACGTTTGCCTAGAAGGTGTCTGTTCACTTTGACCTTAAAGATGTCCAGATTATAGCGTTCCGGAAAAACTGACCTCGGCAGAGAGTTCCACTCCTTAGCCGTACGCATAATGAAAGAAGAAGCAAATCGCTTCGTGCGTAATGGAGGAATGTCTACAACATAAGGATGGAACTGCTCGCCGCGCCTAGTCGTTCGGTGACGGAAAGGGGAAGGGGGTATCAGGTCATGTAAAACCTCCGCACACTCACCGAAATGTAACCGATAAAAAACCGAAAGGCAGGCCACTCGTCTACGGTGTTCTAGGCTCTGAAGATTTGCCCCCACAAGTAAGTCCTATGATCCTCTTCGCTCGGCGCTCCAACGAGTCCAAAGCATCCAGCTGATATCTAGCAGACCCATCCCAGAGATGGGAACAGTCAATGAGAATTGCGTGCCAGACCTTGTCGAAAGCCTTAGAGATATCGAGAGACACGGCAAGAGCCTCACCGTGTCTCTCAATGGCTTCGCTCCAGAGGTGAATAGCAAACACAAGAAGATCCCCAGTAGACCGGCCTCGACGAAACCCGAATTGATGGTCACTGAGGAGGTCGCTGTCTTCCAGGTATGCAAGGAGACGATTGTTTAAAACACGCTCCATAATCTTACAGAGTATGGAGGTGATTGCGATAGGTCGGTAGTTGGCAGGGTCGGCGCGACTTCCTTTCTTAGGGACAGGTTGGACATTGGCAATCTTCCAGGATTTCGGAACTTGACCAGTCCTCAAGGACAAGCGATATAGGCGAGTCAGAACAGGGGACAACTCAGGCGCACATGACCGCAAGACAATGGGAGGAATGCCATCAGGTCCACTAGCCTTATTCACATCCAGAGTGCTGAGTATTTTAAGTACTTCTTTTTGGCGGATGTGTACTTCTGGCATTGCAGAGTCACAACGAGGTAGCAAAGGTGGGCAGTTACCATCAGCATCTAATTGTGAATTCCTTGCAAATAGAGAGGCAAACAAGTCTGCTTTCTCTTTGGCGGTGTGAGCTAATGAGACCGGCAGAAATTGTCTTCGAGCGATTTAGCAAGAGACCAGAAAGCTTTACTCCCAGATGGGTAAGACACCAGTCTGGCTCCAATACGGCCAATATGGTCGAAGCGGGCCCTGCGGAGGGCACGTTTGCAGGACTTGGCAGCACTATTAAAGGCACTTTTCAGTCTCTGGACATTCGGGCTTTGCGGGCTCGAGCATCCGCCCACTTCTGGTAGGCTAAGTGTTTAAGTGCTTCAGCCCTATCACACTCATAATTGAACCAGGGCCGGGCTTTCACATGACTTTCACGTAACTGTGTGTGAAGCGCTGGCGTGCTATAATCAAACTAATATAATATCTTGATCCGTTCAAGTGAACACTGTAGTTCCAGTGTAGTTAGCTTGAAAAAAAATATCATAAATTTATAATTTTTTTTTTGGTATTCAATTAAAAGTTAGTAAAACAATGGTAAGTAAAATGTTTTAAGAAAAAACTTTTTAAAAAACTTTTTTTTTCAATATTTCTATCCAATATTTAAAAGTTAGAAGTTTATTTTACGGGTGCCTGCCGTTTTGCCGAAAAGATTTTGACAAAATTTCATTACCCAAACAAATTTTAGCAACCTTTTTTTATACCATTGCAATATTTCGAATGATTTTAGTACGCACATTTTTATTTGGTCAAATTTTTACTTGGCATTTTAGGGCATTTGGTCTTCAATTTTTTTATAACAGTAAACAATCTTCAGACAATAAACTTATGGTGAAATGATTTGTTAAGACAAAAAATATGGGAAGTAAACAAAATGGGTAGGTTAGGTTAGGTTAAAACTGTGACCTCCTACGCCAGAAACAACTTGCATTAATAGAAAAAAAAATTGTTTTTAGTAGGTTACCCGGAACTGAACTATTTAAATTAGGTTCATTTATTCTTCTTTAACACATTTTTGTTATTGAAGGATTTGACTGAATAGGAAAGGGAGAATTGAAAACTGACTATACTAAATATTTGGCTTATTTGATTTTGCGTAAAAACTGTTATTCGAACTGAAATATTTGATTAAATAAAAAATGTTAAAGTACTAGTTGATAAACAAGTTATAGTTTAAAAGTTAATTTCCAAAACCTTAGGTTTGCGTTAAGGCCGATACCTCACCGAGACGCCATGGCGACGTGGCGTCTCGGTGAGGTATCGGCCTAATGCACGGATATCAGCATTTTATACTAAACATTTACAAATATTGGATAGAAACAGGCGTTACTTGGCGAAAATCCATGACAAAACAATGGTAAGTAAAAATTTTTTTAAGAAAAAACTTTTTAGCATTAATTAATAGCATTAATTTTTCGCAGAATCAAAAGGACAACAAAACGTCGACAATTGTTTCGCCTCTAAACGAGGCATTATCAAGACTGTCTCAGAGAGACAGTCTTGATAATGCCTCGTTTGTTGTCCTTTTGATTCTGCGAAAAATTAATGCTATTAATTAATGCTAAAAAGTTTTTTCTTAAAAAAATTTTTACTTACCATTGTTTTAAACATTTACATTTTAAACTACCTAAGCTATTAATTTGTGTTAAGTACTTACGTAATTAACATTAATAATTCTTTAAATTCCCACAGCCGCACTACCTATGTTACGACGTCGCTGGCCACGTCGCCATGGCGTCTCGGTGAGGTATCGGCCTAAAGTTTTTGTGAATAGATTTTTTGCTAAGTAATAATTTGGCAAATGAAATTATGCGCATTTTTTTTTGGGAAGTGAACATTTGCCAATTCCTTTCAGTCAAACAAGGGAGACCCTTATTTTACACTAGCTTCTGCTTGCGACTTCGTACTTGGAATTTAGTGTAGAGAGAAATGAAACAAAAGAAAAGAAGGAAATCGTGTAAATCTCTCGATCCAGATAAAACACCATATAATATAAGGATGCAAAAGTGTATATTTTTATTTGGCGAAGCCGAGGGTTGAAGCTAGTATAGCATATATATCTTATATATACCTTTTAGCTCTTGCCTTTTCCAAATTTGTATATTTTTTTCGTTTCCGTTTCTTTGCTAAAAATAACTTGGTTTTATTTCCCATTGCGGCTGAAATATAATTTGTTGTGACTAAAAATATTGTCTACCATAAAAAAAATCATATAATAAGTAAAATATTATATAATACCAAAGTATCAAGATTTGTCGATGACGCTATAAATGTCTGCTATCCTTATACGCACGGCAAAGGTAAACACAGGTCAATCAGAGTGCCGAGCGACACATCCTCACTCTAGAAAGCCACGCGGCGAACTGATTTGAATAGATTGACGTTCTACATTTTATAATAGTTTTCAAAAATTTATAGAAAATTAATAGTAATAAATTTATTCAAAATTCAAATTAGGTATTTTAAAAAAGATATTGATCTTTCAAGTTGAACTATTATTATATTGAATTTAATAAGATATATCGGTGAAAAAACCTTTTAAATTTCCCAATATTTCACATTGTTTGAATTTTAATTTCTTGTAATAATATACCTAAATCATAAAATATTTTCAACTAACAATTTTCCTAAGGATCTTATCGATTGGTTAATATTTTTTGATAATTAATTTTGTCAGTAGTTTCATATATTTGCAGCTTCGAAATTGATGCTGAAAGGGTAATTGAGAACGAGAGATTAACCTCCGTTAGGTTATCTTAATAGAATGCACAAATACTGTATTAATCGAAATATTTTCTCTACTAACTATTGAGACTACAAAATTTCCTAAAGTTATTAGTAATTAACATTTTTGTAAGATAAGTAGTTCACGATATTAACAGGTTTGAAAAGTATTGTTTTATATATTATTGTTTATATAGTATTGTTTTATATATTATAAGATAAGATAAGTACTCTTTATTGTACATCGTACACAAGCAATAAATAGTAACTATAACATATATGCCTTAAAACTAATGTACAAAGGGCGGCCTTATCGCTAATAAGCGATCTCTTCCAGGCAACCTTTGGATGGACTCTCTCCATCCAAAGGTTGCCTGGAAGAGATCGCCATATACGATATAATGTGGGTAGTGTACAATATATAAATAACTTAGTAATAGATAAAACAAAGGTGGGGAAAAAAAAAACAAAGATGAGAGAAAGAATGGTCTGCGAAAAATCCGATGAATAAAATAATTACATAGTAACCTACTTACCTATAATTCTTAAATAGAAAAATATGAATACAATATATAAAATAAGTACAGTTCTAGCTACAGATCGAAAGATAATATTCTTTAGTCAAAAGTTTGAACGTTCCAAGTGTCTGTGCACGCCTTACATCTAACGGAAGAGCGTTCCAGAGGCGGACTGCTTGGACAGTAAAAGATTTGTCAGCGAAACGCGTAGTGCATAGGCATCTCCAGTATTAAATTTTCCGATGACCTCAAAGACCTCGAATGTGTGTCATGAAGGAATTTAAATCGTTCTTTAAGATATTGGGGAGTACACGGATTGAACAGTACACTGTATAATAGAGAAAGGATATGAGTATTCCGTCGAAGACGAATTGGGAGCCACTTGAGCTTTTCACGGAAATCAGATACATGATCATATTTGCGTAAGCCAAATATGAATCTAATACAAACATTTTGGAGACGCTCAAATGGAAGCATTAGAGATTGTGGCAGCGCAATTTTGGTGGAAATCGGTAGCAACATTCTAAGCCTGCGAAGTGACCCCGCAGATGCAAATACTTTTCGCCCAACTTCTTGTAGCTGATGATCCCAAGAAAAAGCATTGTCCATGTATATGCCCAGGTTCTTCACAGTGTCACTAATTTTGATAGGGGTACCATTGAAATTAACTTGGGGCAGCTGTGAACTGTCCAGGCGAGATATGAACCAAGGGCTGCCAACTATGATAGCCTGAGTCTTCAACGGATTCACCTGAAGTCCATAACTGATACTCCAATCACAGATACGCTCCAGGTCCATATTAATTGTACTAATCGCAGTAGGCAGCTGATCCGGTGGCGCTTGTATATAAATCTGAAGATCATCTGCATAAAGGTGGTAGGATGAAACTAAATGTTTTGGTATAGAATTAATAAAAATAGTGAAGAGGAGTTGGGATAGAACGCCAACCTGCGGCACCCCGACCGTAACATCGCACCAAGAAGAGAAAGATTCCTCTATACGTGTACGCTGCCGGTGGCCAGACAGGTAACTTTGAAACCAGTCAATCACCGTTGGAGATATGTTAACAGAGCGTAGTATACCCAGCAAGATTTGAGAATCAACGGCATTGAAGGCGTTACTGAAATCTAACAGACACAACACCGTGAGATTTCCCGCCTCCATACCGAATCTGATATCATCCGTAACATTCGCTAGGGCTGTAACGGTGCTATGCCCAGGACGGAAACCAGACTGAAAAGGATTGAAAAGAGAGTTTTTATTAAGGAAGGCGGTAAGTAATAAATAAAAGTGAAGACAACGTAACTTCCATATTCAACTGCTTCGGTGGCGTGGTCGGTACTGCATCGGCTTTCGACTCCGTAGTCTCGGGTTCGATTCCCGGGTCGAATCTAATATTTGTGTGATTCACAAATGTTTGCTTCGGAGTTTGGGTGTTTTTTATGTATGTATTTAGAAATATATAGGTATGTTTATCAGTTGTCTAAATCCCATAGCACAAGCTTATAGCTTAGTTTGGGCTAGGTGACGTTGTGTGAGAATATCCAAACATATTTCCTTCAGATCTATTTTTAGTTTGAATTAATGATCTACCGTTCTATGTACAGAACTTGTGCGACATTGTTCTATTCACCGATGATACATCACTTATTTTTAAAGTTGATCGCAAGCTGAGGAATTTTGACGAAGTAAATAGTTCACTTGCACTAGTTCTGGATTGGTTTACAACCAACAATTTACTTCTGAACGCAAAAAAGACGAAGTGTGTTAGATTTAGTATGCCTAATGTTCAGAACTACGGTACTAATATTATTTTGAACGGTGATACCCTTAATCTTGTAGAATCAACCGTATTTTTGGGTATTACTCTAGACAGTAAATTAGAGTGGAACGCCCGAATATCGGGTCTTGCGGGGAAACTTAGCTCTGCGGCTTTTGCTATTATTAAAGTCAGACAGCTCACGGATGTAGAAACTGTCAGGCTGGTTTATTTTAGCTATTTTCACAGTGTCATGTCGTATGGAATTTTACTGTGGGGCAAGGCAGCTGATATAGGGATCATTTTTATACTCCAAAAGCGAGCTATACGTGCGATTTATAAACTGAATGCACGAGTTTCCCTTAGAGAAAGATTTAAAGAAATAGGCATTTTAACAGTTGCATCACAATATATATATGCGAATATTATGTTCCTTAAACAGAATATACATTTATACAGTATGAACAGTGACATACATGCAATAAATACTAGAAAATAAGCATAAATTGGTTGGGACGTATTATCGTTTACAGAAGGTTCATGACTCCTTTGCAGGATTTGGTGTGCGTTTTAATAACAAAATTCCTCTAAACATTATGAACCTTCCACACCTCCTAAAAAAGGCATATTATACTATTAAAGATTATCTAAACGATACAGAGAAATGGCAATGAGTTGCTTGCTCATCACTCGAGCTACATAGGGGCTACTTCTGTTTGAAATGTTGTTTTATTGCTGAAACTCACTCATTATTGTTAAATTATTAGTATTATGATATTTTAAGGTATGGGTACTTTGAGATTATGTGGCACCTTTAACTAGTATTTGACTATTTTTGTGAATAACAGAGATCCATAATTTGTAAGTTCACTTGGTCCACACATGGTCACGTACTACCCTTGCCCTCTTTTTATTGTTGTAACAGAATCATTGTATTTACTGACGAATAAAAAGAGTGGCCGCGAGTTTTTCTTGCCAGGTTCTTTCCTCACAGGCTCTACCTATTGCCTTGCGAATCTGGCGGTAAATGTAAATGTAGAAGCATTTTCTTTTTTTGACGTTCATACTTTGTGACCTACATGAATAAAGATATTTTGATTTGGATTTTTGATTTTGATCGAGGGCTATCCATAGAGGGGTCAACCATCATTGGAGCATAAGCAGTTCTCGAGAGCTAAGGGGAACATTCCCCATTTCTATATTTAGATATAAGTTTGCACATACTTGTACCTATGCAACCTGCCGCCCCTGAGTTCCCAGGTTCGATTCCGGGTCGAATCTAATTATTTGTGTGATTCACAAATATTTGTTTGGGTGTCTTCTATGTATAATATGGATGTATTTGGAAATATATAAGTATGTTTATCAGTCGTCTAAATCCCATAGCACAAGCTTATATTAGCTTAATTTGGGCTAGATGACGTTGTGTGAGAATTTAAAAATGTATATAAGTATTTATATCAGTTTATCTAGTACTCATATCACAAGCTCAGCTTAGTTTGAGACTAGATGGCGATGTGTGAATTGTCCTAACATATTTATTTATTTATCCATTGGTGAAAACCGCATCAAAATCCGTTGAGCAGATTTAAAGATACAGGCATACATACGGAGGGGAGCGACTTTGTTTTATATTTATTTTATTTTATTTATCGTTTATTTCAGGCTACATGAGAACAGTTGCAAGATGTTATATTAACTTATTCTACGGCCCATAGATACCTTAAACTTAAAAATACAAATAAATATTACAAAAAAAATAATTATTATAAGAATATATGACATCGACGTGTCGATGTCATATATTGATGATCGCGGGTCGATAATATGTAGTGTAAAACTAAATAAAATATGTAGAAAAAGATAATACGAGTATGTAGTCTATAACTAAATATGTCAAAAACAATCTCAATGCCTTTTCCACCATCAGGTATCATTATGGAGATATCCAGAGGCACCTATCGATCAGGATACTGCAGAGAGAGATACGTGGTGGATTTAATACCAGTCGATGTGGTTGTCAACTCTTGCATCGTGGCTGCTTGGAGACAAGGTGTTAAAAAGTAAGTTGAGAGACGAACAAACACAACTGCGTCGGTGGTGCAGATGTATGTGTATGCGACAGCCTTCCCTGAGGTCCTGGTTTCGATCCCCGGGTCGAAACCCACAAATGTTGGTTTCGGAGTTTGGGTATATGTATCGAGTGTGTTTATCGAAGTATGTTCAAAGAAGGAAAACTCTACACAATACCCTATAACAACCCGTCTGGCCAGCGTGGTATATCTAGGCTGAATTCCCCCCTCAAAGTGAGATGATGATGATGAAGCCCACTTTATACACTATTAGTTTTATCTAAGGCTTTACCCCGTCTTAGGTTCATATATCTTCAAGCCGTTGTCGAAATAAATTGAATACATTTATGTCTACAAGTGATGAACAAACATTTATCAAGTTTTAGGTACTTACTATAAGTTCCACCAAGTGCCAATCATCGAAATCCGTCCAGCCATTAGGCCTGTAGAAGGAAACAAACTACTTACATAGTCACACCATACATAGGTACTTATAAGCACGTAAAACGTAACCATCAATAACGCTATCGGGTAAAGAGTATATTACAAATTAGATTTCTTGACATACTTAAATTAGTTTCTTGATTCCAATTTAAGCGAATACATTAAAACAAGTACTTCTGAAAAGAACTTATCGTATTAATTTATAACAATGGGATTGCAAATCAAATCAAACATTAGTACATGTTATATTCATCTTGTTTTGATGTATTTAGATATATATTTAGGTATAAATATCCGTTATGACGCCCAGGACTTTAATTGGCTGTGCCACAGCATCTGGCACGTAAGATATTGTTGCCTTTCATCAACATTCCATCGCAAGGCAACGGGATTCAATTTTTTTTCAAAATACCATATAGCTGCTACTTTTATTAAATTCATTCGGCCATTTTGGACATTATCCATTATAAATGTGCCCGGTGACGGCAATAGGCTTGCCCCTATTACGTAGCACAAAAAATACTGGCAAATTGTAGATGTGTAATGCACCTCTGTCTACCCCTTCGGGATATAGGCGTGATACATAACATATACGGCAGTCGTTACGGGTATTTGGAGCCATAATATCGAGTTTACCCGCTACGCAGTTAGACTGGCATGCTGACCTCTACTTTGTTAGAAAAAGGCTTAGTCGATGAAAATAAACACTTGGGTACCTATATAAACAAGTATTTTATATAACTTCTCAGGCCTGGCCGATGTCCAGTCTACAATGTAACATCAGGTTCCATAAACCCACTCAAATGGGGACAATTCACCAATCTGTGTCTCAAATGGGCTGTAGAAAACCCCACTAAGTAAGTATACCTATATCTATGGGTTTTTGGCAAGCGCATGGTTGTTAGCCTTTAGGTTACCTCTGGCGCTGGGGAAAAAGCCAGGTTCAGACGCTCACCTGCAATACCAAACAACGTTTCCTTGTCCCACACCGTGAACTAGTTCGGAGTAATTAAAAAAAGAAAGTATAAAAAAACTGCTTCGGTGGCTTGGTCGGTAGTCCATCGGCTTTCGACTCCGGAGTCTCGGGTTCGATTCCCGGGTCGAATCAAATATTTGTGTGATCCACAAATGTTTATACCTATCGGAGTTTGGGTGTTTTCTATGTACCTATATTATGTATGTATTTAGTTAAATATATTATAAGTCACAAATGACACTTTGATTTGCATGACTAAAATGGCCTAATACTGAAACGTCACTCAAATAAGCGGTACTCAAAAGTGACGCTTTCGTATGAAAAAATTAAGTTTAAGTGCTGCTCAAGCATGTAAACAGCTTCTAAACATTTGAGTGACGTTTCAGTATTAAGTCGTAAGAGTGACTTTACATGAACATTTACAGCCAGATTTACAAAACCTGTAAGTAAGAATCTGGCAAGAAACCTCACAGCCACTCTTCTTCAATCATTGTCAATGAACAATACAACGTAATTCTCAACCATAACATTAAATAAGTCCAAATTGCTCTAACAGTAAGCTCAAATCCATATTTATGTGTCATCTAAATAATCACTAATAGTGTAATAGGCATTTAAATTAATTCTCGGGAAAGCCATGTATGGTGGGTAAAGCTCGCTCGTCTATTGGAAACCATGGCGACTTCTACTGATTGGGGGTTACTCCCTTATTATACAATATCACAAAATGGGTAAGAGCAGCGAAAGAAATGCCACGATCATACCAAGTGGACCTACATGGTCTCTGCTTACCCCAACTGGAAAAAGGCGTGATTATATGTATGTATTAACCTAGTATTGAGAGAGTGGCCTTCAAGTTGAGTACCTAGTGATGTGTCTATTCACACTTCCCTTGAAGAACACAGGGTTGTCAAAAGAATGGACTATTAAAATAATTTTTTTTTCGATTGGAACCAGGGCTGTTTTACACGGCCGCCGGACAACGGTCCGTTGTGGACCGGATTCACAGTGGTGTATGGTTTATAATTAATACTTCTACACGCACCGTACACAGGTTCGGGGAACAAATTACGCCGAATGTACGGCGGCTAGTCCGTTGTCCGACAAAAAAAAGCTCGTCTAAAAGCACTTTGTTTAATTATAAGGGACCACTGTAGTCCCAAAGATCAGCGCGTTCAACCGAACAATAAAACCTTAGTATACTAGTGGTTCTGTGACCACTGCACCAAATATCGCCCTGTCTTCACGCTTCCCCATATCTCACAATGACAGTGCAACAAGTTAATAGACGGTACACAACGGCCCCTAGAAACCCTCTGATACCCGGGCTATATTATTGAGGAACAATTCCGCGATAAAGCCGGGGTGTGCGTGTTCGTTAGGGCGGATGTTTGCTGCTGCCGGTTGCGCTGTCTGGAGAACCTCTCCTACTCCGTCCTTTGGCTGCACGTGGATCATGGCTCCATGAGCCAGATCTACGTGTGCGTCTACCGCTCCCACATAGGGGACACTGGGACAACAAGGCTTTTCGAATACCTCAGCGAGATGGCTGACGATGCAGGTGCGGTTCCCGAACGCTGACCTGGTTTTCCTGGGGGACTTTAACGGTCATCACGTTGAGTGGCTGGGAACCCTTAGGACCGATCATGCGGGACGAACCGCCCATGCATTCGCTCTCTCCCACGGGCTGACCCAGATGGTACAGGGGATCACCCGGATACCTGACAGGTCAGACCACACGCCCGCCTTGCTGGATCTACTGATGACGAGTCGCCCAGCCGAGTACAGTGTGTCGGTACGCGCCCCACTGGGCACTTCCGACCACAGTGTGGTGCACGCCAGCTTCCAAGTGCCACCGCCTGCTCGTGCTGAGCAAATGACATGACGACTATGGCACTACTCGTCGGCAGACTGGGACGGTCTCCGCGATTACTTTGCGTCCGTCCCGTGGAGCCAGCGCTGCTTTGTAGGGAAGGCGCCTTCGGATAGCGCTGCTGCCGTTGCTGGCGAGATCAGTCTAGGGATAGAATATTATATCTCTTTCACTGATGTCGCCAGCATCCGCAAAGTTCGCCTCTGGTTCGGGCGTGAATGTGCCGAGGCTGTCCAGAAAAAACAGTCGGCATATCGCGCCTGGGTCAGGGCTCGGGCGGCTCGTGACCCGAACGTGAACCGCCTCAAAGCAGCGTACAATAGGGCCACTAGGTTCAGCAAGAGGGCCTTCAAGAGAGCGGATGCCCAGCGCGTCGCGCGGCTTGGTCGGGAGCTCACATCCCATCCCACGGGCAGCCGTGGATACTGGCAACTGGCCAAAGCCGTACAGTCAAATTTTTGCCAACACTCGCTGCCACCGCTGTGTTTTCCTGATGGATCACTGGCTCACAAAGCCCAAGAGAAGAAGAACATGCTCGCAGACCTCTTTGCGGCTAATTCGCGGGTCGATGACCGTGGTCGGCAGCCCCCCGCCATCGCCAACTGTGGCTGCACACTATGCCTGATATTGATATCAGGCAATGTGATGTACGGGCTGTGCTGCGGTCACTCGACACGCGGAAAGCCAGTGGCCCTGACGGCATTCCGGCGGTGGTGCTACGAAAATGTGCTGCTGAGTTGTCTCCAGTATTAACGCGTCTGTACCGCCTGTCATACTCTATAGGCCTCGTGCCGGAGGTCTGGAAAGAGGCGAACGTACAACCGATCCCCAAGAAAGGGGATCGATCCGGTCCAGGCAACTATCGACCCATAGCTGTCACCTCAGTCATTTGCAAGGTGCTCGAGCTCCTTATCAATAAGCAGCTCATGTGATACCTGGAGGATCACTCGCTAATCAATGATCGGCAATATGGTTTCAGGCCAAAACGATCAACGGGTGACCTTCTGGCATTCGTCACGCATGTATGGGGTGAGGCTATAGAAAAGTTCGGCGAGTCCTTGGCTATTAGCCTGGACATCGCCAAAGCTTTCGATAGGGTCTGGCATGCTTCGCTCCTTTCCAAGCTTCCGGCATATGGTCTACCTCCTCAACTGTGCAGCTGGATTGTTTTCTAAATGAGCGCCGAGTGCGGGTCCTCTGTGGTGGCCAGGCTGCTCGCTTCTTGCAAGTGAATGCCGGGGTACCGCAGGGGTCCGTACTGTCACCAACTCTCTTTCTTCTGCATATCAATGATATGCTTTCCCTCGGGAACATTCATTGCTATGCAGATGACAGCACATTGCACGGGAGTTACTCGGTTCCTCCGACGGCGGGGCGATCTGTGATAGAGGAGGAGAGACGACATCTCGTGGCTATTCTCGACCGAAACCTCGACACTATCTACCAATGGGGTGCCGAGAACTTGGTCGAGTTCAATGCCCACAAAACAAAAGGCGTGTGCATTTACAGCGAAAAAATCCCCTTTCCTTCCCCTACCCACTCTTCAGAATGCAATATTACCAATGAAGGATAATCTAGACATCCTTGGCATAGACGTTCGTCGAGAGCTCAATAACACAAAATACATTGAGAGATGTATTGGGCTAGCTTCGCGGAAACTAGGAATACTGAACAAGGTAAAGCGATTCTTTACACCGCACCAGAGGTATCTGCTGTACAAAACGCAGATTAGACCCTGCGTTGAATACTGCTCTCACCTCTGCGACGGCTCCGCGAAGTATTAGCTGGACGCACTCGACGCTGGGCAGCGACGCGCTTTTCGCATTATAGACTGTCCGGAGGTAACGGGAAGCCTTGAGCCACTAGCCCAGCGCCGAACAATTGCTTCCATGGCCGCGTTCTACCGTATTTACCACGGTGAGTGTTCTGAAGAACTCTTCAACCTGATCCCACCCTCTCCCTTCCGATCCCGAACAACGCGTGCCGGGCAGAGATGTCACTCTCATACCGTGAAAACCGTCTTCGCAAGAACCGAGCGTTTTAAACGTTCGTTTCTCTGCCGAACGATGGTGGCTTGGAACGCCCTGCCTGCGCACGTGTTTCCTCCAACATATAAGCCTGGGTTCTTTAAGCGAAGCGTGAAGAGGCACATTACTGGGTTGTCAAGTTGAGGGTCACTCTCTATAGTATTCCTGTGTACTGTGAGAGTCGCCCTCAATTGCCAGACGTCGCCTCAGCTTACCATCAGGCGGGTGGCGTCAATTTGTAGACCTAAATATAAAAAAAAAGACTTCGGGAGCGGCTTTGTTTAGAAAATGTCTTCTTCAATTTTCTTTATTACTCTTTCATTTGTCATCCAATCCATAAAAATATCAGTCAGATGTTATTCATTATAAGCAAGGAGTGTGTGTGTAAAGTTTCATGCAAATCGGATGATAAATACGGCCTCAAACATGATCTGACAGAACCCGTAGATGTAGAGATGTAGAGGTACAGACGAAAGAAATTCTCCCCAGTCTGTCAGTTGAAACGGAGACTTCGGTCGCTTCGCTCCCTCAGTCAATTAGTATACATTTTTTTATTTCAATTTCAGATATGTAATGTGGTACCCTAACTTCAGTTTCACGGAATCTCGTTTCATGAACACTTTCTGGGAGGTGACCTGTCATTTTCTACCGGCTTTCTTGTATGATCTTCTTCTGAGGGCACAGGGAAGGAAAGCCATGTAAGTATTGCCATATATTTGTCTGTAATTTGCCCACATAATTGCCCCTATTTTGTATAATGTTGTGTTCACTTCGAGAAGGACACTAACTAATTCTAGAAGTATACGAATTCTGTTAGAGCTCAATAAAGTATTGTTGTGTCCAGTTTAGTGAAACTATAATAAAAAATTTAAAAAAACATTACCGGGATAAAAGTAGCCTGTAGAACTTCCGTTATAATGTAGCTACCTATTAGTTTTTTTATATGGGTTCGCCAAATTGACGTTGCCCGCCTGGTGGTAAGTTGTGACGAAATCTAGCTAATGTGGACGACTCTTACAGCACACAATACTATAGAGAGTGGCCCTCAACTGGACGACCTACTGATGGGCCTCTTCACCCTTCACTTAAAGAACCCAAGGTTATATGTGGAAGGAAACACGTGGACAGGTAGGGCGTTCGGCAGAGAAACGAACGTTTAAAACGTTCGGTTCTCGCGAACATGCTATCCACTGTGAGTGAGGGAGTAGCATCTCTGCCCGGCGTTGTTCGGGATCGGAAGGAAGAGGGTGGGATTGAAGAGCTCTTCAGAACACTCGCAGTGGTAAATACGGTAGAATGCGGCCAAGGAAGCTATTGTTCGGCGCTGAACTAGCGGCTCAAGGCTTCCCGTTACCTCCGGACAATCTATAATACGGATAGCCCGTCGCTGCATAGCGTCGAGAGCGTCCAGCAGATACTTCGCGGAGCCGTCCCAGAGGTGAGAGCAGTATTCGACGCAGGGTCTAATCTGCGTCTTGTACAGCAGACACCTCTGGTCCGGTGTAAAGAATCTCTTTACCTTATTCAGTATTCCTAGTTTCCGCGAAGCTAGCCCTATACATCTTTCGATGTAGTTTTTATTATTGAGCTCTCGACGAACGTCTATGCCAAGGATATCAAGGTTGTCCTTCATTGGTAATAATGCATTCTGAAGAGAGGGTAGGGGAAGGAAAGGGGATTTCTTCGCAGTAAATGCACACGCCTGTGTTTTGCGGGCATTGAACTCGACCAGGTTCTCGGTACCCCATTGAGAGATACTGTCGAGGTTACGGTCGAGATCAGCCACGAGTCGTCGTCTCTCCTCCTCAATCTCAGATCGCCCCGCCGTCAGACGAACGGAGTAACTCCCGTGCAGTGTAGTGTAGTGTAGTGTAGATTGTATGTAGATTTAATGCAAACGGCAAAAAATAACCATTTTTATTTTCATCAATGTTGTTTTCCAGCATGATGAAACTCGCCCGTCGTTTCAAAATGGCTGCCGCCACGGGGGAATATTTTGCAAACAATGAATGGCAATTTGGTATATCTGAATTGACAGCCCTACATTCTGACGCCTGTCAAGCCAAAGATGGCGACTCGTTCCCTCATTGGCCAGCGGAATTGGATTGGGACGCATATATCGGGGCTTATATGTTTGGTATTAGAAGGTACATCTTGAAAGATTCTTTGGAATCTTTGCCTCTGGCTAGGACGAAGTTGAAAAGGTATGTTTTTTTTAATTATTAAAAAATATATAAAAACTGTCAAACTGACAGTAAGATCTAAGACGCCAAATTGACGCCGCCCGCGCCCGCCTGATGGTAAGTCCCGACTACGACGTCTAGCGATTGTGGGCGACTCTCACAGCACACAATACTATAGAGAGTGGCCCTCAACTTGTCGACCTACTGATGTGCCTCTTCACGCTCCGCTTAAAGAACCCAGGGTTATATGTGGGAGGAAACACACGCGCAGTAAGGGTGTTCCGTGTCCAAGGTGTCCAGTCATTCCAAAGAGCCAAACTAGCTAAATCCGTCTTAGGATGGGTGACCATTTTTAGGGTTCCGTACCCAAAGGGTAAAACGAAAAAGGGTCCGTTCTTCCGTCCGTCTGTCTTGTGCTGTATCCATGAACGAAAAAGGGTACGGAGCCCTTTGTGCGTGAGTCCGACTCGCATTTGGATGGTTCTTTTTTTATATTTGTTACCTTCATACCTTTGAACTGAGTGAACCGATTTTGAAATTTGTTTTTAATTGAAAGCTACTAAATCCCAAGTTGTCATTCCGACAATTATTTCGTCACATTTCGTTAATTTGAAGTCGATTTTTGTGTCAAATTTTGACATAATAATTTTTTTTACAGATTATATTGGGTACACAAACTGTTCCAAGCTGCCACCGGATACTATTTATTTAGATTAATAGCAGGACGTATACGGTAAATCAAGAAAATATATTATAATCTACGAATCGAATAGATAATAAGTCTATGAGCAAGATTTTAATCATCTGTACATAATGTAATGTTAAAGTAAAAATGATATTGACTACCTACATTTTTATATTATACTAGCTGATCGCCGCAGCTCCGCCGGCGTGATTTAGTTTACTCGTTCCCGGTTCCCGTGAGAACACATTACCGGTATAAAAAGTAGCCTATATTACTCAGGGTGAATGTAGCTTTTCAATGATGAAAGAATTTTTGAAATCGGCACAGTAGTTTTTGAGATTACTCATTACAAGCATACAAAAATACTAATCTTTCCTCTTTATAATAGTAGTATAGACTAGCGGACGCCCGCGACTTCGTTCACTTAACAAATTACACAAAACTTTTATTAATAACCACTCTATCCATTGGTAAAAACCGCATCACAATCCGTTGCGTAGCTAAAAGATCTACACATAGGGATCGGAAGTAACTTTGTTTTATACTGTGTTATAATGATGAATGCCTGGGAATTGGTACGCGTGAATTTTTAGGCTCAAATCACACAACGATCACGATCGGCTTTATAAACAAAATATTAAACACTTTATAAACATTATTTTAGGATTTAAATGCGAATAGAATGAACAAGGCGTCACGGAGCCTCACAATAAAGTGTAAAATGTCTTTTTATTAAACCGGACCATCACATCGCTGTCATCGTGTGATTTGAACTTTACACGCTAAAAAGACTTCCTTGGTTAGTACCAAGGAACTTCTAAAAATTTTTTTACGTAGCCTTAATCTACGTAGCGCACGCATCGTAAGCTCTAAATAAGAAAAAAAAAATTTTCTGACATTTTTGATTGCTGCTCAGCTCCTATTAGCTGTAGAAAAATTTTATATAGCTTATAGCATTCCTAAATAAAAGGGCTATTTAAAACTGAAAGAATTGTTCAAATCGAAGCGGCAGTTCTTGAGATAAGCGCGTTCAAATAAACAAATTCTTCAGTTTTACATACGTACTAGTTTAAGGGTAAATTTTTAAATGCACTTTAGATAGAACAAAAACAGTCTTACCAATTTAGCTACTGGTTACCTGTTATTATTTCATACAAATTGTTACAAGACTTTGAATAAAAAAAAATTTAATTAATTAAATTAAACTGGTTTTTGGACATTCTCACACGACGTCATCAAACCCAAATTAAGTTTGTGTTACGGGATCTAAACGACTGATAAACATACTTATATATTTCTAAATACATACATATTATTAATAGAAAACACCCATACTCCGAAACAAACATTTGTGGATAACACAAATAATTTGATTCGACCCAGAATCGAACCACTTCGCCACCGAGGTAGTCGAAATTTACTACACATTTAATACACACAAACAAGGTGATTCATTGTAATGAAAATGTATAATAAAAAAATATATCATTATTTTTTAAATACGAGTATAATTATTACTATGTATAAATAACGGAGTTTGTGATTTGTATACATTTTATTATTTTGTATAATAAAAATAAAAATACTTTATTGTTTATTTTATAAATAATAATAATTATTATAATTAAAGGATGTAAAATAAAGTATCACTATGTGAAGTTGTGTTTATTATTCCGTCGGTAGGGAATTCTCTATTTGTTATTGACCTACTTCAAAAACAGGAGGTTTTCAATTCGACTGTTATTTGTAGATGTTACAATCATTGTTATCTTTCGACTGAGTCTGAGTTAACCGATTTTGACATATTTTTTTCATTGCTAGCAGTTACTGTTTCCCAAAACTGACAATTATTTGGTCTCATTCCGATTATTTGAAGTCAAACGGGCGACTTTGTTTTACTGAGCGGAGCTCAATCTTAGGCGACAAGTGTAAATCGTTTGTGTGCCAACTCCTCCGAAACGGCTCGACCGATTATGACCAAATTTGGCATACTGGTGGACATCATACCCGGGAGCGCATATCTCTGAAATCATGAAAATAGAGCTGACCACGGAGGAATAATCACCGAAAAGGTCCTGGACATCACCGAAAAACCAGATGATTTTGGTTGCCATGGAAACACGTGCGTCAACAATGAAACTAGATTTTTTTTTCAATCGATTAATTCATTTAAGTGTTCGATTCTGATTCTGAATATGTAATAAAAACATTTGCTCCTATACCTACCTTAGTATGATGATACCTAGTACTACCTATGTTATGATGATACGGAACCCTTCATGCGCGAGTTCGACTCACACTTGGCCTGTTTTTGTGAATCGCAATAACGATAGTCCTGGGGTGAACTTGAACCACCGGCTATTCTCTTTACATGTGGACGCACATACCAACAGACAAAGAACTATTAGGTAACATTAAATAAATAAAAATCATTTTATTCAAAAAATTCAGTTTTATTTTTACAAAATTAAATCTAAAATATGACCTACGTACCCACATACAAACATATTTTACCTCTTTATAATACCTATTATTATAGGAAATAAAATGATGAATTAATGAAAAATATGTTCACCAATCGCTACATGTATGTACATATTACGTGAATAGTTTAATATAGCGACATCTCGCGGCAAGTAGCGGAACCTATATTCCATTTATGTATTTTCTTATAATAGCAGTTACAAAGTCAGTACAAGAACTAGATATTATACTGCCAAAAGTTATTAAAGTTTTTCTTAACATTATCATCAATAAAAATCAGGGTTATGGATCCAGGCGCTCCCATCGCCCAACATCGGTACAATGTTGGACGACACAACCTTCCGCATTGCCACTTGCCTTCGGCTGGGTACACCTTGTGTATCCCCGCATCATTTCAACTGTGGAGTAGCCGTCGATAATCTGGGACACCATGGCCTTTCTTGTAGAAGAAGCGCAGGTCGTATACCTCGGCACGCTTTTCTAAACGACATAATTCGTAGGGCTCTTTCCACCGCAGGTCTTCCGGCCGTACGTGAACCAAATGGTTTAGCACGAAGCGATGGAAAAAGACCGGACGGTATGTCGTTGCTACCGTGGAAGATGGGAAGGCCTTTGGTGTGGGACGCTACATGCGTTGACACCTTAGCACCTTCACACCTTCCAAGCACATCCGGATATGCCGGCGCTGCTGCTGCATCGGCTGAAGGCCTTAAATGGCGTAAATATGCTAACCTAGTAGGTGATTACATATTTGAGCCGTTTGGGGTTGAGACACTGGGGTCATGGGGTCCGAGTGCTCGCCGCCTTTATAGAGACATTGCTAAACGCCTAATCGATGCTTCTCAGGACCAGAAGGCTGGCTAGTTTCTGGCCCAAAGAATAAGTATCGCCATCCAACGTGGCAACACAGCCAGCATTCTATGAACCTTCCGAGTCGGCAATGACGCGGAGGATTTTTTAAACGATATTTTGTAATGTAAATATTTTTAGTATATAATTATGTATATTGTAATTCTTATTGTAAATAAATATACAAAGGCATCAAAGTTATTTTTAACATTATTTTGTCAGTTGTATTATAATCTAGCATCGAATAGCGGAACTTTCATACACTTAACAATTAAAAAAGTCAGCATGTAACATTTAGATGATTTTTGGGGTCTTAAAAATTCCAGAAAAAAACAAAAATGAAGACACGTAAGTTTAGCACTAGACAAAATAACTCGTCGAAAAGCGACATCTAGTATCGAATAGCAAAACAACTATAAATTCATTTTATTGCATCTAGTGAGAGATATCGAAACTTCTAAATAATTCAAAACTGATAATAATTACAAATTATAATTATTTTTTTGTTTAACAACTTATTTGCATAAAAAATTATGTCATTATTTAACATGGCATAATTTTACCTTAGCTAGTTACACATAAAAGCAATTTGGCATAACTGTTAAGCCATATTTTTTAAGCTGATTATTATGCTTATAGTGGATAAGCATAATGTTAAGCTTACTATAATGTTAGCAAAAACTCTTTACGCATAATGATACTCTTTAAGCATACTATTTATTAGAAGGCATAATAAAAATATGCCGCATAACGAACTGTCAAAAACGTTACTACAACATTACATTATTAATTAAATAATAATAAAAATATGTTAGGACAATTCACACAACGCCATCTAGTCTCAAACTAAGCAGAGCTTGTGATATGAGTACTAGATACACTGATATAAATACTTATATACATTTTTTTTTGTAAATACGTACATATTATACATAGGAAACATCCAGACTTCGGTACAAACGTATATTTATGTCATCATACAAAGTTTGTCCCGACCGGCGACACCGGACTCCGGCGTCGACAGCCGGTATGCACTACCGACCATGCATCCGAAGCAGTCAATTGTTAATGTTGTATTATAATACTTTAAAATAAACACATAAACGGCAATTGGTTTTTTTTTTAATTCCCCGGCCCAAGGCCGCGGCCACTCTAACGTCCGTTGCCGGGCGTCTCTGGTTACAAGCAGGTATTTCCAGTGGCGTCCGGCGGACGATATATGGGTGGCCCAAGGACCACCATACCGAACTATTGGACGAATATTTAAACAATAATAGGTATGTCTTTTAACATTATGCCAATCAAAATTTGGGCAAAAACATGAGCCTAAATTATACAGAAATAATATGTCAATAATAATTACTTATGTCAAAATAACTATATTAATATGCGGGCTCAAACTATATGTATACACCTTTTTTAAATTTGTTAATTCTGGTAGTTTTTAATTTAGTTTTTAGATCATTATGAATGTAAATATTTATTATATGTGTGTGTGTATCTATTTATTCATAAGAAAAAAAATATGACCTAACTAGTTATGCCAAATGAGATTACAACAAAAAATAAACAGTCTAAACAAAATCCCTATTTATTAAATTATAAATAGCGTCTTATATTTCAAGATCTCCCTCTCTACGCGTCCATTGCTATGACAGTAGGAGATAACGTAGTTTCTATAGAGGTGGAGTTAAGTGGAGATCTCACGAAACCACTCAGCCAGTATAAAACAAGACCCCAGAAGATGCATCTTGTGATAACGTCGACCCAGTACATACTGTGAAAAATAAAAAAAAACACGTCAAAAATTGACACAAAGCCGACTTCAAATTACCGAAATGGGACCTAATAATTTTCGGTCCTACAAGGAATTGGGAAGAGCGTTAAATTAAAAAAAATCAGTTCGTAAAAAAAAAAATATGCGTGGCTTATATTGTAGGTTAATCTACACCACTATGACGTCACCAACATGGCCGCCAAGCTCATTGTCATAATGCGCGGCTTATATAACTCACATCCTCATATGTCTCCTGGCTGCCGGGAGAGTGTCGTCGGCCTCCTTCAGTATGAACACCCTCGCGGCCCTGACGCAGTCTTCAAAGTACGCGGATATGTCCACACCTGAAAAAATTATGTTATAAGTTACTAGCGGACGCCAGCGGCTTCGCCCGTGACAAATTACATACAAAAACCTTCCTCGAGAACCACTCTATTCATTAGTGACAGCAGCATGAAAATCGGCGCAAGCAGTTTTTGAGGTTATCGCGAAGAAACAAACGTTGCAGAGGACTTTGTTTTAACAAAAAATAAAAACAAAATTGTAGCAACCTCTTAATGTTTTTTTTTAAAGATTTATCTAATGATACTGACGCGATGGGGTAGACGCGAGGGTTAGAGTTCCGGAGACTTGAACTACGGAACCCTAAAAATAGAAAATTTCCTTTATTTCTATTTTTTACGTTTTTTCAAGATCGACCAATGAAAATGAGCCCTCATGTTTTGTAGAATTTCATTTGATTTATACAGGATGTTACGAAAGGGTTATATCAACCCGAAGCCAGCCCTAACAGCTGGAGTACCATAACCCGTTTCGATACATGGCGACCGCCAAAGAAAAAAAATTATAAAGATATTTCAAATCTAAACAAACGTGTCCCAACGCTACGGCTTGACGTAGCTACTACAATACGACTAGACAATGACCGCGTGGTACGTATGTACAATGCCCTTGGCGGTGGCATGGGCGTCGTGGCGGTGTGGGCGTCCTTAAAGGATTATTTTTGTTTATGTAAATAAAATTTTGACCAACATATAGTTATGTTTACCCAGATCCTCGTCTGTGGTTCGACAGGTGCACCACGTGCAAGTGATAGTTATTAGAAAGCAGATTAGAAAAATCTTACATGTTTACAGGAAAGGTTAATTTCTTGTGTAACAGTGCTAAATGCGGCTTCGACTCGACTGCGTACACAGTATTTTTAGGTATCAACGCTCACGTTACAACTCCCGGGCAGCGCTCAGATTGCCTTCTGATGCTCCTACACAAAGCATCATCTCGTAATACTCTTCGTTACTCAGAGCCATTACTACACAACACAATCACTATCACACACAACTTGACACAACTCACAAATTAACACACTAAACAACTATTTAGCTACCTCACTGCACAAAGCATAGAATGCAACTGAACTGACCTGTGACCTTGCTAAATGATTTTAAATAAAATTCTAGGAAACTTCAAACGGCGACCGAGGCTGTCCTAGCTTCGTGCGGCATCGCTTGATGCGAAACAGAGACAAAATGTTCCTACCAGGAGTGAGACGGAAGGCTTTTCACATGCGCGCATTATTTGTACCTATTTGATATCAATGACCGAAGCTGCTGATTTTAGCTAGTGTATTTTAAACAAGTGTGTATTTTATTCGGTAATAATGTTTTTTTTATGAACTTTTTTTTATATTGAAACGGGTTCTGGTCGACCAGCTGATGGAGCTGGCTTCGGGTTGATATAACCCTTACGTAACACCCGGTATACTATGATCGCTATCCCACTCACCCACAGCGTCGACCTTATAATCCTTTCTCTCTCTAACGTTCAACTTGTTTCTGACAGTTTGCGCGATGTCCGACTTGAAGTCCCATTGGTTGTTTGTGTAGTACTCGAAAACTTCGAAACCTTTGTTGATACGGCGTTGGACGCGACAAAGTCTAAAAAAAATTAAGTTCATGGATATTTAGGAATTTCAACTGTCATGGTCGTTTACATAGTATACTCCGAGACGCCCAGGACTTTAATTGTCTGTGCCACAGCGGCTGCCACGTAAGATTTTGTTGCCTTTTATCAACATTTCATCACAGGTTTCAATTTTTTTTTTCAAAACTACAATATATGTATTATTTTTTATTAAATGCATTCCGCCATTTTGGACAAACTTAATAGACTTGCCCCCTGTTACGTGAGACTAAAAATACTGGCAATTGTGGGTGTGTAAAGTACCTCTGCCTACTCTGATATAGGCGTGACATATGTGTGTGTGTGTGTGTGTGTGTGTGTGTATACAAACTCACACAGGCTTGAATCCAAGGCAGAAGAGTAGTGTGTCGACTAATATCGCTGGCAGCCAGTGGAAGAAGAACAGACAAATATAGTGATGGAGTTTAGAATGTTTCATAGAACCTCCTGGATACCTAGAAAATAGATACATATTTATATACATTTTAAAAAGACTCACTTGAACATTCCACGATTTTCTTTATTATTTAAACTCCTGTGGCGAATACCTTATCTCTGACGTCATACGTCTAGATACTACAAGAAGGCGCGCCCAGAACTTTCGAGTACCTTTTTTTTTTTTTTATATATTTAGGTCGACAAATTGACGCCACCCTCCTGTAGGTAAGCTGTGGCGACGTCTGGTGATTGTGGGCGACTCTCACAGTACACAGGAATACTATAGAGAGTGACCCTCAACTTGACGGCCCTCTTCACGCTTCGTTTAAAGAACCCAGGGTTATATGTTGGAGGAAACACGTGCGCGGGCAGGGCGTTCCAAGCCACCATCGTTCGGCAGAGAAACGAACGGTATGAGAGTGACATCTCTGCCCGGCACGCGTTGTTCGGCATCGGAAGGGAGAGGGTGGGATCAGGTTGAAGAGCTCTTCAGAACACTCGCCGTGGTAAATACGGTAGAACGCGGCCAAGGAAGGAATTGTTCGGCGCTGAGCTAGCGGCTCAAGGCTTCCCGTTACCTCCGGACAATCTATAATAACCTACCATAATATTCCACCAATAGCTAGATGTGCACACGCACTTCAACAAGTAAACAACTCGTAGGTACAACATAAGTATAGGTATTAAAACTTGTTCCTATTGTCTAAGCCACGCCTACCTAAACCAGTTTTGTATCATCGGGAATATTCTAGTACTATAGGTACTTGTATCCATTAATATAAAAGCGAATGCATGTCAACAATAAATATTCATTCATCCACTTACTGTGTTACTGTAAACGTCCCAATATACCTCCCAACAACCACTACACTCCTGATCGGTTTCGCCCAATATATGGTATCATCAGGAGGTATTCACTTTCACACTAAACACTACATATCACTTTTTAATTAAGTAGTATTCTTGAGATATTTAATTCAAATTCATCTTGTAGCTGCCCATAGCTGACATTGGACTGATCATTATAAACATTAGGTACATTGTGGGTACCAATATATTCTGCAGACAATGGCAACCCTATTATAAACTTAAGACGTTTCGACCACGGCTCTTCTAATAGGGTCGAAACGTCACACACACACACTCACATATCACGCCTATATCCCCGAAGGGGTAGGCAGAGGTGCATTACACACCCACAATTTGCCAGTATTTTAGTCTAATGTAATAGGGGGCAAGCCTATTGCCGTCACCGGGCACATTTATAATGGGTTATGTCCAAAATGGCCGAATTAATTTAATAAAAAGTAGCAGCTATATTGTAATTTTGGAAAAAAATTAACCCCGTTGCCTTGCGATGAAATGTTGATTAAAGGCAACAAAATCTTACGTCCCAGCCGCTATAGCACAGCCTATTAAAGTCCTGGGCGTTTCGGACTGTACAGTTTATAATGTGTACAAAACGCGAAAGTTTAAAAAAGTCAACCCTATTGACCGTCAGAACTATTTAAGACTGAAGGCGGACTGCTGGTGTATATCTCTTTAGACGGATACTTAAAAAACCGGCTAATTATTTATAATATTCTGTTTGTAGTCTTTCCAAGACGCCCAGGACTTTAATAGGTTGTTCCACAGCGGCTGGCACGTAAGATTTTGTCAACATTGACTGCCATACAGTTTTATACTAGTGCAGTCATTATCGATTTATATGTAAATGACTGTTATGTTTATGCTGATAAATAAATAAATAAAATAAATAAACATTTCATCGCAAGGCAACGGGTTTCCATTTTTTTTTTAATTACCATACAGCTGCTACTTTTTATTAAATTCGTTAGGCGATAACCCATTATAAATGTGCCCGGTGACGGCAATAGGCTTCCCCCCTATTACGTGGGACTAAAAATAGTTTCTACTTAATTGTGGGTGTGTAATGCACCTCTGCCTACCCTTTTTGTTTGTGTGTGTGTTGTTGTTATAGAGGCAACAGAAATAAACCTTCTGTGAAAATTTCAAATTTCTAACTATCATTGTTCATGAGATACAGCTCAATACAGAAGGACTGACGGACAGCAAAGTCTCAGTAATAGTGTTCCCGTTTTGCCCTTTGGGTACGGAACCCTAAGAAAATAAGCACCTAAACCACTTACCAAGCTACTCCGTTGAGAGGTACCCTGTTCAAAATGATCTCTTTACCAGACTCTATGAGCTCCGACCAAGTTATCTTGATCTCTGCCGATGAGGTAAAGTTTATTACGTTTGAAGATTTATCTCTGGAAATAACAACAATTTTTTTTAAATTTAACATCAAATTGTATCAAATTCGATAAATACTGTGAGATTTCGATCACGACACACGAACGAGTCGTGATTGAGTTCGAGTTCAAAGTGATAATCGTGTGGACAATAGTAGTGGTGCGCGTCAAAAAGAGTAAAAAAATAGGGTAGTTATTAATTTTATGAGATTTAACTGAAATTTTTAGGTAAATTTAAGTTTCAAAATGCAACGTGACACTTTTAATAGAACTACAATTTGACAAACTTTAAGTTATATAGGTTCTCAGACGTTCACATACCGAACAACGTTTCTTGTCCTGTACCTGGAGCTAGTTAGGAATAACTAGTTCTTCTGTGCGGGACTATCAAATAATCAAGCATTACCTTGACATTGGCGAAATCATCGATGAACATCGATGGAGACCAAAGACCTTATAATACAACGGACATAGGATCTAGAACAAATCGCAAGAAAATAATGTCCCGAGTCGACCTATACATTATACATAGGCATACATAGATATAAACAAATTTCATATTAAAATTTAAACCTTGATTCAACGGAATAGTGTTCACTTTTGTTTGCACAAATTTATCGCATTACGTAGCTTCTATCTGTCCGCCTGACTAATTCACCTTATGCAGCTGATACTTGAACTACGTGAACATAGAAACAATGGAGTAGGTTTATTTTGTTAAAGTCTTTTAAGGATTCCATGATATGTACCTACGTAGGCGTAATATTTAATGTAAGACTACAATAAATTCCATAATCTTATAAATTGTAATTACTTGTTTATGTTAGACGAAATAAGCTGAAAAACTAATTAACGACTGACAAAGATTTTTTTTTTCGAGTCAGTTTCATAATAAGTAACTGTAGTGTATGAATAACAAAAAGGGAATTAATGAATTTAACTAATTATAATATTATAAATGCCAAACTTCTTGCGGGTGTCAAAGTTCTTCCGCTTTCATTACTATTTTCATAACGCTATGTCACTACGTCTACTACAAGATAGCCGTGTTTCAAGTGACTGAATTAGTTGCTAAAACTGCGCATCATTAATTTATTTTTATCTTATGGTTAATTTTTGGGATACGAAATTATTGGCTACTAGCTGATCACCGTGACTCCGCCCGCGAGATATAGTTATCTCGGCCCCGATTCCCGTGGGAATACATTACCGAGAATCCAAATAAAAAGAAAATAACAGTACATACACGAAATAAAATGACATGTGTAATTATATTTATGACAAAACAATGATACCCTGTGAAAATTAAAAACATTTTTGGGCTTATCTCCTCCATTCAATCAAGGGATTCTTGTACAAGTTTCATAAAGATCGGACCTCTTTTTGTTATGTCCATAAAATGAGCCGAACAAACAAGATTGTTATTTTTTGGATCAAAATATTCTTCTCGCCGTGCTAGGGCAATAATATTTTTCCATTGTGCACAGTGTACTGGATCCCGAGGAAAACTGAAATAGATGTTGGTTCATATAACGAAAAAAAAATCATAAAGAGCCAAGGCGTCTCCACTATAATCTTTGTTCCAAATAGTTTTATCGCTATCGGTAATCCGAATAAATCTGAATGGTCATTTTGTTAGTACATTATTCAGTGAAAATGAAATGGTCTCTTTCTTTTTACTGAGCTTGGGATGAGTTCGAAAGAGACAGATAGGTACTTCGGTATTGGACTGGATTGCAATATTTACTTTTGTCTTTTAATTTATTATCGACGAAATACTGTATTTTAAGTGAAATAATCAATTGCAAATAATAAAACAAAAGCTTATTTACTGAAAATATGATACACCGTCTTCAATTTGCTTTTTTTTCGTAGTTTTTACACGTTTTTACAATACAGTACGGCATTGTGCAACGTGTTGTCGTTCAGTTGTCAAAATCAAGACTGGCGCGCGATTGTTTCTCTTTTAGCGATTTGTTTCTCTTTTAGTTCGGACACTTTTGAGCGATGATCCGAAATCCATTGTATTTAAAATCATTGATGGAGACACGTTTTTAAAAAAAGAAGAAGTTAGATAAGTTACAAATATCTATGATAACTAAATTAATTACTGTTCATTTAAATTTTTCCTTTTTTTAATTAACTAAACAAATAGAGTATAAGTTAAAAAAAGTATGAAAAAGTAATAAAAATAATGAAAGACTCACCCGTCCACTAAATAGTTCCATGTAATCATCATTACGCCATTGATAAAGATATCCACGGGAAGATAGTCCGCATAGCTGTTACTCTTGCAATACATAGTTCTTATGACTCCCTTTCCAGCACCTGAAGACCCAATACCCTCGTGATATAGTTTTCTCGAGATAAAAACAGCCAAGTCCGAGACGCCCAGGACTTTAATTGTCTGTGCCATAGCGTCCCATAGAAAACAATATAAAATTTAAACGTCGTTCGAAAATTTAACACTTCGCTCAGTTTTTTGCAACAGCAGCATGCATTGCATACTAGTAAGCATACATAGGGAACGAGAGACTTTGTTTCATACTATTTTATGTATGATACTTCTTTTTTTTTAATTCCGGCCGCACCTATGGCGGTTGCTGGGCGTCTCTGGGACTAGAAGGTATTTCCAGTGGCGCCCGGCGGTATGTTAATATACTGACCTATAAGAAGGCCTACAGGCCCGTTTATGTTGTCAGTCCATCCTGGTACAGGCTCCTGCCAAATTGGTATCACTGAAAATAGGTAAGTATTATTTTTGAAGTTCAGCCAGACTGTTAGATAAATGTAATTAATATCTACATAATAATGACTCTTAGACAACGGCCCCTTATCGCTAAAACAGTCAGTGACCACGGCCGATGTACCCTGGTTGAAACGTCATTCAAGCGATACAATGAATGTTCCTATTTCTATTCATAATATACGCCTGATGCCACCGCGGTGAGATGCCAAAAATTATAACAAGGATTCCTAATCAAAGCTGACAAATCTAACACGATCCTACTAATATTATAAACGCGAAAGTTTGTGAGTATGTAAGTATGTATGTATGGATGGATGGATGTTTGTTACTCTTTCACGTAAAAACTACTGAATGGATTTTAATGAAACTTTACAATAATATAGCTTATACATCAGAATAACACATAGGCTACAATTTATAAAGATATTGTGTGAATTGTTCAAAATATGACGCGGCGCGACGGGAACGGGAAAAAATCCAAATTACCACGCGGACGAAGTCGCGGGCGACCACTAGTCTAGATATAAAAGTGGTATGTGGTAACCTTTATAAATACAAAGGTGATATTGACTTCTGTAAAAGAATCAGTTTCAAATGATTATTTATGTACTTAATTTAGTATTTTTATAATATTGCTTGACATGAAATTGTAAAGTTTTGACATTCATATGTGGTTGTTATAACTTGAAATTAATTATTTGATTCTTTGTACTTATGTATTCTGTGTTACTGCCCCAAAATGACATCCACCCCTTTGAGGCAACAAGCTTGATTATATATCATTTAAAAAATAATAATAAGGTCATTTGGGTAGAATCCTAATACAATACCAAATATTTTTTTCTCATAATGTTTTTAAGTTAAATATCAAAATTGTGTAAATGTCATTATAAAAGTGTATAATAAATAATACATACCAATGGATGGTCGTAACACAATCGCTGGTATATGTTCCATGGCTTCGACGACAAGAGCTTCTCCAAGAGCCTTCGTGAACGCATAAGAATTGGGTAGCTTTTGAAGCAATCTGAAAATGTAAATACGTATATTTTTTGTATTTCAAAGCAATGAGTTTGCTTAAACTATTCTTAAAATATTAAGAAAGAAATTATAAATAGATCACAAAAACTGATGTCGTCGGCGGGACTCGAACCCACGGCCTTTCCCTAACAGGTGGACTGCTCTGACCAACTGAGCTACGATGACCACTACCGAAGACATCGAATTTTTGCTTCATATCATATTCATAATTTCTACATCGCGCTATTAAGGTTAGCGTTGGATCCACCTACCGCAGTTCTACCGAACTAACGGTACCAGTGTATCGTGTTACAACGATATTTAAGGGCCCAGATCGTGAAAATCACCGAAAAGAGTGTTACGATTTTTCATATTTAACCTATTTACATATGATTAATAACAACGATAATTTGTATATAATAAAATGAAAGACCAAAAATGATGTTAGTGCTAATTTTAACTCTTAAAACCCTGTAGTTGTTATATAATAAACGTCAACAAACGCACAAAATTGAGAAAAAATTCGAAAACCTGCCTTCGTATTTTTCAGATTTAACCCAATAAATCAACACAAATTGATAAAAAGAAACACTTTTTGAAAAAGCCAATAAATATAACCATGTACTTTTTTTTGTACCTTTACAAACAAAGACTTCCCCTTTTAAAGCCCTAAAATCTAGATATGTTTTACGTAAATTCTCCATAGAAAAATGTATGCAAATTCAAACGCGTCCCGATAGAACGATCGTCGCAACTAATCGCCAGTGCGCCATAGAATTTCAAAGTGACTCCACGCGTGTCGGATGCTACAGCAAAATTACGTGTTGTGAATTTGTGTTTTTTGTGAAAAACTGTAAGTACAATATTTTTATAACTAATTTACTTTCAGTAAATAGAAAGTACCGATATAATGAAAGTCTGAAAGAAAACCATGATGGAACTAGATATAAATCGTAAGAAATACAAAATTATTTACTTTGTTGCGTAGGTCATTTTATGAACCTTGTAAAGTAGGTATCAATTCAGGCTTGAAACAATCAAAGCCCTGCCCACCTTATTTTCTCGAGATATGAACTGGCGGGGTATATAGTTCTCTGCACGACATACATAGATTTTTCAACATGATAAAGGCAATAGGTATCATAAACGTAATTGGTAATCGAGGGTCTCTTTTCGCAGGATAATTTGCTGAGTGCCATGCCAGCGAAAAGAAAATTTAGTACGCATTATAAAAACGTGAAAGCCAAAAGATCTCGGAATAAAATGTAAGTTCCTCCCTACTTATTTATTTACCTGCCTACTTGACTACGTCTTGTCCTAAATACCTAGAAAAAATTTACTAGATTTGTGTTAGTGTCAAGTAAAAATCCTAGTTTTATTACTTTTATTTGTGTGTATGCTTATCATGTCTTAGTAGTAATAATAATATAATCTATTTGCATTTTGAACAGGGTAGGTACATTACAAAGCAAATAGGTACAATGATTTAGATCGCCTGATTCAGACATATACCTACAACAGCATGTAAATATTGATTTGACATGTAATTAGATAGGTACACAATTAGGTATGTCAGTCTAAGAAGAAAAATTACAATGTCCAGTAGGTAATAATTACGTAATTTCAATATCTATATAAGTAATAAAGTCAATTTCTATAGGAACAATTTTCATAATAATAAATTTTATTACATAATATAGTATTAGTTTTCATATATTTATGTATTTCAAAGCAATGAGTTTGCTTACACTATTATTAGTTACAGTATTATTAGTTTTCATGTTCATCATGTCTAAATATGTGGAAGTGGAAGTAGGTATGTTTCCTATCAGAAATTGCACGGGCGCGCGCGCGCCGTGCCTGGCGTAGGGTTGTACAAAAATTACAAAATAAATAAAAAGTGGATATTGATGAATAATATTTCCAGTACTGAAAATGAAGCAAACCTTCAGGCCGAGACTCCGAGCAACACTGCTACGCGCTGTATAGAGGTAAGTTGTTATACGTAATTCTTGTAGACTTGTTACATAAATAAACAAACTAGCTAGTGATGGGCGAAGACAAAATCTCAGTACCTACAGTTTTTTTTTGCAATATTTATTATTTTCATTGTGAGACAAACACATACTTCTCAATTACTTTCTCAAAAGAAAATTCACGTTCAAATCTCGTATTTTACCAAAATCAAGAATTTTTTTTGTAAAATATTATCTTTTACGCGACTGGTGTACGTATGTATGTATGTATACTAAGTAATATATCTTTGTGGCACGATAAGTTCAAAATTATTGAACCGATTTTAATGTTTTTAGTATCATTAGAATTGTCTTCTAAGCCCGAGTGACATAGAATAAGTGACGCCATAAAAAACCAATACGTATAGCGTAAAGGAAATTTATAATTTCTGTTCATCACGAACATAATATTGTATGAATTCTTTTGCACTTTTATATTTGTCTTCGTCAGTTATGAATATAAATAAATAAACAATAAAAATGTTAAAACCCGACAGATTAAAAAATGAAAATGTGTAATAAAAATAAATAATAACACCATTGTAATATAGCGTATTTAGCAGTCAGGGCCTATTTCTAAAGAAATATTTAGCTAGTCAGGAATATCTTCGAGCCTGTGAGGATTTCAATGGGTCTCAACTGTTGAATTCGATTTATTACAATAGTGTTCTTATTTATTTTTATGTAACATAATTCAAGACCGTAGACTTGTTTTCTTTTTACCTTTTGAGTTTTTATGCATATAGTCGGATTTATTAAATTTATGACGTGATAACGTCTTATAAATCGATGAACACCGGCAACACGCACAAAAAAGTGTCACATTATGTCACGCTAGGGTCAAGCGAGAGCGCAGTACAAGCGATGGAGAATAATATTATGACGTTATCCGATAAAATTATCGTCCTAAACCGACTTTACAAGCAACCAGTTTTTTATTATGTTTATTTCTTCACTTTCATAATTGACGAAGACTGATAAAAACGTTTAAGATTTTGATCTAGTGTTCTGTGTTTCAAAGATGTATTCTAAGGGAGTTCTTAGCTATGTTTGAAGAAATTTGGCCCATACCTTTTGAATTATTTTTTATAATAAAAATCAAGCCATTATCTTTCTTTACAGGAACTAGTTATTGACAACCGTCAAGAGGGAAAGGTGGATGAAGTGGAAGTTGGGCGTAGAGTAGTGGATATTTCTTTTTTTTTTAAAGCTCTTCAGGCCATAGGGGACCACGGTCCAATGGATTGTAAGTTAAGTTACCTCAGTATAATAGGTGAAGTAAAAGTTGGTCTGGACTCAAAACTCATCATAAAATGTAGTATGTGTAATATGAAATTTACTGTGTGTTTGGTTGAAAAGAAAGAAGATAGCATGGAAGTGAATCATCAAATTGTGTCTGGTATCATATCATCTGGTGGGAGCTACTCTCAGTTAAAAACATTAAGTGCCGCAGTAGCCCTACCAATCATGTCACCTTCATTGTACAATGAAATTAAAAATACGGTTTGCGATTGGTGGGAAAAGACAGCAGCACATTCCATGGCAGAAGCTGTCAAGGAAGAAGCGGAGTACGCAGTGTCTATAGGTAGTGTTGATAAAAATGGTACACCATTAATATCTGTTGCTGTTGACGGTTGTTGGAGCAAAAGATCTTATGGTAAGAATTTTTCCGCGTTATCCGGCGCAGCTGCGATAATTGGCATTAAAACTAATAAAGTATTGTTTTTTGGAGTTAAAAATAAATACTGCGTAGTCTGTGCACGAGCCGCAAAGAACAACAGTCAGCCCCCGGAACACCATTGTTTCAAGAATTATTCAGGATCATCTACCGGGATGGAATCGACCATAATAGTTGAGGGGTTTAAACGTTCCTTTGTTGATCACGGTGTAATTTATAATAAATTTGTAGCAGACGGCGATTCCAGTACTTATAAAAAAATATTAGATTCGCGTCCGTACGATAATTTAATAGTAGAGAAAATTGAATGCAAAAATCATCTTTTACGAAACTACTGCAATAGCTTGGAGAAATTGTCGAAAGACACTAAGTATCCTTGCGAGTTGCGGAAATTCCTAAAAGAAAGGTATTTGCGTTTAAGAACGGGTGTAAAATGCGCGATTAAATATTGGGGGGATCAAAATCAGTCACTCGAAGAAAACATAAAAAATCTTAGTGAAGATATTCTAAATGGTCCACAACACGTATTTGGTAATCACCAACATTGCAAGGAGTATTTTTGTAGACCTGACACTCGTCGAATAGAACCTGTTGGGTTACTTCCAGCAATTGTTGGATGCGGATTAATGGACGCGGTAGAAATTTTAAGTAAAAGACTGTCATATCATTCTAGAAGTTTAATTCATAATTGCACAAGTAATATAGTTGAAAGTTTTAACGGAGTAATTGCCAAATTAGTTGGGGGTAAGCGTGTAAATTATTCTTCCCGTGGTTCTTATGCGGGCCGATGCGCAGCTGCTGTTGTGTCTTTTAATACGGGATCGATTCATAGTAAAACTCATGAAGTCATATTTAAATCTAGTCCTAATCCTTTGATCGCGAAAGTGGAAAATAGTAATCGTAGAAACCGTTTAATTGCTAAACCTAAATTAAGATTGAAAAAAAGCCACAGCGCTGTATCGAAAGACGCTCACTATGGACCAAACTGCGAAAAACCTGATCTGAGTCCAGAATTATATGAGAAAGCCAAGTCATCTTTTTTAGTTGATTTAAAGTTGTCTTGTGCTGAAAGAGAGGAGCTTGAAAGGTCGACCCATTTGCAAAGAAGTAGTGCTGAGTGGATGAGTACAAGGAGAAAATTACTAACCTCATCATCGTTCGGGGAAGTTTGTAAAAAACGAGAGAGCACAAGTTGTGCTGCTCTTGTTTGTAAAATCGTTTATGGTAGTAATATCTCCAGTTTGCCTGCTGTACGGTACGGTATCGAAAACGAAGAAACTGCAATTAGACAGTTAGAAATTCAAGAGAATATTAGTATACAAGGCTGCGGTTTGTTCGTCGACGATCAATATGAATTTCTTGGTACTACACCAGATGGCATTTATGCAAACGGTTTAATTGAAATTAAGTGCCCACATTCTTTAGCTGGCATGACTCTTGATGAAGCAATGGCCAAACATACCTTTTGGGTTAAGGACAAGGCTTCCAAGGGTTATGTCATAAATAAAAATCATTACTGGTATTTCCAAATTCAGGGACAGCTACATATAACTAAAAGAAACGTTTGCATGCTTGGCATCTGGTTTGGTGCTACTGTACCTATGAAAGTTTATATTATAGAAAAGGACGACAAATTTTGGAAGGAGAAAATGGAGATGAAATTAGTTAGATTTTATTACGATTGCCTCCTTCCAGAATTAGTTGATCCTCGGCAGTCACGAAGCATGCCTATTCGTGACCCGCCCAATGTCATAGAGGCTATGAAAGAGAGGAAAGAAAGAGCTTTACGTGTTTTGAAAGAGAAGAACGTCTAATGATTTTGAAAGAGACTGAGGTAACTTAACTACCCAGCCGGTCGATTCACGTAAACACGCCAGTTCAAAAGTCGTTTTAACTTAGAAACTTAGAAATCGCCTTTTGGTTTTCTGTTTTTAACGCACTTACTTATCTAGTCTTGGATTGTCATAAATCTTCCAATAGCTCAATTTCTATACAATTCCTATACGATTTTGAAGAGTTACCTGGTGTAAACCCAAGGTCCGATCCTAATGAAATTAAAATGTGACCACACGGGATCACCAGCTTTCAAATAAAAAAAAAAATCATCAAAATCGGTTCAAAAAACACAGCGAATTGAGAATCTTCTTCTTTTTTTAAGTCGGTTAAAAAGTGTGCGAAGTGACATTTTTAAGTCACTACGCTACGGTTTTTATTACGTGAATCGGGCAGCTGGTAACATTTTCATTCTGATAGGTTTTGCAATAGCAATTGATTTTATCATCAAATTAGTAGAAATCAGAATTTGATCAGTAATCATTAAAATGAAAAAAACATTAGAAACTCTTAAACTCATATTTTGTTATTGTTTACTTTCGTTTAATTAAGTATATGAATAATTTATAAATTTCATGTTTGTTTATAACTAATTTTTGTACAACCCTAGCACGCTTTTTAGGTGGCGACTCATATTTTGTTTACTTTTAATTATATGAACCATTTTTATACTTGTGTTTCATTTATTGACAATTTTTTGTACAACCCTAGAAGATTTTTTAGATTGCGAGGTGATCGTAAGCAAAAAGTATTTGAGTTTACGCAATAGGCACATTTCCTTGCGTAGATATAAACACTAGCGAGGAAAGGCGTGATGTTATTTCGACCGTACTTCCTACTAAATTTGCAATTATTTTATTGAATGAAAATTTTACGAAATAAGAATAAACTTTGGTAGTAAAATTACAAATAAATACATAGGTACTCGTAGTTGGAATTTTAGGTAAGTAGAATACAAAAAGGTCAGTCCGGACCTGCTCTTGATTGTTTATTATAAATAGAAAATCATAAAAATTGTGTCTCAAACTACTCTTATTTATTTATCTAGTAATTAGGATCATTTTATAACGAAAACTACTCTTGGAATATTTTACAAATAGGCAGTCGTTTATTTCCAATAATTCAACATTTTTGTTATGCTGTAAATATTCAACTTCAATAACAATAACTCAACGTGGAACGTTTGTCGCAAAACATTTTCAAAATCGCGCTCTCTGGGTCATTCACCCGCCCGTCGGATGATTCGGGCAACAATAGCGCTGCTGTCGCTCAAAATCGACTTTATCCGTGCGCGGTCTGGGCCCTTAAACACTGAATTTTTAGATGAATCCTTACCAAATCCATATATTTTTTGTATTTCAAAGCAATGAGTTTGCTTAAACTATTCTTAAAATATTATGAAAGAAATTATAAATAGATCACAAAAACTAATGTCATCGGCGGGACTCGAACCCACGGCCTTTCCCTAACAGGGGGACTGCTCTGACCAACTGAGCTACGGTCATCGTAGCTCAGTGCGCCGATGACATCAGTTTTTGTGATCTATTTATAATTTCTTTCTTAATATTTTAAGAATGTAATTACTTGTTGGTAGGTTGGCTTGTTCCAGCATTTTTGCCGTCACGACCTTATCTTGGACCTCTAAGACCGATAAAGTGGGAGATGAAAGTGCTTGGTATAAAAAAAATCCAATAAACAAGATACTAAAGGTCTGGTTTGTTAGGAAAGAGGTGTCTCCCAAAGCAGTCTCAACACAGCGACGAATTGATGTCACCAGAAAGTGGTCTATGTAAATAAATTGAACCAGTCTCCTGGAGAGCGGTGATGTCACTTACAGCTGCGGTACAACCACCCTGAGACGGCTTCCGACCCACCTGTGAGACCTAACGCTTTTATACCGTCCGAGATATCGGTCGGTGAGAAGTCTGTAAGTGCAATGCTCAAGCACACTTTGTATGTAGATTAGACCGCTGTTCCTGTCAAGCGTTTTACCAACAACGAGAATCTCAAGATCTCGCCCGGAATCTCGCGTTTCACGTCGCGCGGGCCGCCCGCTGTTGTTATGGTAGCGGGGCTAATCGGTACTGATTTGACGTTGACATGGACACGCATTGCGGGCGAGATCCGCACACTGGTAAAAAGACGCATGACAGGAATGGTGCCCTTGTCTTCTGTATTATCTTCTGTGGTATTATGATCGTCTATGGCAATTAAGTTAAATGAAAGTGAGGGACGGGTAGGACAAAGAAGAGAAGACGAAGAAGAAGAAGGACTTTTCATTAGGTCTTCGGTAGGCCATCTTGGCCGTTCTTGCTAGTACGCGGTGTCAGAAGCCAGAAGAAAGTGGCCTGGAACGCCCTGCCTGCGCACGTGTTTCCTCCCACGCGGATAGTGAAGAGGCTACCTCTTACTTGTGGGCACTTTTAATAGTATAAGCCGCGCAAGATGACAATGGTATTGGCGGCCATGTTGGTGACGTCATAGTGACGTAGATTAACCTACAATACTGTTTTGTTATCCGTACTTTTCAGCGATTGATGATGTCACGGATCAGCATGGCACCGTAAGATTTTGTCGATAACCAATAATATCGCAGAAAATTTCGCTATTTGACACCTCTTTTGTCATTTGCTGCCATATCATTGGTTTATGCTGCCATACTCGTGCTGCTGCAGGAGGGTGGCGTCAATTTGGCGACAAATACAAAAATAAAATACTTACTTCGGAGTTAAACTATGAATGGTATCATCATCCATCCACTCCATGGCCTGGATGATATGGTGAGGGTCTGCTGGCGGAGGGTAAGACTTCTCCTCCAGGAGTTTCTCGTGAAGATGGCAGTAGGAAGTCGAGATGTGGATGAACAACTGGAATTGGATATGATTAACAAACACTTGTACTCTGTTCCACTAATTTAATATCAAGGATTTAACCTGATCGGTTTCGCTTTATAGAATTATGAAAGGTTTATTTTTTACATTGGTTTCGCCAATTTGACGCCGCCCGCCTGGTGGTAAGTCGTGACAACGTCTAGCGATTGTGGGCGACTCTCACAGCACACAATCGAAGAACCCAGGGGTATATATGGGAGGAAATACGTGCGCAGACAGGGCGTTCCAGGTCACTCTCCTACGGTTTCCACGGTATGAGAGTGACATCTCTGTCGCGTTGTTCTGAATGCTTTTTTTATGTTTGTTACCTCATATCTTCGGACTGTGTGAACCGATTTTTAAAAAAAAAAGGGAAAAAGATCCCTTTGGGGAGTTCGATTTTTGCTGAGCGCGTGGCTGGTGGCTTTTTAGGTTACCTCTGGCGCTTCGCATAAATCGCGTTCCCAAATACTCACATACCGAACAACGTTTCTTGTTCTTATCAACTAATCAAGCATTACCTTGACATTGGCGAAATCATCGATGAACATCGATGGAGCCACGTTTTTAAAAAAATTAGGTGAAGAAGAAGCGTCACTTTTTCCACCTTCATTAATAAAATCATATAATTTACCTTTAAATGTTTGCATTCCTTGCCCAGTTCCAGGATCAGTTTGGTGCCTCGGACGTTCAGCAACACAGCTTTTTTCAGCTCTTCGTCGAACCTAAGTGACATAAATATCTCGATATACAAACATAGGTGCAAGCATATCTCACACAATAACCCTAAGGGTACGGACTACGGACGGACAAGACCCCCCTTTATTACGGGATGACTGATTGACTGACTAAAAATCTAGGAAGTATTGGCAACTTGAGATTTATAGGCCCATATTTCGTCAATTAAAATTTGATTACTTTAAGAGATTTTCAGCAGGAACCTGGTCCGTTTATCAGCATTTTGAAAAATTCGCCTTAACGCTCATTGCCGGGTGTCACGGGTACACCCTCATAAGGATAATTTAATAGGACTTTGGCCACCTATGCGACCTCTGTCAGGGGTTGAGTTGGATGTTGTCCCGTATCTTGGGGATCGGGCTTTATCCCACGTCGAATACCTCACAGCAAACAACTATTTAGGCATGCTTCTGTAATGAGGAAAGGTAACTATCCCGTTGTCCTCAGTATAATTCCGGAAACTTTGGCTCAATTTATCAGAGATTTGATCAGTAGGTGCACCGCTTGCAGATGACTTGGACCTCGAAGAGCATTAGGTCTTCTTAGATAAGATAAGATAAGGTATTTATTTGCAGAACATGTGTGTATCATTGACCGAGCGAGCGAAGCGTCTCAGTTTTAACTCGAGGACTGACCGATTTGGCGTTGTTGGTATGTGTGTCAGTTCCGGTCTACAGGCCGCATTTTTGAGCCGATTTTCATGAAATTTGGCACAAGTGTTCTTTGTTGCAAGGCGCAACTTTTGTCGAAGGGAATTTCGATTGGGGGGAAAATGCGAAAATAACGCGAGGTATACTGTTCACAGAACCACTAGTAGTACAAATTATATCATATTATAAGGTCTTAGCTAGGGTTAGTATTAACAGTGCCCTGCTTTATGCTCGGACTGGAGAGATTCTATTTAGTGGTGTGTAACATCTGTCCTGGCTGTTGGAATATTGGTTTGAATTACAGAGTAGTTACACATTTCCTATAGCTCACTGTTACGGTCATTGGTTTGCCTCTTAAACGTACCTATTTTTCCTTTAAACATTACCAGCTGAAAACGTCGTATTTGTCGTTTAAAACCTCGAACATTTTAAAGATAAGTACTTCCACAGTCAATTACAATCTAATTAAACCTACTTAAGTAAAGTATAAATAATATGTAATGAATTAAAACAAATTGCGTTTAGTTGTAAATTAGACGAAAGAGAGCTGCTTTTAACATAAAATTGTTCTCATTGAGTATTTATCCTTCAAACACTTCAACAAAATACCTTGTATTTTTTTCAAACACCTATCTACCAACAAAAATAATCGAATCTGTAAACAAAACAGCAATCTTTCATTACATCTGCACAATAAGGAAAACATTTTCTCGCCGCAGAAAAGTGGTCGAAAATATAATTTGGTGTTGGTTTAAACAATGGGCCAGGAAAATATACATTACACAGGCAAGCCAGTAAGATGCTTATCTTACTGGCTTACCTGTACAACGTACCTTACTACCTCTTCGAGTGATATGTTTATTATGTTTATAGGTATGTAAAGCCCTAAACAACTTACCTTATGGTAGCAGCAGCGTGAACAATAATGTTAACTTCGTCAATAATCATTTGTCTATCAGAAGCGTTTATGGCGAGATCCGGCTCACCAACGTCTCCATTAACGATTGTTACTTTCTCCATGAGAGGGGTAAGACCTCCCCTCATTGTACGAAGTTTCTCGAAGAGCTGTAAAGAAAAATATTTTTTATAAACATACCATTTTTTTACAACCACCAACGTCAGGTAAGCCCTCGAAAGGATACAAAGAAAAATTAAGAAAAAAGGGCTACTACAGCGTTGCTTAAGTCGTGGTTCAGATACGCCGGCTGGGAATGGAGGTGGTCCTGCACAAGTCCGAGGCTCTTCACGGACCTTGGAGGTCCACTTCCAGGATCAAGCGTCAGCATCGGCTTCGAGCCCTCGATGAAGTAGTCGGGGCACGTACTCGTTAGCCGATGGAACTTCGGACCACATTTCCGAAGTTTGATCCCCAAAGTGACGGGGGCAGCAGTCGCGCTTTCGTGTCGGATGCCCAACCTTAATGTGGCCCCACGCTTTTTGCAGGAAACTATACTGGGGAGCGTGCAGAGTTAGGCCCTGTACGGGGCTCCCGTTTTGGCACCGAGATTGACGTCACAAACGTGTCTGTTTTAAACAGACCGGTGAAGAAAATAAGATAAGAGGCTAGGGGGAAGCGTAAGCCCTTGCTTCACTGTTTCATTGGCTCAACAAGACGCTGTAACGGGACCACAGGCCTGCGTCTCGAAAGATCGAGGCTCAGCGGTCCTGACTCCGCCCGCACTTCGGCTCCTAATTCCGCAACGCCACCCGGGACCTCGTCGTGGGTCTGGTCGTGGAAACCCTCACACTGGACACCATGCTTTTTTCCTTAGCTGGCACATTTTATGTTTGGACTAAAATTAATGTCTATAGCATAAGTTGCCATACAGATCTAACGATGCAGTTGCATTATGTTAGCACATAATGCAACTTGCAAGTCGGTTAGTATGCCAATTTACTGCATAAATTGTTAGCAGTACTAACTAAGTGAAAGGAAAACGCAGGTTGAATGACCGAACAACCTTGGTGGTACAGTTTGTCGATTTAGTTTGTTCATTAAAGTTTTTGACTGGTGTGAGTATAGTCACACAAGAGTTCTCAATTTCTATAAGTATCTACTAGTATTACTAGGCACAAAGTAGATAACCGAGTTTTTAAATCACTGAAATTATTGTGCTATAATGCTATATTTTCCGTGGAACGACTGCCATTTGACCTTCACAGCCCTTGAGATACCGAACTTTTGTAGTGAGACCGGTCGGATTTTTTTAGGACTCCATTACCCGTAACGACTGCCAGAGGTGTTCATATGACAACTGAGACCGGCGACTTAACGTGCTCTCCGAGGCACGGAGGGGTCTATGTCTTAGGAATAATCACCCATCCTAAGACCAGCCTGGGTAGATGTTGCTTAACTTTTGCAATAATATTTAACCTAGTTAGTTACCACTTAGCCACGAGGCTCTCTGTCTGTTTGTATGATTGCGGTAATTTACTATGATACTGAACATATTTTCTGGCGGTTTTTACATTAGATAAAGCACCGCTCAAGTCTTGTTTCATGACAGAAAAAAGTTATGCTTAGTTGCATAACCTATTCCACGCGAAGCTTATTGAATAGGTAGTTTAATTTTTTTTAAATAGTTAACTTACTATGTAATACAATAAGTTAAAACTGTGAAAGGCTCGCACCAAGTTCAGAGCGGTCAAAAAGTTTAATGACACCTCCATGACGACCTTGTCTATGGTAACCTACTTTTTTAAGTATTTTAAACTTGACATTGACATTAGCCGAATATTATAATCATTTTAGCATTGATCTTGCAGTGATGTCAATCAAATTCTCTGCATAGTCCGATACGCCCAGGACTTCAATTGGCTGTGCCATAGCGGCTGGCACGTAAGATTTTGTTGCCTTTCATCAACATTTAATCGCAAGGTAACGGGTTTCAATTTTTTTTTCGTTAGATTTATAATTATTAGTTATACTTAGTCAATTGCTTCGGTGGCGTAGTCGGTAGTTCATTGGCTTTCGACTTCGAAGTCTCGGGTTCGATCCCCGGGTCGAATCAAATATTACTTATGTGATCCACAAATGTTTGCTTCGGAGTTTGGGTATTTTCTATGTATATTATGTATGTATTTAGAAATATATGGGTATGTGTATCGGGTACACTAAATAAATACGAATAACTTTATTCCGTCAGTCACAAATACGAATTTCAAAATACCGATTTTCATAATTCCGACTGGTTCAAAATTCCGAATATAACAACTCCGATTGATCATTATTCCTATTTTTATAATTTCTAAATTTCAATATTCTTAACGTTTATAATTACTACTCTCAAAATACCGAGCTTCAATCGATCGAATAACAAAAAGTCCGACTTAATGATATTTCGAAACATCAACAATACGAATTCTGATTATTAAAATATTTTGTTTAGCTGGTAACATGCCAAAGTATGTTCCCAATTTTTTTATATAATACATGTCAATTCCGGTGTAGTCACAGTTCTAACCTAACCTAACCCACTTCTACCCATTCCAGATACCCAGACCAGACTGCGTGAAGTTGGTTCTGCAGCGATTTCTTTGTCACCAAATTCTGTAGGGGCTCGTGGTCTAGTGGTACACATTGCAAAGGTTAAGCAACATCGACTCAGTCCGGTCTTAGGATGGGTGACCATTTCTTAAGACATTGAGACCCCTCCGTGCCTCGGAGCGCACGCTAAGCCGTCGGTCCCGGTTGTCATACTAACATCTATGGCAGTCGTTAGGGGTAGTTGGAGCCCTAAATCAAAAATCCGACCGGTCTAACGACAGAACTTCGATATTGCCCATGGGTTGTGGAGGTCAGATGGCAGTCGCTTCACGGAAAATATCGAAGTTCAGCCGAATCGCAGTTAGACTGGAAAGCCGACCCCAACTGAGTTGGGAAAAGACTCGGTGAATGATGACTAAATTATGTAGAACACACATGTTGACTTTTAGTTTATTCGAAGTATTGAAAATCGGAATGTCGTGTTTCGAACCGAGAACCGAGTCAAATGCTCGAAGGCATTTGACTCTTCGAACGTATGAAAATCGGAAAACTAACAAAGTGCATTAATGACTTTCGGTAAAATAAGTTTCGTGATTTTTAATAATAGACATTACAATTCTTAGGTATTATGAAATTCGGACTTTTGAAAATCGGAACATCGAAATTCGGAATAAAGTTTTTCGGAGTATTTGGGTGTTCCCATGTTTATCAGCTAGAGCTGGCAAGAAAAATCACGGCCACACTTTTTCTAAATAAATAAATCTCATACGTTTAGATATTTTGACAAACATAAACTTGTAGATATTATTGACAATTTATGACTGCAAAACTCGGCAAGGTGGTATGGTCGACAGACCTTAGCCTGTTATTGCAAGTAGAAAACTCATACAAAATCTCTATTATACAACGTTTTATATAGGATTCAAAGATTCAAAACTGTTTATTTATTTGTGGTCTTTATGCAGTTATAACTGTCAAAATTAAAATAAAAAATAGTGATTCTACATGTAGGTACATTTACTGCCATACTCGCAAAGCAACAGTGTGTAACCTGTGAGTAAGAATCTGGCAAGAAATCTCACGGACACTTTTACAATCATTGTCATTTAACAATACAATACAATTATACATGGAAATATAAAGGCTAAATTCCCCTCCTCTTTGGGGAGGTCTATGCTCAGAAGTGGGCGTCAAATAGGCTAAGATGATGATTACTGTGATCAAGTTTATGTACAACAAGAATTATAATACCCATAATTATATACTACAACATTAAACATTACAAAATATCGTTTAAAAAATCCTCCACGTCATTGCCGACTGGGAAGGTTCCCAGATTGCTGGCTGTGTTGCCACGCTGGATGGCGATACTTATTCTTTGGGCCAGAAAATAGCCAGCCTTCTGGTCATGAGAAGACTCGATTAAACGTTTAGCAATGTCTCTATACGAGGCGGCGAGCACTCGGACCCCATGACCCCAGTGTCTCAACCCCAAACTGCTCAAATATGTAATCACCTGCTAGGTTAGCATATTTATGCCGTTTGAGGCCTTCAGCCGATGCAGCAGCAGCGCCGGCACATCCGGATGTGCTTGGAAGGTGTGAAGGTGCTAAGGTGTCTACGCATGTACACTAAAGGCCTTCCCATCTTCCACGGTAGCAACGTCATACCGTCCGGTTTTTTTCCATCGCTTCGTGCTAACCCATTTGGCTCACGTACACGATGATTACTTAGATGATAAAGTGACGTAAAAATACTGTCTTTGTTCTAAAGAGTTATTTATGTAGGTACTAACAGCTCTCACGGCACATATTGTATAGAATATTTTGATGACGTTGCTGTCACATAAACTAAAGCTTTTATCTTTATACCAGAGCATAAACAATAGAGCACTTTCGCCATTTAGTGACATAGAAACTAACAAAATGTATAGCAATTGAGACATCTACAAGTATAAGAAATATTAAGAAATATTAACTGTTAGTTCGGCAGAACTCCGGTAGGTGGAACCAACCAACCAACGCGATCTAGAAATTATAAATATGTTATGAAGCAAAAATTCGATGTTGTCGGTATTGGTCATCGTAGCTCAGCTGGTCAGAGCATTCCCCCTGTTAGGAAAAGGCCGTGGGTTCGAGTCCTGGCGATGACATCAGTTTTTGTGATCTATTAATAATTTCTTTCATAATATTTTAAGAATAGTTTGAGCAAACTGTGTGAGGGTGTGTACCTCTGCCTACCCCTTCGGGTACTCGTACAAATCCACGGTGAGTAGTGAGTATGCGACTGCCGTCCCTGAGATCCTAAGTTCGATTCCCGGGTCGAATCAAATTTGTGTGTTATTCACAAATGTTTGTTTCGGAGTTTGGATGTTTTCTATGTATATTAAAATGTGTTTAGAAATATACTCGTATTATAAGTATGTCTAGATCCCATAGCACAAGCTTGAGAATGTGCAAAAATATTTATTTTTTAATAAATTTATTTATTTATAATATTGGACCCAACCCGGGGATCAAACTCGAGAACGGTACTCACCCGCAGATCGTAAATAAGTTCAATCGACGCGACGTTTGATTTAAGTTTACATTTCTGCTTACCCTCACGTAGATCAGGCCAAGGTTGTACAACAAACATTGTCGGTCTGTTTGTACTGCAATACCTAGAAATGCTCCGCTTTCTGAGATAACGATTTACACACACATTTTCCAAGAAACATGAAGTTGATACATAAAATTTAACTGACGGTCATGTTTGTTCATCACCCACTGAGACTTTTCCTAACATTCCCAACAATTTTAGACGCATCGCAGTTAGCCTGGAAACCCGACTCTCGGGGTCGGGTTTCCAGACTAACTGCGATGTGGCTAAACTTTGATAGTAGTTTATGAAATTGTTGCATAACGAAGGGTATTAGACCACTAATAGTTAGTTCACTTACCAAGGTATGTGTAGTTTCATACCCTATTTTAACTAATCTCATACATTTTGTAGAAATTATTGACAAGTATAGCTGCAAAATTCGACAAGCCGGTATGGTCGCGACGGCATTCCTGGCCGTGCATGGGTCCTGGCCCTCGAAGAACTCGGGCCTCGACTGATGGGGCTCTTTAGCGCATGCCTCGAAAGGGGCCAGTTTCCCAAGGTGTGGAGAACGGGGAAACTGGTCCTAATCCGTAAGGCGGGGCGGCCGGTGGACTCACCGTCCGGATACCGGCCGATCGTGTTGCTCGACGAGGTGTGTAAGCTCTTTGAGCGAATTATCGCGGAACGCCTCGTCGAGCATCTCACGAGTGTGGGGCCAGACCTGGCGGATAACCAGTTCGGTTTCCGTCGGGGACGCTCCACCGTGAGCGCGATCATGCGCGTGAAGAGCCTGACGGAGGAAGCAGTCTCGCAGGGCAAGGTGGTGGTGGCGGTGTCTCTTGACATCGCCAACGCGTTCAACACCTTGCCATGGAGCTGCGTTAGGGAGGCGCTCGTGTATAACGAAACGCCTCTCTACCTCCGTCGTATTGTCGGGGCCTATCTCTCGGAGAGGGCCATAGCTTTCCCCAGCTGGCTCGGGCCAGCTCGGCGAGATGTGTCGTGCGGTGTTCCGCAGGGGTCGGTCCTGGGGCCGCTTCTGTGGAACATCGGCTACGACTGGGTGCTGCGGGGTGCGTTGCCTAGGGGTGTCGGCGTAACGTGCTATGCCGACGATACCCTCGTCACGGCGCGGGGTGCAACGTACCACCACGGGACTGGAGGTGGCCTTGCACAAGTCCGAGGTTCTGTGTTTTCACAGACCTCGGAACGGTCCACCCGAAGGTTCCAGCATAAATGTGGGAGGCGTTAGCATCGGCATCAAGCCCTCGATGAAGTACCTAGGGATCGTACTTGATAGCCGATGGAACTTCGGACCACATTTTCGAAGTTTGGTCCCCAAGGTGACGCAGGCATCGGTCGCGCTTTCGCGACTGATGCCCAACCTAAAGGGACCCAACGCCTCCTGCAGGAGACTGTACCTGGGGATCGTGCGGAGTATGGCCCTATACGGGGCTCCCGTATGGGCGGATAGGTTGGCGGTCAAGGGGAACGTGACTCTGTTAAACAGACCACTTAGAACCTTGGCCGTCAGAACCATACGGGGGTACCGCACGATCTCCGGAGAGGCTGCATGTCTCCTAGCCGGGACCCCTCCATGGGACCTGGAAGCGAGAGCCCTTGCGTCATTGTTCCAATGGCGCAAGGAGGCGCTGGAGCGGGACCACAGGCCTGCGTCTCGAGAAATCGAGGACCAGCGGTCCCAACTCCGCCAGGATCTCATGGAGTCATGGAGGGTGCGACTTGAGCAACCCAAGGGGGGTGCCATCTTCATCGCGGCGGTGAGACCGATCATGGACGATTGGCTGCAGAGGCAGCATGGTGACCTCACGTACCGTGCGACGCAGATGGTTGCCGGGCATGGATGCTTCGGTAGCTATCTGTTTCGCATGCATCGTGAGGTCACACCCCGGTGTCAACACTGCGAGGTTTCCGACGACGACACCGCACTCCACACGTTGGTGGGGTGCTCAGCGTGGGCGAGTCGGCGCCGGGACCTCGTGGTGGGTCTGGGCGTGGATACCCTCTCGCTGGGGACCATGCTTCAAGCCATGGTATCCAGCGGGAGTAGGTGGAACGCGGCCGTGTCCTTCTGCGAGCAAGTCATGCTCGCGAAGGAGGCGGCCGGGAGGGAGAGGGAGCGTACCCTCCCCGCCGAGTTCCGTAGTCGGCGGCCAGGCCGCCCCAGACTACGCGACTACGCCCAAGACTATCGTCCTCCATGATCGGGGCCTGAGGACGGCGGGATCGCCACCCACCGTCCTTACAGAAGCAGGCTAGAAGGGTTGCGTGCTGCGGGGCCTTTGCCCCATAGCACTCACTGACGCGGGATAAAACCCGACCCCAATGACGCGGGATTCTCGTCCCGACCAAACACCCGCAGAGACCACAGAGGTGGTCAAAGTCCGCCGGGCGCCACTGGACATACCCTCTGCTAGTAACCAGGGACGCCCGGCAACGGACGTTAGAGCGGCCGCGGCCTTGGGCCGCGGAATTAAAAAAAAAAAAAAAAGCCGGTATGGTCGACAGACCTAAGCCTGTTATTACAAGTAGAGTTTTATCATAATGTACTATGATTCTATCCAACTGTTGTGTTTAAAAGTTACGTTACGATACAGATTTGCAGGCAAGGCATACAAAATCTGTATCAATACATATAATAAAATTGTAAATGGTCGATGTCTGTACATCGAAGATATAATAGAGAAACTGCTTTATGAACGCAATAGTAGGTACCCAAAACAATGGTTTTTAGAATTTTTGTTTGTTTGTCTGTTTGTCTGTGTGTCTGTTTGTCTGTTTGTCTGAATGTTTGAACACGCTAATCTCAGAAACGGCTTAACCGATTTGAATGCGGTTTTTAGTAATACGTTGTGGTTTATTCAACTTAACATTTTAGGGTTTGTTTTATTTTAATCGGGTCATAAATAAAAAACTTTTGTCTATTTAAAGTACCACGCAGGCGGAGCTGCGGGCAACAGCTATACATAATAAATCAGTAACTGGTGATCAAGAAAACTATAACACGCAGGCGGAGCTTCAGGCAACAGCTAGTTATAAATAAACTTTTTAATTTTTTTATTGTATACCGCTTTTTTTTTTAATTCCATGAGAGAACGGCCGCTCCCATGTCCATTGCTGCGGGGTATCTGGTGACACCCGAAGGTATAGTATTCCAGTGGACACCCGGCGGACTTTGGCCACCTGAGTGGCCTCTTCGGGGGTTTGGTCGGAATGAAAATCCCGCATCGTTGGGGTTGGGTTTTATCCCGCATCGGTGAGTGGAACTGGTTGCGTGCTGTGGGACTGAGGCCCCGCAGCACGCCACCCTTCTAGCCTGCTTCTGTAAGGACGGCAGGTGGCTATCCCGCCGTCCTCAGGCCCCGATCATGGAGGTCGATGGTCCTGGGCGTAAATGAGTTTGCGGCGCCCTGGCCGCTGACTGCGAAACTCAGCGGGGAGGGTACGCTCCCTCCTCCTCTCAGCCGCCTCCTTCGCGAGCATGACTTGCTCGCAGAAGGACACGGCCGCGTTCCACCTACTCGCGCTGGAGACCATGGCTTGGAGCATGGTTTCCAGCGAGAGGATATCCACGCCCAGACCCACCACGAGGACCCATCGCTGACTCGCCCACGCCGAGCACTCCACCAACGTGTGGAGTGCGGTGTCGTCGTCGGAAACCTCGCAGTGTTGACACCGGGGTGTGACCTCACGATGGATGCGAAACAGATAGCTACCGAAGCATCCATGCCTGGTAACGCTCTGCGTCACACGATACGTGAGGTCACCATGCAGCCACTCGTCCATGATCGGTCTCACCGCCGCGATGACGGTAGTTCCCCACTTTGGTTGCTCAAGTCGCACCCTCCAAGTCTCCATGAGATCCTGGCGGAGTTGGGACCTCTGGTCCTCGATTTCTCGAGTCGCAGGCCGGTGGTCCCTCTCCAGCGCCTCCTTGTGCCATTGAAACAATGACTCTCGAGGCTCTTGAGGGGTCCCGGCTAAGAGACATGCAGCCTCTCCGGAGATCGTGCGGTACCCCCGTATGGTTTTGACGGCCAAGGTTCGCAGAGGTCTGTTTAGCAGAGTCGCGTTCGAAGTCATAATTCGAATTTTTCGACATGAGAGTAAATAAAATTATTATGTCACTGGACTGGTACATCATCTGACCTGGTACGTGATAACACGGACCTTGGGAACCCGACCTTATTAGTATGTATACTTATGTATAATAATATACTCACTGGCCCTTTGAAGATCTCCTCCAATCTTTGCTTCGGATTCTTTCCCTTCTTCGATCTTACTAGCAGGTAAATCTGGCCTATATCAGGACATTTTCTGAAATTAATTATTTCAAGTTAAGTTCGCTGTAAAGAATAATAACAATATTGATTTGATAGATTTCCCCTTCTCATCGATTGATATACATCGATGATTTCGCCAATGTCAAGGTAATGCTTGATTTTTCCCGCATAGAAGAACTAGTTACTCTGAATTAGTTCGCGGTGCGGGACAAGGAAACGTTGTTTGGTATTGCAATTGAGCGTTTGGGCCTGGATTTTTGCCCAGCGCCAGAGGTAACCTAATAGGCAACCCGCCAAAATCCAAGTACAAGTTCTGTAGTTAGACTAGTCGATTTTTTTAGGGCTCCAACTACCCGTAACGAATACCATTAGATGTTCGTATGGCGATCGGTACCGACCGGTTTACGTGCTCTCGCATCGGTATATAGGTCAAAATGGAGCGAATTTGGGTCGAGTAAGAGTTAGGGAAAGGCCGTGAGTTCAAGACCTGTAGATGACATTTCAGTTTTTGTTATTTATAATTTCTAAGAAAGATAAAAGCAAACTCATTGCTTTCAAATACAGAATTAAATTAACATAGATTACTCTTCAAGCAACTTTCAAGAAAATACACGTCAAAAATTGACACAACAACCAACTTTAAATTACCGAAATGGGATCAAATAATTGGGGACCAAATTGAAATAATACCTATTCGTAAATAAAAAAATATTTTAAATGAAAACTACTATGTACTTGCCAAGTGGTCCCACTTGGCAAGTAGTAGTTTTCATTTATACATACAATATATTACATGTAAATATAGAAGCAATGATATTTTTTATTTTAAGTAGGTACTTACTGATGTTTGTAAGAGCCTTTTAGTGACCTATACAAATAACTAAATCATTTCATTTCATTTCATTTAAAATATTTTCAAAATACAGTTGAATTGAGAACCTTTTCCATTTTTAACCGACTTCTAAAAAGGAGGAGGTTCTCAATTTGACTGTATTTTTTTATGTTTGACTGGGAGAACTGATTTTGAAAATATTTTAAATGAAAACTAGGTACTACTTGCAAAGTGGTCTCATTTCAATTTGGTCCCATTCCGACAATTATTTGGTCAGTTTTTGGCATGTTTTTTTATATTAGATTTCTTTACATAGGACACACATATATCACGCCTATATCCCGAAGAGGTAGGCAGAGGTGCATTACACACCCACAATTTGCCAGTATTTTTGGCCCGACGTAGTAGGGGGCAAGCCTATTGCCGTCACCGGGAACGTTCATAATGGGTTATGTACAAAATGCCGAAAGAATTCAATAAAAAGTAGCAACCTTGCGATGAAATGTTGATGAAAGGCAACAAAATCTTACGTGCCAACCGCTATGGCACAGACATTAAAGTCCTGGGCTTCTCGGACGATTCTTCTTTACGTAGAAGTAGAAGATAAATGCCTCACCTCAGCAGTTTCTCCACCAGCACCTTGCCCATGAATCCAGTACCTCCAGTAATGAGGAGCTTCAGTCCTGAGAATGTCTCCGCAATACGATCTGGTAGTGACTCCATTTCTCTGGTTAATCTGGATAGGAAAACAGAAAAACGGTTTAATAATGAGTTGCGTAGATCAGATAATAGCATACGTGGCACGAAAAATAAAGACTAGAATTAGAATCTATATATTTAATACGACAATTTGTCTGTCTGTCTGTCCATCCGTCGCGTTTTTCAATTTACATACATTTGCTTGAAATATTTTTTGTTTTTTTTTATTTTTTTGTTTTTATTTGAGTCGATACAAAATTCGTCGGGATAACTAGTAGTCATTTATTTTAGGTAATAGCACCCATTTACACAATTAAATTAAATCACAAGCATATGTCAATTTCAGAAACATTTAAGATGCATTTAAGTATAATATATTGTAATAATTGTCAGCCGTATGTAGTATCATTATCATTAAGTCATGTCATTAAGGAGGTACTTTAATTCTAATAATGTAGGCTAGCTTTAATTTAAAAATGATGATAAAATAACCTAAATGTTATCTAAGTAATTTAACTAAATAGAATGAATAGAACTACTCGCTGCGGTCGCTGCCGTGGTACTGTGGTACTGCGCTGCAGCATGCAATTGAGCGAAGCGACTATTTCTATTAAGGCATTTATCAATCTATAAGGAGCAGGTTTTGTTCGAGAACGAATTTTGTTTTAGGACCCTCAAAAAACGTTATTGACATATTTTTGGTCAATAACTTTTTTTGAGGGTCCTAAATCAAAATTCGGCCTCGAACAAAACCTGCTCCTGAGAATGCTTGATTTTTGAGTGAAAAAATCATGAAAATCGGTTGGGTAAGTAGTTGTCGAGAAACAATTTCACATCGAGTTGCATTTGAGTCACCTGATAAGGAGCTCCGCTCGCTACGATCGCTTCGCTACGATCGCTTCGCTACGATCGCTTCGCTCAATAACTATGTAACATCAATAATAATAATCGTCCGTGGCCGCTTACTATTTAGAAACCTCTCCTTAGCATTGGGACCGGCAGATAGGGACATATAAAGATCAGTCAGCCGTCTAGCAGTTAGACTGGAAAGTCGACTCTAACTGGGTTGGGTTAACGCTCAGTTAATGATGATTTACGATCTAACGCCGCAGCCGCTTTATCATATCATTCATTGCCAGGCGCTCCGGGAGAAGAAGAATCGTCCATGGTGCCGACGGACTATGGCCAGCTAAGAGCCTCTGTCTCGCGGTTGGGTCGGATGTGATCCCGCATCAGTGAGTAAAGACGTGGGTGGTATAACACTCCACATTATTAACCATTCTGGCCTGCTTTTTAAGGGCCCAGGCCGCGCACGGATAAAGTCGATTTTGAGCGACAGCAGCGCTATTGTTGCCCGAATCATCCGATGGGCGGGTGAATGACCCAGAGAGCGCGATTTTGAAAATGTTTTGCGACAAACGTTCCACGTTGAGTTATTGTTATTGAAGTTGAATATTTACAGCATAACAAAAATGTTGAATTATTGGAAATAAACGACTGCCTATTTGTAAAATATTCCAAGAGTAGTTTTCGTTATAAAATGATCCTAATTACTAGATAAATAAATAAGAGTAGTTTGAAACACAATTTTTATGATTTTCTATTTATAATAAACAATCAAGAGCAGGTCCGGACTGACCTTTTTGTATTCTACTTACCTAAAATTCCAACTACGAGTACCTATGTATTTATTTGTAATTTTACTACCAAAGTTTATTCTTATTTCGTAAAATTTTCATTCAATAAAATAATTGCAAATTCAGTAGGAAGTACGGTCGAAATAACATCACGCCTTTCCTCGCTAGTGTTTATATCTACGCAAGGAAATGTGCCTATTGCGTAAACTCAAATACTTTTTGCTTACGATCACCTCGCAATCTAAAAAATCTTCTAGGGTTGTACAAAAAATTATCAATAAATGAAACACAAGTATAAAAATGGTTCATATAATTAAAAGTAAACAAAATATGAGTCGCCACCTAAAAAGCGTGCTAGGGTTGTACAAAAATTAGTTATAAACAAACATGAAATTTATAAATTATTCATATACTTAATTAAACGAAAGTAAACAATAACAAAATATGAGTTTAAGAGTTTCTAATGTTTTTTTCATTTTAATGATTACTGATCAAATTCTGATTTCTACTAATTTGATGATAAAATCAATTGCTATTGCAAAACCTATCAGAATGAAAATGTTACCAGCTGCCCGATTCACGTAATAAAAACCGTAGCGTAGTGACTTAAAAATGTCACTTCGCACACTTTTTAACCGACTTCAAAAAAGAAGAAGATTCTCAATTCGCTGTATTTTTTGAACCGATTTTGATGATTTTTTTTTTTATTTGAAAGCTGGTGATCCCGTGTGGTCACATTTTAATTTCATTAGGATCGGACCTTGGGTTTACACCCGGTAACTCTTCAAAATCGTATAGGAATTGTATAGAAATTGAGCTATTGGAAGATTTATGACAATCCAAGACTAGATAAGTAAGTGCGTTAAAAACAGAAAACCAAAAGGCGATTTCTAAGTTTCTAAGTTAAAACGACTTTTGAACTGGCGTGTTTACGTGAATCGACCGGCTGGGTAGTTAAGTTACCTCAGTCTCTTTCAAAATCATTAGACGTTCTTCTCTTTCAAAACACGTAAAGCTCTTTCTTTCCTCTCTTTCATAGCCTCTATGACATTGGGCGGGTCACGAATAGGCATGCTTCGTGACTGCCGAGGATCAACTAATTCTGGAAGGAGGCAATCGTAATAAAATCTAACTAATTTCATCTCCATTTTCTCCTTCCAAAATTTGTCGTCCTTTTCTATAATATAAACTTTCATAGGTACAGTAGCACCAAACCAGATGCCAAGCATGCAAACGTTTCTTTTAGTTATATGTAGCTGTCCCTGAATTTGGAAATACCAGTAATGATTTTTATTTATGACATAACCCTTGGAAGCCTTGTCCTTAACCCAAAAGGTATGTTTGGCCATTGCTTCATCAAGAGTCATGCCAGCTAAAGAATGTGGGCACTTAATTTCAATTAAACCGTTTGCATAAATGCCATCTGGTGTAGTACCAAGAAATTCATATTGATCGTCGACGAACAAACCGCAAGCTTGTATACTAATATTCTCTTGAATTTCTAACTGTCTAATTACAGTTTCTTCGTTTTCGATACCGTACCGTACAGCAGGCAAACTGGAGATATTACTACCATAAACGATTTTACAAACAAGAGCAGCACAACTTGTGCTCTCTCGTTTTTTACAAACTTCCCCGAACGATGATGAGGTTAGTAATTTTCTCCTTGTACTCATCCACTCAGCACTACTTCTTTGCAAATGGGTCGACCTTTCAAGCTCCTCTCTTTCAGCACAAGACAACTTTAAATCAACTAAAAAAGATGACTTGGCTTTCTCATATAATTCTGGACTCAGATCAGGTTTTTCGCAGTTTGGTCCATAGTGAGCGTCTTTCGATACAGCGCTGTGGCTTTTTTTCAATCTTAATTTAGGTTTAGCAATTAAACGGTTTCTACGATTACTATTTTCCACTTTCGCGATCAAAGGATTAGGACTAGATTTAAATATGACTTCATGAGTTTTACTATGAATCGATCCCGTATTAAAAGACACAACAGCAGCTGCGCATCGGCCCGCATAAGAACCACGGGAAGAATAATTTACACGCTTACCCCCAACTAATTTGGCAATTACTCCGTTAAAACTTTCAACTATATTACTTGTGCAATTATGAATTAAACTTCTAGAATGATATGACAGTCTTTTACTTAAAATTTCTACCGCGTCCATTAATCCGCATCCAACAATTGCTGGAAGTAACCCAACAGGTTCTATTCGACGAGTGTCAGGTCTACAAAAATACTCCTTGCAATGTTGGTGATTACCAAATACGTGTTGTGGACCATTTAGAATATCTTCACTAAGATTTTTTATTTTTTCTTCGAGTGACTGATTTTGATCCCCCCAATATTTAATCGCGCATTTTACACCCGTTCTTAAACGCAAATACCTTTCTTTTAGGAATTTCCGCAACTCGCAAGGATACTTAGTGTCTTTCGACAATTTCTCCAAGCTATTGCAGTAGTTTCGTAAAAGATGATTTTTGCATTCAATTTTCTCTACTATTAAATTATCGTACGGACGCGAATCTAATATTTTTTTATAAGTACTGGAATCGCCGTCTGCTACAAATTTATTATAAATTACACCGTGATCAACAAAGGAACGTTTAAACCCCTCAACTATTATGGTCGATTCCATCCCGGTAGATGATCCTGAATAATTCTTGAAACAAAGGTGTTCCGGGGGCTGACTGTTGTTCTTTGCGGCTCGTGCACAGACTACGCAGTATTTATTTTTAACTCCAAAAAACAATACTTTATTAGTTTTAATGCCAATTATCGCAGCTGCGCCGGATAAGGCGGAAAAATTCTTACCATAAGATCTCTTGCTCCAACAACCGTCAACAGCAACAGATATTAATGGTGTACCATTTTTATCAACACTACCTATAGACACTGCGTACTCCGCTTCTTCCTTGACAGCTTCTGCCATGGAATGTGCTGCTGTCTTTTCCCACCAATCGCAAACCGTATTATTAATTTCATTGTACAATGAAGGTGACATAATTGGTAGGGCTACTGCGGCACTTAATGTTTTTAACTGAGAGTAGCTCCAACCAGATGATATGATACCAGACACAATTTGATGATTCACTTCCATGCTATCTTCTTTCTTTTCAACCAAACACACAGTAAATTTCATATTACACATACTACATTTTATGATGAGTTTTGAGTCCAGACCAACTTTTACTTCACCTATTATACTGAGGTAACTTAACTTACAATCCATTGGACCGTGGTCCCCTATGGCCTGAAGAGCTTTAAAAAAAAAAGAAATATCCACTACTCTACGCCCAACTTCCACTTCATCCACCTTTCCCTCTTGACGGTTGTCAATAACTAGTTCCTGTAAAGAAAGATAATGGCTTGATTTTTATTATAAAAAATAATTCAAAAGGTATGGGCCAAATTTCTTCAAACATAGCTAAGAACTCCCTTAGAATACATCTTTGAAACATAGAACACTAGATCAAAATCTTAAACGTTTTTATCAGTCTTCGTCAATTATGAAAGTGAATAAATAAACATAATAAAAAACTGGTTGCTTGTAAAGTCGGTTTAGGACGATAATTTTATCGGATAACGTCATAATATTATTCTCCATCGCTTGTACTGCGCTCTCGCTTGACCCTAGCGTGACATAATGTGACACTTTTTTGTGCGTGTTGCCGGTGTTCATCGATTTATAAGACGTTATCACGTCATAAATTTAATAAATCCGACTATATGCATAAAAACTCAAAAGGTAAAAAGAAAACAAGTCTACGGTCTTGAATTATGTTACATAAAAATAAATAAGAACACTATTGTAATAAATCGAATTCAACAGTTGAGACCCATTGAAATCCTCACAGGCTCGAAGATATTCCTGACTAGCTAAATATTTCTTTAGAAATAGGCCCCGACTGCTAAATACGCTATATTACAATGGTGTTGTTATTTATTTTTATTACACATTTTCATTTTTTAATCTGTCGGGTTTTAACATTTTTATTGTTTATTTATTTATATTCATAACTGACGAAGACAAATATAAAAGTGCAAAAGAATTCATACAATATTATGTTCGTGATGAACAGAAATTATAAATTTCCTTTACGCTATACGTATTGGTTTTTCATGGCGTCACTTATTCTATGTCACTCGGGCTTAGAAGACAATTCTAATGATACTAAAAACATTAAAATCGGTTCAATAATTTTGAACTTATCGTGCCACAAAGATATATTACTTAGTATACATACATACATACGTACACCAGTCGCGTAAAAGATAATATTTGACAAAAAAAAATCTTGATTTTGGTAAAATACGAGATTTGAACGTGAATTTTCTTTTGAGAAAGTAATTGAGAAATATGTGTTTGTCTCACAATGAAAATAATAAATATTGCAAAAAAAAACTGTAGGTACTGAGATTTTGTCTTCGCCCATCACTAGCTAGTTTGTTTATATATGTAACAAGTCTACAAGAATTACGTATAACAACTTACCTCTATACAGCGCGTAGCAGTGTTGCTCGGAGTCTCGGCCTGAAGGTTTTCTTCATTTTCAGTACTGGAAATATTATTCATCAATATCCACTTTTTATTTATTTTGTAATTTTTGTACAACCCTACGCCAGGCACGGCGCGCGCGCGCCCGTGCAATTTCTGATAGGAAACATACCTACTTCCACTTCCACATATTTAGACATGATGAACATGAAAACTAATAATACTGTAACTAATAATAGTGTAAGCAAACTCATTGCTTTGAAATACATAAATATATGAAAACTAATACTATATTATGTAATAAAATTTATTATTATGAAAATTGTTCCTATAGAAATTGACTTTATTACTTATATAGATATTGAAATTACGTAATTATTACCTACTGGACATTGTAATTTTTCTTCTTAGACTGACATACCTAATTGTGTACCTATCTAATTACATGTCAAATCAATATTTACATGCTGTTGTAGGTATATGTCTGAATCAGGCGATCTAAATCATTGTACCTATTTGCTTTGTAATGTACCTACCCTGTTCAAAATGCAAATAGATTATATTATTATTACTACTAAGACATGATAAGCATACACACAAATAAAAGTAATAAAACTAGGATTTTTACTTGACACTAACACAAATCTAGTAAATTTTTTCTAGGTATTTAGGACAAGACGTAGTCAAGTAGGCAGGTAAATAAATAAGTAGGGAGGAATTTTATTCCGAGATCTTTTGGCTTTCACGTTTTTATAATGCGTACTAAATTTTCTTTTCGCTGGCATGGCACTCAGCAAATTATCCTGCGAAAAGAGACCCTCGATTACCAATTACGTTTATGATACCTATTGCCTTTATCATGTTGAAAAATCTATGTATGTCGTGCAGAGAACTATATACCCCGCCAGTTCATATCTCGAGAAAATAAGGTGGGCAGGGCTTTGATTGTTTCAAGCCTGAATTGATACCTACTTTACAAGGTTCATAAAATGACCTACGCAACAAAGTAAATAATTTTGTATTTCTTACGATTTATATCTAGTTCCATCATGGTTTTCTTTCAGACTTTCATTATATCGGTACTTTCTATTTACTGAAAGTAAATTAGTTATAAAAATATTGTACTTACAGTTTTTCACAAAAAACACAAATTCACAACACGTAATTTTGCTGTAGCATCCGACACGCGTGGAGTCACTTTGAAATTCTATGGCGCACTGGCGATTAGTTGCGACGATCGTTCTATCGGGACGCGTTTGAATTTGCATACATTTTTCTATGGAGAATTTACGTAAAACATATCTAGATTTTAGGGCTTTAAAAGGGGAAGTCTTTGTTTGTAAAGGTACAAAAAAAAGTACATGGTTATATTTATTGGCTTTTTCAGTGTTCAAAAAGTGTTTCTTTTTATCAATTTGTGTTGATTTATTGGGTTAAATCTGAAAAATACGAAGGCAGGTTTTCGAATTTTTTCTCAATTTTGTGCGTTTGTTGACGTTTATTATTTAACAACTACAGGGTTTTAAGAGTTAAAATTAGCACTAACATCATTTTTGGTCTTTCATTTTAATATATACAAATTATCGTTGTTATTAATCATATGTAAATAGGTTAAATATGAAAAATCGTAACACTCTTTTCGGTGATTTTCACGATCTGGGCCCTTAAGGACAGTGGGTTGTATAGTCCGCCGTATTTCTTTCAATAGTGTACCAAAAACAGCTCATAAGTGTCATGACGTCGAGTCTGACGTCAGAAATTGTAAACCGGTCATGTCAGTCAGAACAAAATTGAACAAAACAGTGAAGATTATGAAACAGTGACGCCATGCGCTGTAATTCCTGTTTCAGTCGAAATGACGGATAGCAATATTCTAATCTTTTAATATATTGAAATACTTATTCATCTCAAATTTTAAAATAAAGTAATTCATGTGTTTTATGGCGAAGCCATAGAATTTAACTTGTATAATATTCCGTCATTGCTACCTCAAATGTAAATTATAATATTACAATTTGTTTTAAATAATAGCAAAATTTCGCTCCAAACAAACGTTATAAACATCGACATATGTTTCACCTCTACACAAGGCATTATCAAGACTGTCTCAAAGAGAACGGCTGTTCTCTTTGAGACGTTTAAGTATAACGTTTGTTTGGAGCGAAATTTTGCTATTATTTAAAAAAAATTAAACATCATATTTACCATTGTATTATCATGGACTTTCGCCAGGTAACGCCTGATTCCATTCAGAATTATAATATTATTTCGGTACGTGCTCTAAAGTAAATAGATATAAGCACGTACCTAAGATGTTTACCCCACCTTGCTAATGTACATTTCCTTTGTTAGTAATTAATATATATAAGCTAGATATAATACTAATATAATCAATCAGTCAGATTTTATAGTCATTACCAAACACAATCTTTATTGTTTCACTGACTCACAATGTTTTGAATCCTTTTAATTAGAATCTCATTAAACCTTGACGCATCTTTGATTATTTGTTACCGTCGCCTATTAAGTATAGGTTACCTACCTTCCATTCGGATCTTGATGACTCGATAGTCCTATAAACTTAGCAAGGAAATAAGGCAAGTACTTAAATTATGTCGTAATTCAACATATACGGTTGGAAAGTGGAATGTCCTTGAGTAAATACTGTTTACTAACTTAAATACCGGTTTTCTTAGAAATAGGTAAGAGAATATGACTTAAATTTTACGTAATTTTACGTGCAAGAACCTACTTTTTTGCTCACGATTCCCACGGGCCTATTCTATTAGGATAATTGCTTTGGTGGCGCTGAAGTGATCGGTCGGTAGTATATCGGCTAATGACTCCGGAATCTGGGAATCAATTATTTGTGTGAACCAAAAATTAATATTTATTTCGGAGTTTGTGTGTTTTCTATGTACATAACATACAACAAGGCTTAATAAACATACTTATATACATTACATATAATGTATTTAGAAATATATAAGTATGTTTATCCAGCCTTGTTGTATGTTTATCGAGCGCTGACAATCGAAAGTGGTGGCCACCCTAAACGAATATAAAAAAGAAAATGAAAAATATGTTTATTCAAGTGGGTTACAAGGTAACCTTTGAAAGTCAGTCAGTTAGAAAAGTTACAATTAAAGTCTAAATTGCTTCTAAACTTACATTTACTGCCAGATTCGCAAAACAATAAATATAGGTAAATATAAATATTTTGGACATTGTCACACAACGTCATCTAGCCCAAAATAAGCTATAAAGCTTGTGCTATGGGATCTAAACAACTGATAAACATACTTATAAATACATAGAAAATACCCAAACTCCGAAACAAACATTTGTGGATCACACAAATAGTATTTGATTCGACCCGGGAATCGAACCCGAGACTCCGAAGTCGAAAGCCGGACGCACTCACTACCGACCACGCCACCGAAGCAGTTAATAGGTAGAGCCTGAGAGAAAAAACCTGGCAATAAAACTCACGGCCACTCTTTTCTAATAGTATGAAATTACAATATTAAGTAGGTAGGACATAACGAGTTAACATTTATACATAGTTGTCAAAGCAAAAAAATAAAATAAAAAGCAAGTATCTACAATAAACAAGCGGTGTTATAGTCGCGCCTAAATAGTTTAAGTGAGGATCAACTAATTTCCATTTCTCTTTATCATCAAAATAATCAGTAATGGAGTAATAAGCCCTTTTCAAAAGATGTGCCTGAAACCTACAACTCTCAGACCCAAGACTCAGTCGTATGCGATGTATTCCCCACTTTATCACACGAGTGTTTAGTATTAGATCTCGCGAGTTCTTGATTAGCCTACATGACACCACACCTTTTAAGAAGCCGTACCATAAGAATCCCTCCACATAAATTTTAATAGTGGGTTTATAAAGGTACCTACGATTAAATTACTCTGATGATTATTAAACAAACTTGACCTAACTTGCCACGAACTTCTTCTTCTTGTTTCTTTAAAGTCGTGGCTCCATCGATGGTCATCGACGATTTCGCCAATGTCAAGGTAATGCTTGATTAGTTGATAGTCCCGCACAGAAGAACTAGTTATTCCTAACTAGCTCCAGGACAAGAAACGTTGTTTGGTATGAGAGTGTCTAGGAAACCCGATTTTTGCGGAGCGCCAGAGGTAACCTAAAAAGCCACCAGCCACGCGCTCAGCAAAATCGAACTTTTGACACAAACTTGACTTTGTAGAATTATAATTTGACATTTTAGCCATTGACATTTTTATATCTAATAATTTTGTGTAATTTTACCCGGATGACCAATTCCATTTTTTCATTGTTTTATAAATATCATCATCAAGCCGACCCCAACTGAGTTGGGAAAAGGCTCGGCGAATGATGTTTTATATATATTATATTATATATATTATATTATATATATTGTATTATATATATATATTTTAATACTAAATTTAATTATTACTATTTAAAAAAAAAATGTAATAAGTTTGGGCCCCGCGGTAGGGTGCCCATCATGGCGGCGGCATTCCCGCGCTGTATGGCGATGCTTATCCGCTGCGCGAGAAATCCGCCGGCTCGTAAGTCTCCCGTTACCTCCCTGATCCGTTTGCTGAGCTCCTTGAAAAGCGAGTGCGCGCCCTGGCCCCACGGGCCCAGTGTCTCGACACCAAATTTTATATATTTAATCCTCAATTCAATTCTAATCCTCACCTCAATATCCATTTTATATTTTCTAATTGAACGAAACGAGCCGAAGGCGAGCGGAGCTCTCAACGGGTGACTCAAATTATTTTTGTTACGATTTATGTTAAATTGTTTCTCGCCGAATACTCGGCCGATTTCGGATTTTCTTGCACTCATGAAAGCTTACAGAATTACCCAGGTTCTTATGAAGCAAGAATTTTGAATTTAAACTCGCTTCGCTCAAATATATGCTGCAGCGTAACGGTACGTTTCGCGACTGCGGCGACCTAGTATGTATCAAGTTACTATGACCATTTATTTGTTCGTATGCGCTAATTTGTATACGCCATTGTAACTAAAATTTGCATGTTTTTTCTAGGCTATAAAGCAGCGCACTATAAAACTATTTTGGACCCATGTACTACAACTGTTTTATGCGTATAAATGCTTACTTACTTACCTCGGAGAGCACGTTAAGCCGTCGCCTGTTCCTTATCGTCCATTACCGGTTATCTACTAGATTACCTAGTTATCCATTAGGATGAGCCCATGGCTAAAGAGGTAGTGTATAAAAAAGTCCAGTTACTACTTAAGATTTTGTAGGTGTGTGTGACGAAATATAGTCCGAGACGCTTAATTGTCTGTACCATAGCGGCTGGCACGTAAGATTTTGTTGCCTTTGGTCAACATTTCATCGCAAGACAATGGGTTTTTATTTTTTTCTTCAAAATTACATTATAGCTGCTAATTTTTATTAAATTCATTCTGCCATTTTGGACATAACCCATTATATGTGTACCCGGTGAAGGCAATAGGCTTGCCCCCGATATGTGTGTGTGTGACGAAATATACCTACCTACCTAGGACAGTAATACACTTATGATAACCCACTTAAGGTGTGAGTGTGAACGTTATGCAAGGAGATTTCTACTTCCACAGTTTGTTAAGCTATTGACACTTGCTAATCAAATATTTGGACGAACTACTGAATTTTGTTATTAGCATATCATGAGAATTATGACAAATATTAAGGTTAAGTAAACTCTAATAATATCGGTAATGGGCGTTTTCACATTGCATGATCATCATCATCATTCACCGAGCCTTTTTCCCAACTCAGTTGGGGTCGGCTTTCCAGTCTAACTACGATTCGGCTGAACATCGATATTTTCCGTGAAGCGACTGACATCTGACCTTCACAACCCATGGGCGATATCGAAGTACGTACTGTAGTTAGACCGGTCGCATTTTTGAATTACGGCTCCAGCTACCCCTAACGACTGCCATAGATGTTTGTATGACAACCGGGACCGACGGCTTAACGTGCTCTCCGAGACACGGAGGGGTCTCAGTGTCTTAAGAAATGGTCACCTATCCTAAGACCGGCCTGACTCGATGTTGCTTAACCTTTGCAATGTGTTAACATTGTCGGTTACTACTAGACCACGAGCCCCTCATATCGTGACGATATCGCGACGATATCGTAAGTAGCAGTAGTAACTTTAAGGTATCGTGTACGTTATTATTTATGGACGACATCGTGTGTTAAAAAAAGTTATTGACCATAAATATTATGACAATGAGTCGCTTCGCTCAATTGCATGCTGCAGCGCAGTACCACGGCAGCAACCGCAGCTCCTAGTTATCGTGCAATGTGAAAACGCACAATTTTAAGACACTAAAGTGCCTGGGAGAGCACGAGCCGTTGGGCGTTTTCACATTGCACGATAACTAGGAGCTGCGGTCGCTGCCGTGGTACTGCGCTGCAGCATGCAATTGAGCGAAGCAACTCATTGTCATATTTATGGTCAATAACTTTTTTTGAGGGTCCTAAATTAAAATTCGGTCTCAAAAAAAACTGCTTCTGAGAATGCTTGATTTTTGAGTGAAAAAATCATGAAAATCGGTTGGGTAGTTGTCGAGAAACAATTTCACATCGAGTTGCATTTGAGTCACCTAATAAGGAGCTCCGCTCGCTACGCTCGCTTCGATCAATAACATACGATATCGTCTATAATATCGTGACGATATCGTAAGTAGCAGCAGCCACTTTAAGGAAGAATGTAAATTCGTCACGATCTTGTGCACGATATCGTGCAATGTGAAAACGTCCACTACAGAACTTCGATATGGCCCATGGGTTGTGGAGGTCAGATGGCAGTCGCTTCACGTAAAATATCGAAGTTCAGGCGCCTCGCAATCGCAGTTAGATTGGAAAACCGAACACAACTGGGTTAGGAATAGGTTCAGTGCGAATGATAATAATCTTTATAAGTATATACTATAATTCTAGTGTACGTGTGTATGTCACTGAACTCCTCATAAAAGGCTCCTCCTAAATTTTTTGTGTGTGATCAAGGGGATTCGAGAATGGTTTAGATTCACATTTTTTTACACTATTTACACCGTAGACGACTTTTGTAACCTGGTCGAAACGTCGGGCAATAAAAAGGTACGTCCTATGCGTATATCTATGTCGTTTATTCGTGGTAATTCCCGTGTATAAAGTAAACTAGGTCTGCAATGCATGCTGCTAATTGCAAATGTTGAGCGGAGCAAATGTTTTTATTACATATCAGAATCAGAATCGAACACTTAAATTAATTAATCGAGTGAAAAAATAATCTATTTTCATTGTTGACGCACGTGTTTCCATGGCAACCATTTAATCATCTGGTTTTTCGGTGATTATTCGTGCACCCGATTTCGAAAATCGTTTTTCCGAACCCACCAGCTACATGTCTTGCACGCGCGTGCCAATTTTGGAATTTCTAGCTAAATGTTAAAGAACTTTTTCGTCGATATCCAGGACATTTTCGGTGATTATTCCTCCGTGGTCAGCTCTATTTTCATGATATCAGATATATGCACTCCCGGGTATGATGTCGACCAGCATGCCAAATTTGGTGAAAATCGGTCGAGCCGTTTCGGAAGAGTAGACGCACAAACGATTTACACTTGTCGCCAAGATTGAGCTCCGCTTCGCTCCACTCAAATATAGATGACGAAACGCGAAACTTTAAAATTTAAAATTCCATGTATTTTTAACTCACAATTACTTACATAATTCTAAAACTAGAGATATGACAATGACATGGTAAGTAAAATTACTGTCATTATCATGTCAACGCTTGTCATATGTAATTTAAACAAAAACTTTAATGTGGGACTTGGATTTTTGCGGAGAGCGTGGCTGGTTGCCTTTTAGGTTACCTCTGGCGCTGGCCAAAAATCCAGGCCCAAACGCTCAATTGCAATACCCAACAACGTTTCCTTGTCCCGCACCGCGAACTAGTTCAGAGTAACTAGTTCTTCTGTGCGGGAAAAATCAAGCATTACCTTGACATTAGCGAAATCATCGATGAATATCGATGGAGGCACGTTTTTAAAAGAGGAAGAAGAAGATAAACTTTAATGTAATGTAATATTATTAAGAAAGAAATAATAAATAAATCACAAAAACTGATGTCATCGGCAGGACTCCAACCCAGGGCCTTTCCCTAACATGAATGGGAAGGGGAATGCTCTGACCACTGAGCTATGATGAACTACGAACTACCGATGCATCAGTTTTTGTGGTACAAACGTATCTGTCTTCATACTAAGTTTGTCCCGACCGGGAATCGAGCCGGAGACTCTAGCAGATGCACTACCGACCACGCCACCGAAACAACCGATTAGAAGTAGATTTTTTTTACTTATGCATATTTCGTACCTAGTGAGGCTGACTGTATGTATATTGTCATGTCACACAATTTCTCATGAACACATAAAGAACAAATACATACTTACATACATACAAATAAGCAAACAATGCCCGTATATAACAATTCATTGCTTCATTACAAGTTTTTGTTTGCACACATAAACACACACACATTATCATGCCCATATACCCAAAGGGGTAGACAGAGGTGCATTACACAACAACAATTTGCCAGTATTTTAGTCCCACGTAATAGGGGGCAAGCCTATTGCCGTCACCGAGCACTTAGAATGGGTTATGTCCAAAATTTTGAAAAAAAATTGAATCATTGAATTGAAAGAGAAAAGAAAAATAAAGATTAGTAAATAATAAAATAAAGATAAGACAGAGTAGAATAACAATATAAATGAACTAATATGCTTACCCAGGTAATAATGATATCATAGGAAAAGAAAGAATACTTACATAAATACTTAAAATACACAAAATACATAGACATTATAAATATTGGTTGGAGAAAGGTAAGTATTTTAATTATGTTAATGACCGGGCCTGGGTCCAAGCGTCTCTTCCAGTTCGCTTGGGCGGGCTAGGTATTCGTAGAGTCACAGATGTCAGTCTGCCAGCATTTCTGTCGTCGGTCCATACTTAGCACCGAAGAATTAGTCAGGAAAATTTTGTCAAATACACTGATTGATTCCGAGGTGCGATGCAAGACCGATGACATAAATGCTTGGAGGATGTCTTGCCCGACACTGACCTGCCCTCACGCCTAAGCTCACAGCGACAGTGGGATTCGCTCTGTAAATTGAGAATTAATACACTAATTGACACTTCTGTCAATATTTCAGAGCGTGCACGCCTACTAGCTATTGGAGAATGGGAGTCAGGGTTATGGATCCAAGCGCTCCCATCGCCCAACATCGGTACAATGTTGGACGACACAACCTTCCGCATTGCCACTTGCCTTCGGCTGGGTACACCTTGTGTATCCCCGCATCATTTCAACTGTGGAGTAGCCGTCGATAATCTGGGACACCATGGCCTTTCTTGTAGAAGAAGCGCAGGTCGTATACCTCGGCACGCTTTTCTAAACGACATAATTCGTAGGGCTCTTTCCACCGCAGGTCTTCCGGCCGTACGTGAACCAAATGGTTTAGCACGAAGCGATGGAAAAAGACCGGACGGTATGTCGTTGCTACCGTGGAAGATGGGAAGGCCTTTGGTGTGGGACGCTACATGCGTTGACACCTTAGCACCTTCACACCTTCCAAGCACATCCGGATATGCCGGCGCTGCTGCTGCATCGGCTGAAGGCCTTAAATGGCGTAAATATGCTAACCTAGCAGGTGATTACATATTTGAGCCGTTTGGGGTTGAGACACTGGGGTCATGGGGTCCGAGTGCTCGCCGCCTTTATAGAGACATTGCTAAACGCCTAATCGATGCTTCTCAGGACCAGAAGGCTGGCTAGTTTCTGGCCCAAAGAATAAGTATCGCCATCCAACGTGGCAACACAGCCAGCATTCTGGGAACCTTCCCAGTCGGCAATGACGCGGAGGATTTTTTAAACGATATTTTGTAATGTAAATATTTTTAGTCTATAATTATGTTTATTTTGTACTCGTATATTGTAATTCTTAGAATGTAATCTTAAACATAATATTGTTAAAATAGTTTTTAAATATATAATTTTACAAAATGTAGGTATCAGAAAAACTATAGTCTCGAGCTGGACTCCAACCAGTGACTGATCCCTTTCCAAAAGGAACGTTCCTCCTGGAAAGGGATCAGTCGCTGGTTCGAGTCCAGCCCCAAGACTATAGATTTTGTGATTCATATTGTACAATTATACATGGGGCACACTAAAGTTTTGCACTTCTAGCTAATCGGAACTATTTGAATTTCGAATGTTATATTTTTTTAAATGTTGCAACCTTCTTAGTAATAAAAAAAAAACAATTAGTGGGAAATCATTTGTCAATTTTTTTTTATCACACATCAAAGTTCTACGTATGCAACAAAAATGGAATTAAGTCGAAAAGATTTTAGTGCGATGATTTTTTATGATTTTAAAAGTTCTCTCTCACCGCAAGACTGTGCCGCTCGTCTTCAAAATGCTTTTGGGAGAGAAGCACCTTGTTTGAGCACGTGAGGCGATGGTTTGCTGAATTTGAGAGAGGTTTACATGACGAATTTCGTGAAGGGCGGCCTTCAACTGCCGTCAACGAAAATAATGTGGCTACTGTTAAGCGGTTAATTGAAGAAACCCCGCGGGTTACCTATGAGACAATTCGAGGACTATTGGGGATTGGTATGAGTCAAATCCAGAAAATTTTACACGAAGAATTGAAAGTTCGGCAACTTTGTTGTCGTTGGATCCCTCATGAACTGACAGCGGAGCAGAAGCGGGCTCGCGTGGAATGGTGCTCACAGATGCTACTGAAGTACTACCACGGACATTCTAATGCTGTTTATGTCGTTGTCACAGGAGACGAAACGTGAATTTATTGTTTTGAACCCGATAAAAAACAGCATACTTGTGAACGGGTTGAAAATGAGAACAAGCCAACAAAAGTGAGGCAGGCGAGAAACGTTGGTAAAAAAGTATCTGTACAATTCCACTTGAAGATTAAAAGAGTGTTAATGCCGAGTGGTATTCTACCATTTGTTTACCCAGGGTGTTAGAAAAAGTTCGCGAAAGACGACCCAAAAGCCGCGTTCTCCTACATCATGACAACGCTTCTTCACACACGACCAACAAAACAAAGTAATTTTTAGCTTCCGAAAAAGTACAACTCGTCACCCATCCTGCGCATAGCCCCGACCTAGCATCCTGTGATTTCTGTATTTTCCCCAAAATCAAAGATTTGATGAGAGGTTTCACTTTTACCAACTCCGAAAGGGCAGTGATAGCGTTCAATCAGCACGTAGAAAACATGCCTTCAGATCTGTGGTCCTCCTGTTTTAAAAAATGGTTCGATCGCATGAAAAAATGTTTAAAATTTTAGAAATATTTTGGTTTAAACATGTTGTTTTTTTAAGTTACGCAAAACTTATAGTGTGACCTATGTATAAGAAGTCTTATAAATTGTAGCCTATGTGTTATTCTGATGTATAAGCTATATTATTGTAGTTTCATTAAAATCCATTCAGTAGTTTTTACGTGAAAGAGTAACAAACATCCATCCATCCATACATACATACTTACATACTCGTTGTTAAATACTCACAAACTTTCGCGTTTATAATATTAGTAGGATTGTGTGAATTGTTCAAAATATGACACGGCGCGACGGGAACGGGAAAAAATCCAAATTACCACGCGGACTAAGTCGCGGGCGACCACTAGTAGATTTATATTTACCAATTCCCAGAGGAAAACTTTCCCGGGACAAAAAGTAGCCAAGGTTTACATAAGCTATTTATTAGTGAAAGTCCTGTTAAAATCGGTCGAGCCGTTTTAGAGGTTAGCCGGAACAAAAAAATAATAATCACTACATTATTATAAAACAAAGTTGCTTCTATTCTCTGTATGCTTAGCAGCGGCTGGCACGAAAGATTTTGTTGCCTTTCATCAACATTTCATCGCAAGGCAACGGGTTTCAAATTTAGTTTTCAAAATTATAATATACCTAGCTGCTTATTTAATTACATTAATTCTGCAATTTTGGACATAACCCACTTTCTAGAGTGCCCGGTGACGGCAATAGGCTTGCCCCCTATTACGTGGCCTATGCGCTTCTGATCTACTAGGGTAATAAGCATGCGTGATAGATAGCACGCATTTTCGCAATAATTCGCTAGCACATGGTGGCTACGAGTGCAAGTTTGATATGCTCTAATGATGCGTGACTTTTGATGTAAGTAACTATTGCGTATCTACGACTATGTAAACTTGTGTTGCGATGGAGATTCGACGATTCGAGTAAGTTTGGTTCACGCATCTATAATTATATAGAAATGGGGAATGTCCCCCTTAGCTCTCGAGAACTGCTTATGCTCCAATGATGGTTGACCCCTCTATGGATAGCCCTCGATCTGGAGGCAAGCCAAAAAATCGAAAATTTGACCTAGCCCTAAGGGATCAAAAGTTATAGGCCAAAACCTATTGTGTGGTGCGGCGCGAAGCACAGAGCAAGACACCGTACTAGTATAAAAGAAAGAAACATTTATTTGACACAAAGTGGCCACACAATACAACATAACAATACACAATCCAACATAGGAAACAAATAATTGACAAAAATAATTCAACATCATTATACGTGACGTCATTCTTCTTTTCAACTTGTCTCCTTGTCAACTTGCAGACTGGGGAGAATTTCTTTCGTCTGTACCTCTACATCTACGGGTTCTGTGAGATCATGTTTGAGGCCGTATTTATCAACCGATTTGCATGAAACTTTACACACACACTCCTTGCTTACAATGAATAACATTTGAATTATATTTTTTGGATTAGATGACAAATGAAAGAGTAATAAAGAAAATTGAAGAAGACATTTTCTAAACAAAGCCGCTCCCGAACTCTACGGTTCACAGAACCACTAGTTGTGAGTTATTTTCAAGTATGATGGTCCCCGGTCATCCATCACTACACGATCTCGGTAGGCACATTTCTGTTGGGGTAGACAGGGATCTACTATCTTAATTCAGAGTAAAAAATGTCACAACATTCTATGTTAAAATGACGTAACTTCGCATAATTTAACATCAGACGTTGTAAATTTTGAAATGTCCTATGTGGTATTTACACGCAATGGTTAACCGATGTAAGTAATTAGCGGTTTGACTGTACTTATTGCAAAATTTATGTCTAAAGGGCTCCTAGCTTAAAGGTTCTTCTCAACATAAAACTTCGTGCAAGCGGTTGTACAAATATATCCATTGCCTCGCGGTACAGATTATTTAGAACCTTTTTTCGACATCTCAACCCATTTGACGTTCACTGCTGGGCATAGAACTCCTCCAAAGAAGGGGGAATTTAGCCTACGATACCACGTTGGTCGGACGGATTGGTATAGGATTTTGTGTCGAGTTTTCCTATTTATATGTTACGGCTAATAACCGAAGTGCGGCTGCACCTAGTTTTAGCCGGTTAGAACTAGGTGTAGCCACTTACTCTTGGTTAAACCTAGTACAAGCCGATTGTTTTCGGGTAAAACTAGGTCTAGCCTTCATCATGCCGGCTACAACTAGGTCCAGTTGTCACTTTCACCTGGGAGCAATCTCTTTTTTTTATTAATGCAAGTCGCTGGCCATAGTTTTAACCTAACCTAACCTACCCATACTAGGTTTAACGAAGAGTAAGTGGCTACACCTAGTTCTAACCGGCTAAAACTAGGTGCAGCCGCACTTCGGTTATTAGCCGTAACATATATACTAGCAAACGGCCACGACTTCACCTTCCTCGATAACCACTATATCCATTGGTAAAAACCGCATCAAAATCCGTTGCGTAGTTTTAAAGATCTAAGCATACACCTACAGAACGGGTACTTTGTTTTATATTATGTAATTATGAGATAGCGATCGCCAACATTAAAAACATTATTTGGGTTTTTGCCCACATTTTCCTAAAATAAAACCGGGTAAGGGCGTGTCGCGCCACGCATAAAATAGGGTTCCGCAGTTACCCATAATAGTCCCTATAACTCCCGAACTAACATTTTTAACATTCCATCCATCTTCGGCATACTTCTACTTCTAAAGCCCTCTACATTCAAGCTTTGCACATTTCTAACCACATTAAAAGCCACACACGATGCGAGTGGGATAGAACCTTGTCACTAACGCTAAAAAGTACGGATAACAAAACAGAATTGTAGGTTAATCTACGTCACTATGACGTCATCAACATGGCCGCCAATACCATTGTCATCTTGTGCGGCTTATACTTTCCTTTCGTCTTATAACAATGTCCATACCATAACAGTCACTCGCTTCTTAATATTATGTTTGCTGACGCAGATGTCTAACTTACATCATGACTATATCCCGAGGGGCTAGGCAGAGTTGCATAACACACCTACCCTACAGTTTCCAACAGCCAGGACAGATGTTACATACCAACAAATAACACACTGGTCCTACGTCTAACGAGCTTATGACGACGACATCTGACGGTTACATTATCTATCTACGCGCTATTACACTTTACACGTGTGTGACAGCGTCGTACGCGTGGGATAGCATGGGAGCACGCGAGTCTGGCGCGGTGACGCGTAAGACAGCGTGGTGACAGGCCGGTTCAGATGTCATAATGAGTGGTGTACGTCGCATGTGAAGGACGAGTTTGACCGTGCCTTTATCACTACATTGAAACATAGGTACCTAATGAATAGATTACTAATTACGTCATTATAATGATTTTTCTTGAAATCATTAGGTAGGTAACTACACGTTGTAAACATTTTACTCAGAATCATGCAAATTATATACATATACACTCAACATCACTGTATGTAATTTATTCGTTCATTAATTTTAAAGATTAATAAAATTTACGGAGCGAGCGAAGCTTCTACATTTCGAGATTGGACAATTTTGCTTTCGTCTGTCCAAGAATCAATCAAGAATCAAAGAATCTTTTTCGTTTATTCAGTTTAGCCACATAAAGAGCACATATATGAATGTCAAAATTTTACAATTTTATATCAAGCAATATTATAAAAGTACTGAATTAAGTACATAAATAACCATTAGAAAATGATTCTTTCGCTGGTTCAGTAAGTTGGTTCTCCTGAGAAGATACCAGCAAGAAACTCAGGTCCGTAGATTATTCATTTTCTTTTTAAATAGTTTTGTTTAAATTGTGTTATTTTTTTATATTGTACGAGTGGCTAACAACAGACGATTAGGGTGACCATGTATTTTCAAAATAAATATATATTTTATGTCTGTGTGTATGTGTGTTCCGGGCTAGCAGCCACAGTTTATCCGATCTTCACGAAACTTGGCACAAGTGTTCCTTGATTTAGTATATTTTTTTCATCGTGAGCTTTTATGAATGGGGGGGAACGGGGAAAAAGGCTCAAATACAGTTTTTAAGTGTTTCCGAGCTAAGGGCCTGATTAATTATCCAATCTCGAATGGAAGGCCCCCCCCTTACATTCGAGGGGGGATTGGTGAAAAGGCTCAAATACGGTTTTTAAATTTTAAGTGATTCCGAGCTAAGGGCCTGATTAATTATCCAACCTCGACGATCTTCACACAAGTATTCCTTTACTTGACAACTATTTATTCGTCGTGAATTTTTTCTGTATTGGGGCGGAGAGAAAATTCCAAAAAAAAAACTTTAATGTTGTTCGCGAGGTCTACGACATTGGTCGAACAGTAGACAGGTGGCGCGTGGTCAATAGTGCATCAGCTTTCGACTCCGGAGTCTCAGGTTTGATTCCGTTTCGCTCTAGCACGAACGTGTTTTTTATTTAATAGTGGGACAGCTGACGGGGAAGTATATTAAAAATAACTTTTCCAGCGCAGTTCATGGCTAAAAGGTTAAGTATAATATGTACGTGTACTCAATGTAATTGTTACATTCGTGACAGAGTAAGATTCTAAAAGATAAGCTCTAAGGAAACATACAACTTTATGGCTCAAATAAACGTGGGTATATGTCCCGCAGTTTCGCCCGGTTGACAAATTATATACACAAAAACCTTCCTCGAAAACCACTAGTAGTTTATAAGATCTAAGCATACATAGGAAACATAAGCGACTTTGTTTTATTTTATGTTATTATACTCATCATTTACCGAGCCTTTTCCCAACTCAGTTGGGGTCGGCTTTCCAATCTAACTGCGATTTGGCTGAACTTCGATATTTTCCGTGAAGCGACTGCCATCTATATCGAAGTTCTGTAGTTAGAACGGTCGGATTTTTGATTTAGGGCTCCAACAACACCTAACGACTGCCATAGATGTTCGTGTGACAACCGGGAACGACGCGACAACGTGCTCTCCGAGGCACAGAGGGGTCTTAGTGTCTTAAGAAATGGTCACCCATCCTAAGACCGACCGACTAGATGTTGACTAGATGTTGCACCTTTGCAATGTGTTAATATTGTCGGTTACTACTAGACCACTGTTATTATAATACATCTATACGACTATTATAAAGAGGAAAGATTTGTATTTTAGTATGTTTGTAATGAGTAAACTCAAAAACTACTGTGCCGATTTCAAAAATTCTTTCACCATTGGAAAGCTACATTCACCCTGAGTAACATAGGCTACTTTTTATCCCGGTAATGTGAACGAGTAAACTAAATCACGCGGGCGCAGCTGTGGCGATCAGCTGTATTTAATAAAAAGCCACAGTTCCCGTGTGTATTTCAATTAAGTCCAATCCCGACAAAAATTTGGTCCCATTCCGTTGATTCAAGTCGGTTTTTGTATAAACTACACATACACACATATCACGCCTATACCCCCGAAGGGGTAGGCAGTGGTGCATTACAGATCCACAATTTGCCAGTATGTTTAGTCCCACGTAATAGGGGGCAAGCTTATTGCACCGGGCACATTTATAATGGGTTATGTCCAAAATGGCCGAATTAATTTAATAAAAATTAGCAGCTATATTGTAATTTTGGAAAAAAATTAAACCCGTTGCCTTGCGATGAAATTTTGATTAAAGGCAACAAAATCTTACGTGGCCATCGCTATAGCACAGCCAATTAAAGTCCTGGGCGTCTCGGACTATTGTATAAACTACGAGTATGACGTGTTTATTATTGGTTTCAAACAAATTAAATGATACTAGTTATCCCAGCGAACTTTGTATCGCCTCAAAAAAATAATATTTTAATATTTCATGCCAATTTTAATATGTATGTAAATTGAAAAACGCGACGGACGGACAGACAGATAGACAGACAAATTGTCGTATTAAATATACAGGTCACCATTAGGTAAGTAAGTAAATAAAGTAGGTACGACGAAGTAAGCTCTAGAAAATATGAGATAAGAGATATTTTTTTGTAAAAAGTACATTTAAATATAATAATAGGTATTTTACATACAATTGTTGTTTAATATTTCTTTGTTTACAAGGTGAATAATGTTCATTATGTAAGTTGGCCAAAATAGACCTGTTAATAGGTAATTAGGTACACGTGTCACAAAATATGTGAAAGTCAATTTCCCTAATCGAAAATAAACAATAAGATTTTAAGTAAATATTTAAATAAATAAATACTAGTTATCCCGACGAACTTTGTATCGCCTCAATGTATGTAAATTGAAAAACGCGACGGACTGACAGACAGACAGACAAATTGTCGTATTAAATATTTACATTTTTGGATGACATTCTCACACAACGTCATCAAGCCCAAACTAAGCTAGCTTTTGTTATGGGATCTAGACAACTGATAAATATACTTATATATTTCTAAATACATAAATAATATACATAGAAAACATCCGAAACAAACAAATTGTGGATCACACAAATATTTGATTCGACTCGGAAATCGAACCCGAGACTCCAGAGTCAAAAGCCGATCCACTACCGATCACGCCACCGAAGCAGTATTTATAAGGAAACTTTACATGAATATGTATATTTAAAACGCCGACAGAATGCTACAATAAAATGATGAAAAATATTTTTTATTGGGATACCAACCACGTAAATGGTGGGGAGGATATTTTTTCTCACGCCTATTCCGTCGTGTGGGGTATCATTAGATAGGTCTTTTAAAATCATTGCGAGTTTGCTAAAGTGATTTTTCGATTTAAGTTTTAGTTTGCGAGATATTCGCAGATAAGCGCATATTTTTTCGAAAACAGAGTGTCCACCTTCTAAAATCTAAACGGCTGACGTCTTGATGGTATTCCATGTAATGAACTTTAAAGGAAAACTATAACCAATGGTCTGGCTCTGTTAGTTTAGGAGTTATAGAGGCTTTTATAGGTAACTACGGAACCCTATATTGATTTTTTTATTCTATTAGATAGACAGCGTAACAGCAGGATGCCAATTTGTTAGGTGTCAATTCTCAAGTTACTAACTAGACTAAAAAACGTAGGTAAGTCTATGCTTTTTGTAGACTTACGTTAGTATTTTGGCTTTGTTGGTATTTGAATAGACTTTAATTGGCTGTGCCAAAGCGGCTGGCACGTAAGATTTTGTTGCCTTTCATCAACATTTCATCGCAAGGCAACGGGTTTCAATTTTCTTTCAAAATTACAACTTAACTGCTACTTTTTATTAAATTCATTCGGCCATTTTGGACATAACCTATTATATGTGTGCCCGGTGACGGTAATACGCTTGCCCCCTATATGTGGGACTAAAAATACTGGAAAATTGTGGGTGTGTAATACACCTCTGCCTAACCCTTCGGGGATATAGGCGTGATATGTGTCTGTCTGTCTGTCTGTGAATAGATCTATTGAGGTACCTATTAATGAGCTACGGGTCCCATTACTCACATACACACACACACAAACAAACATCACTGTTATATTCCCAAAGGGGTAGGCAGAGGTATATTACACAACCACATTTAGCCAGTAATTTCGTTAGTCCCCTTAACGTGGGACAAACTGGTGGCGCAATGATATGTGTATGTGACTGCCGTTCCTGAGGTCCAGGGTTCGGTTCCTAGGTCTAATCAAGTAATGTATATACTTGTAATGTATGACTTCGTCCGCGTGGTAATTTGGATTTTTTCCCGTTCCCGTCGCGCCGCGTCATATTTTGAACAATTCACACAATATCTTTATAAATTGTAGCCTATGTGTCATTCTGATGTATTAGTTATATTATTGTAAAGTTTCATTAAAATCCATTCAGTAGTTTTTACGTGAAAGAGTAACAAACATCCTTCCATCCATACATACTTACATACTCACAAACTTTCGCGTTTATAATATTAGTAGGATGTACCTACATATTTAGACAAAAGAGAAGGAAATCTCACCACTGCACCCTATACCAACCCGTCTGACCAGCGTGGTATACACCGTGAAAGTACCACCGTTTACAAAAAATATATTTTGGACTCAGTTTCAATACCAGAACCGACTGGCAGTATTACTTTGAAAAACAAACACATTTTTTACAATAATCTTAAAATTGATGTATTCTCTAGACATCAAATGAGTACTCGTGGTAACTCACTGCCTCAAACAATCTTCCTAGTGCTATCCAGAGACGCTCGGCAATAGACGTAGGCTGCAGCGGCCTCGAGCCGCGGAATTAAAAAAAAACTAAATTTCTGTTATCTAAATTAAACCTATTTTTTTAAATTGTATTTTCACGTTGTATGTAGGCCAAAATCCTCTTCTCTTTGGGAATGGTCTATCCTATGTCCAGCAGTGTGCGTCAAATGGGTTGTGATAATGATTATGAAACAATTTGTTTCCTATAACTCTAAAACGACTAAACCGAAAGAAATCAATTTAAATAATTTATTATCTCAGTCGACATAAAATCACGCGTATATTATCACCCGGGTAGTAAGCAGAGGTGCATACATACCCACTTTAAGTCCTAAATACCAACAGCCCTATTTTACAGTCTAGTCTCAACCACATATATAATATTAATTATTTTATAATTAACTAGCGAAAGCACGCGGCTTCGCCCGCTTGACAAATATTATACACAAAATCCTTCCTCAAGAACCACTCTACCTATCCAATGTTGAAAACCGCATGAAAATCCGTTGCGTAGTTTTAAAGACCTAAGTGTAACGTAGCAGTAATAATTTTAACATCAGTTTAAAATTAGGTCAAAGGTCTTATGTATCTCATCATAAGTCATAACCATAATGTACAAAGAATTAAAAAAAAATCCTTTAGTATAGGTACTCACTATTAATTTAAAAAAATAATCATTTAAACGACACAAAATTTAAGTTCGTTCCAAATTCAGCCAGTGATAAAAAAAACAATACTCACATATTCCGCCGCCAATTTTTGAAGTTTAAACTTTTTAATTTAATTTGTCAACGCGTGCGTTCGGTTATATTCCGAGGCAGTATGACACTGTATGGTTTAGAATGAACTAAGGGTTATACGGCATTGCGTTAAGACTTAGGTTTGCAAGCGTTGCAATAATGCAAGTGTCGAAACTTCATTCCCCGTTTTCCACTAATAAAAACTAAACACTAGATTCCTTTGAACGTCATCGTAAAATTTTATAATCTATTGTACTTCGTTGTGGCACAAGATTATTACTATTCAGTCTATATTATTTTTTATTGTTAATGTTCTTACATTATATAAATTCACGCCTGTTTCTCGAAAGAGGTAGGTATTTGCGTTATTTTGGCCAGTATCATTACTGGTCTCACGTAATAGGACAATTTAATTAATGCCAGATCCTCATCCTCCTTGCTTGGCTGATTGGAATTCTAAAATCTTGTTGAGACTACTATACACCCTTACTTTTTAAATAGCGGACGCCTGTGATCATCGATGTCATCTAAGAAACGTCAAATCTGTCAGAAATTTTCATTTGAAGACGTTAAAGTGGGGGCTCTCAAACAGTTCTCAAATTGTGTTATTAAACCCTCCCATTTAACTATATAGAAGTGAATTTGTCAGAATAAAACTTGTTTTAAACTAAGTACCACTTATTATTCTACCTTAAATAAACAATGTTTAAGCAAATATCAGCATTATTATAATATAAAAGCAAAAATTGTAGACTACTGTAAATTGTGGGTAACTAGGAGTAGGGGGGTTAATCGGAACAACGTTATTATTAAATAGGGACGTGCAACAGTTGTATAGGGACGATAACAAAATAATTGGACGTGGTGACAACCCTATGCGCTTGGTCCCATGGCTCGTGTACGGTTACCTGGCTATATTTTATCGATTTATGGAAAATCGGCAGCATAATTTCAATTTTTTTTTAAATTCAAAATCTATTCAACTTAACTAAAGTTTTAGTAATATTTAACCTATCATTTATATCGACGAAGTGGTTATTTTCATCCTTTAAAGATAAAAATCTTTTATATTCACCCCGTTTGACGCTATCAGGATTCCATGGTGAGTATGCTGGACGAAGGGACACGGTCCGCCCGCTCCGCCCGCTACGCCCGTCCGTCCATAGTTTTCGGTGTGAACCACATAGTGTACTTCGCCAAAATTTTGCGTAGTTTGCTATTTCGCTTCGCCCTCTCGCCTAGCTCGCTCGCCCGCCAGCTGTCGGTGTGGCCTGCGCTTAAAAGTTTTACACTTCTAGCTAATCGGAACTATTTAAATTTCGAATGTTATATTTTTTTAAACGTTGCAACCTTCTTAGTAATAAAAAAGAACAATTGGCGGGAAATCATTTGTCAATTGTTTTTTATCACACATCAAAGTTCTACGTATGCAACGAAAATGGAATTAAGTCGAAAAGATTTTAGAGCGATGATTTTTTATGATTTTAAAAGTTCTCTCTCTCCGCAAGACTGTGCCGCTCGTCTTCAAAATGCTTTTGGGAGAGAAGCACCTTGTTTGAGCACCGTGAGGCGATGGTTTGCTGAATTTGAGAGGTCGAGTTTCTTTACATGACGAATTTCGTGAAGGGCGGCCTTCAACTGCCGTCAACGAAAATAATGTGGCTACTGTTAAGCTGTTAATTGAAGAAAACTCGCTGATTACCTATGAGATAATTCGAGGACTATTGGGGATTGGTATGAGTCAAATGCAGAAAATTTTACACGAAGAATTGAAAGTTCGGAAACTTTGTTGTCGTTGGATCCCTCATGAACTGACGCGGAGCAGAAGCGAGCTCGCGTGGAATGGTGCTCACAGATGCTACTGAAGTACGACTACGGACATTCTAATGCTTTTTATGACATCGTCGCAGGAGATGAAACGTGGATTTATTGTTTTGAACCCGAAAAAAAAACAGCAATCTTGTGAATGGGTGTTTGAAAATGAGAACAAGCCAACAAAAGTGAGGCAGGCGAGAAACGTTGGTAAAAAAAATGATCGCGTTTTTTTTCTCAGCTACGGGTCCCATCTGTACAATTCCACTTGAAGATCAAAAGAGTGTTAATGCCGAGTGGTATTCTACCATTTGTTTACCCAGGGTGTTAGAAAAAGTTCGCGAAAGACGACCCAAAAGCCGCGTTCTCCTACATCATGACAACGCTTCTTCACACACGGCCAACAAAACAAAGTAATTTTTAGCTTCCGAAAAAGTACAACTTGTCACCCATCCTGCGCATAGCCCCAACCCACCTGTGATTTCTGTATTTTCCCCAAAATCAAAGACTTGATGAGAGGTTTCACTTTTACCAACTCCGAAGAGGCAGTGATAGCGTTCAATCAGCACGTAGAAAACATGCCTTAAGATCTGTGGCCTAAATATGCCTAAATGTGCAACAAAAGTTTGCAGAAACTACACAGGACGATTAAAAACAACCAGCAAAGTCACCTACCATCTGTAAGTAACTCATAGTTCATCATAACTATATTAAATCAATATTTAAATAATGTGTAATTTATAATTGTCATTTTTGTTGGTATTGCCAGTTTCGAATTCAAAATTCCCCGATTTATATTAGTAGAAATAGGTGTTGGACAAGTCATTAGAAAATACAGATACATAAAATAAATAATTAGAAAATGGTCAAGAGTGAGTCGCGAATATGTAGTAACGAGTGATGTACCTAGAAAGGATCACATTTTTATCAAAAAGTTAATAAAAATATTTAGTTTTTTGGAAATCTAAAACAGTCAAGAAAACTTAAAGGTAATCTGATTGTGATTTTACAGGGATTTTTATTGTAAAACACGGTCGTAATCAGCTTTTACAAAAAAATTTAGAGGTAACTTCTGGATTTTTTTCTATCGAGCAAAATTTTTAAAATCGTGTTTTGGAAACAGTCATCCCCTCCCACATACTCTCGGTAATACATGTTTAAAATTTCAAGGCGAAATATCATTAAGTTTTTATGTAACAGTTATTTGAAAACAGCGAATTCACTTACTAAGGGGCCTCAATCTTTGAGCTAAAAAGTAACCAGCCTTCTGGACTTGAGCAGAGTTGATCATGAGTTTCGAGATGGTTTTAAAAAGTCCGCGAGTGCTCGGACCTCCAGGTCCCAGCGTCTCTACCCCAAACGGCTCAAATTAAGTATGTATTCTCCTGCTAAATTTGAGTAAATAACAAAAGATCGTGTTAAAAATATTAACTATAATTTATTGTACACTAAATGGGATCAGGCATTACCTGGCGAAAGTCCATGATAAAACAATGGAAAATTTGATGTTGAAATTTAGGTAATTGCAATGATTTCGCTAACTAGAAGACATATATGTTTGTATTGTCTAACCTAACCTAACCTTAATAGCGCGATGTAGAAATTATGAATATGATATGAAGCAAAAATTCGATGTCGTCGGTAGTGGTCATCGTAGCTCAGTTGGTCAGAGCACTCCCCCTGTTAGGGAAAGGCCGTGGGTTCGAGTCCCGCCGATGACATCAGTTTTTGTGATCTATTTATAATTTCTTTCTTAATATTTTAACTAGAAGACATGTTAAACGTCGACATATGTTTCACCTACTCACGAGGCATTATCAAGACTGTCTCAAAGAGACAGCCTAATTTATATGATTTGCATTCAATAAATAAATAATGCTTAATTATTATACAAAGATAAAATAAATTATGTTAATTGGGTTTAGAAATAGATTTCAGCTCTAGAATTTACTTTTATTTCTCGCCCGGTCTGTAGAGATTGTAAGTACTAAGTAGGTATGTATCATCTGTCCTGACTGTTGGAATCTAGGTTTGTAAATTCGGATTAAATAATAAATAGGTAAAATATGTTTGGACGGACATTCTCACACAATCGTCATCTAACCCAAACTAAGCTATAAGCTTGTGCTATGAGATCTAGAATTCTAGACACCTGATCGTCATTCACCGAGCCTTTTCCCAACTTAGTTGGGGTCGGCTTTCCAGTCTAACTGTGTTCGGCGAAACTTCGATATTTTCCGTGAAGCGACTGCCATCTGACCTCCACAACCCATGGGCGATATCGAGTTCTGTAGTTAGACCAGTCGGATTTTTAAGGGCTCCAACTACCCCTAACGACTGCCATAGACGTTCGTATGACAACCGGGACCGACGGCTTAACGTGCTCTCCGAGGTACGGAGGGGTCTCAGTGTCTTAAGAAATGGTCACCCATCCTAAGACCGGCCTGACTAGATGTTGCTTAACCTTTGCAATGTATTAATATTGTCGGTTACCACTAGACCACGAGCCCCTCTCAAGACACCTGATAAACATATTTGTAATAATTGACTGAGGGAGCGAAGGCTTAGTTTCAACTTGCAGACTGGGGAGAATTTTTTTCGTCTGTACCCATCTACGGGTTCTGTCAGATCATGTTTGAGGCCGTATTTATCAACCGATTTGCATGAAACTTTACACACACACTCCTTGCTTACAATGAATAACATTTGAATGATATTTTTTGGATAGGATGACAAATGATATAGTAATAAAAAAAAATTAAGAAGAAATTTTTCTAAACAAAGTCGCTCCTTTAGTCTACGGTTCACAGGCTTTTTAATATGTGGGGCCTTGCTTGCACTGCAGATATTGTTTAGTGGTCTAAGCCGCTCAAGATGTGAATGGGATAGAACCTTGTCACAATAACCGCTCCGTGACGTCATCAATCGCTGAACAGTACGCATAACAAAACAGTATTGTAGGTTAATCTACATCACTATGACGTCACCAACATGGCCGCCAATCCCATTGTCATCTTGCGCGGCTTATATTGTAGGTTAATCTACATCACTATGACGTCACCCACATGGCCGCCAATCCCATTGTCATCTTGCGCGGCTTATATTGTAGGTTAATCTACATCACTATGACGTCACCAACATGGCCGCCAAGCTCATTGTAATCTCGCGCTGCTTATATTGTAGGTTAACCTACGTCACTATGACGTCACCAACATGGCCGGCAATCCCATTGTCATCTTGCGCGGCTTATATATAACATGTCTTGTCTGTTGGAACATATTAGGGGATATAGTAACTATACTATACTCACACTCTACCTGTAGAGTACATAAGGGTTATATCAACCTGAAGACACCCCCATCAGCTGGTCGCCCAGAACGCCGTTCGATATGTGTCGACCGCCAACCAAGAAAAAAAAAGTTCAGACCTAGATGTGGAACACAGACAAAATATTCCTACCAGGAGAGAGAAAATAAAAATAAATAAAATAAAATAACGTTTATTATCTTTGAAATTTTTAGAAAATTATTTAGATTCGTCAAAAGTTGGTGTGACTCTACCGAGGGTTCCAAAATGCAACGAGACTGAGAAGAGCCCTCAAGAAACTCAGTTCGGCTTTTTTCCAAAATATTTCATCTTAAATCTAATACAGAGTTATTTAGAAAGGAGCAATTCGTGTTACAACCAGGCCGCCTTGTCATCTAAGAAATCATTAATACTATAATAAGCGTTATGGCACAATTTACGTTTTATTATTAGTTTTTTATCTAATATTATCTCTTATCTCTTTTTAAATTTATTAACAGATAAATTTGCTATTTCGGTTGGCAATGTATTGTACATTCGAATAAAGTTCCCCGCAAAAGAATTACTCACTTTATGAAGCCTAAATTTAGGAACAGCCAGTTTATCCTTATTTCTTAAGTTTAGATTATGATTATCACTATTTTTCACAAATTTACTTTTGTTCTTGTGGGTATACAATAAAATTTCATAAATATACTGTGAATACACTGTAAGGATGTTAATATGCTTAAACTTATCTCTTAATGACTCCCGAGACCCCATTCCATAGATAGTCCGGACAGCCCTCTTCTGCAACACAAAGATGCATTCATTATCGGCAGCGTTACCCCACAGTAGTATGCCATATGTCATGATACTGTGGAAGTAGCTGAAGTAGGCAAGACGCGCCGTTTTAATGTCTGTGAGTTGTCGGATCTTTTTGACAGCATAGGCTGCTGAACTAAGCCTGGCCGAAATTTTCCCGATATGAGGCCCCCATTGCAATTTGGAGTCTAACGTTATGCCCAGAAAACACTGTCTTTCATCGACCAATTCTATTATATCATCCCTAACCTTAACACTGGTTTTAACAAGTCTTACATTAGGTAAGGTGAATCTTACACATTTAGTTTTATTTTCATTTAATAATAAATTATTAGCACAAAACCAGTGGACTATCCTAGAGAGGGCAATGTTTACATCGTCAAGTTCGCGTTGTCCACGTTTAACTTTAAATATTAAAGAAGTGTCATCAGCAAACAAAACTACCTCGTGGTCGTCTCTTATGAGGTGAGGGAGATCATTAATATATACTAGAAAAAGAAAAGGTCCCAAAATTTAACCCTGCGGTACCCCCATTGCTACAGGAGAACCAGGTGACTGTTTACCATTGATCACTACTTTCTGGACCCTATCACTTAAGTAAGAATTGACGAAATTCAAGGCCGTCCCCCGGATTCCGTAATGATCAAGTTTCTTAATTAAAGTCTGGTGCTGAACGCAATCGAAGGCCTTAGATAAGTCACAGAATACACCATAAGCATCATATGACTCATCCCAGGCCCTGTATATACACTCTAACAGCCTTATTAATAAACAAAGAGTAAACTTTACATCGAACTTTAAGTTTGAAGTAACCAAATTCATTATTAATAAATGTCGGGCAGCAAGGAAGTAAGCTAGTTCGATTGTTGTTTCGCAGTAAAATTTAATCCCAACCGTCCCCTAGTATAACTTGTGCGTATGACTAAACTAAACATCTGATATTTTTCTCATTCATTTGTATTTTTATTTCTAGCCGATTTTATGCCTTTTTTATTTTGGTTTCGCTAAATTGACGTCGCCCGCCTGGTGGTAAGTCGTGACGACGTCTAGCGATTGTGGGCCACTCTCTATAGTATTGTGCCCTCAACTTGACGACCTACGTATGTGCCTCTTCACGCTCCGCATAAAGAACCCAGGATTATATGTGGGAGGAAACACGTGCACAGGCAGGGCGTTCCAGGCCACTATCGTTCGGCAGAGACACTAACGATAAAACGTTCGGTTCTCGCGAATATGCTATCCACTGAGTGGGAGTGGCATCTCTGCCCGGCACGCGTTGTTCGGGATCGGAAGGGAGAGGGTGGGATCAGGTTGAAGAGCTCTTCAGAAAACTCGCAGTGGTAAATACGGTAGAATGCTGCCAAGCGCACAATCTATAATACGGATGTTGTGATTACTTGTTCATTGACCGTAGAAAATGTAAATAATTTATTTAGTTGATCATTTGAGGGTAACGGATGAGTTAGAAGACTATTTTATTATCAGGATCAAGAAATGAAAAATTACTAATTCATTCCGTACGAGCAGCTTTTATTAATGAAAATTTTGTAATAATTAGGTAAGTAAGACTAAAAACAAATGTGCCTAGGAGAGCACGTTGTCGCGTCGATCCCCGTTGTCATACGAACATCTATGGCATTCGTTACGGGTATTGGAGCCCTAAATCGAAATCCAACCAGTCTAACTGCAGAACTTCGATATAACCCGTAGGTTGTTGAGGTGAGATGGCAGTCGCTCCACGTAAAATATCGAAGTTCAGCCGCACCGCAGTTAGACTGGACAGCAACTGAGTTGGGAAAAGGCTCGGTTGATGATGAAGACATACTTACAAATAAATAAAATATCAAGCTTTACAACAAGGTTTTATTTTATAATTTAACATAATTTTTAAGGATTTTTATAAAATGTCTTGAGCTTCATTCCAGTTGTGCACATCTGAGTTCTTCTCTTTAAATTTCTATTTCTTTATTGAATCTTTTAATTTCTATTTCGATGGCATGGTTTTCTTCAGCTATCTCCATGCGTCTCTTGTGTTCCAATTCTTTTAATTGTTTTGACTGGGCCAAGTATTTTGAAAATCTACATCCTAGAAAAACAATGTACAATATTATTACCTACATATTTCCCATATTACACATATTTACTAAATAAATATGTATATTATTATCTATAATGTCACCATGGGCTAAGGTACAGGGCTTATTATGGTTTTTTGTACTGGGGTTTATTCCATCCTTGCCTGAATATGTCTTACACAGACAAATCTGGCTTACGACTTAAACAAAACTGTTTTCTCTACAATGAGCCAAACACAGTGGTCAAGTCACCATGTGCATAATAGACAGGTTTGTTGCAATGCGCATTTCCAATATACCTAATATATTTTAATGAACCGATAGTATGAGGGGCTCGTGGTCTAGTGGTAACCGACAATGTTAACACATTGCAAAGGTTAAGCAACATCGAGTCAGGCTGGTCTTAGGATGGGTGACCATTTCTTAGACACTGACCATTCAGCCGAATCGCAGTTAGACTGGAAAGTCAACCCCAACTGAGTTGGGAAAAGGCTCGGTGAATGATGATGATGATGAATGAACCGATAGTATGTCTTTAGACTGTCGTATCATTTGTATGCGCTCACTAAATGTAGATAGATGACGTTTAAAACTCACCAGGCAAGGTCCATCGGAATCATATTTATTCTCATCACTAATTAACTCTGCTGGATTTCATAAGTTGGCTACCTCAACATCGGCTTGACTGGGACTTGAACATTAGATCTACCGCCAGTTTTAATAGTTTCCCTTTTGTAGCCACCAGATGCTTTCTTGCATTCATTATCATTCCCTTCCATTATATCTGCAGCTGACTCAAGTCTCGGGTTCTCAAGTTCAGTTCTTTGAATCTGAAACAAAGTAGCATTATCATCAATACTTTAATTTATGATAATTTCTATCACAATAACGGTCATAAAATACATAATAATACTTTTTTTTTTTTTTTTTTTAATTCCGCGGCCCAAGGCCGCGGCCGCTCTAACGTCCGTTGCCGGGCGTCTCTGGTTACTAGCAGAGGGTATGTCCAGTGGCACCCGGCGGACATAATAATACTGTGACAAAAAATATTAAAAATCCTTTATGTATATCCCGCAATCCAGTTATTTTTTATCTCATGAAGTGCAATGTTGTAATGTTGTAATGAAGTAATCAGTAAAGTAAACTGACAAACTACACGCAACTACTATAATTGTGAGGAACTTTCTTTTATGTACTTCAAACCATGCGTTGCCCTTCGCCTTATTGGGGTTCGCTTTTAAAGACTTATACGTATTTTGAGAATAATCTTTCAAAATAAGACTTACCAATTTCTGTAGTCTTGCTCTGTATAATTTCAAATTGAAAAAAAATCTTCGTAGGTACACACTTTTCTTCATACGTTTTTATTCCAGTGTACAAATATTTTACGTTTGTGAGCCATCTTGTAAAATAAGATATTAACAATATCCCACGATTCATGGACAATGAAACAATAACAAAATAACAAAAATAAAAAGACAAGTACGAAACGATGACAGTTGAGTGACGTTTCATTTGACAGCTCCCGACTGATTACTTGTTATTTTAGCATACATTGCGTTTTTTTTCGACAATGTTGCCACAAGGAACGCTTAATCCGAGCTGTAAATAATATATAGGTTCTTCAACGTTGCTTCGAGTTTATTAATAAGGTTGTTACGTCACACTTAAACACAATTACATTTAGAACTAACTATTTCGGTGTAAACATAAGAGTATCCATTGATTAGGTCTTTTTTATTAATAAGACTATAATAATTTAATACCGGCATCAGTGGTGGACCGACCACGAGTGAAACCGAATTGTTTTGTATGTAATAGTTTATTAACGTTAAAGTGATTTTGCATTTGATTAAGCATAATTTTTTCAAAAATTTTACTAAATGTAGGTAGTACAGAAATGGGACGGAAATTGGACGGATCTGAAGTACTACCCGATTTAAACAGGGGAATTAATTTACTAGATTTCATTAAATCAGGGAACACACCACTATCAACACAATTATTAAATATTATTACTAGTTCAGGAGCAACCATTTCAATAAAAGAATTTACTAAATACACAGAGATGCCCCAGAGGTCAGCTGTTTTCTTGATATTTAAAGATTTAAAAGTTTTTAAGATAGTGTTTATGTTAACTTTACTGAATTTATATATAACGTTACAACAAGAAAAGCGTTTGCTTTTAACAAAGATTCTGCAATGGGGGTTGAAGAGCCTAGGGTTTTTGTCAAATCTACAGGAATTTGGGAGAAAAAATTTTCAAATTCGTTAGCGACCTCGAAGTCTGATGTTGTTATTTTACCATTTATATTAAGTTTAAAATTATTATCATTTAATTTTTGTTGACCTCTTTCCGCGTTTATAATTTTCCAAATACATTTAACTTTGTCTGCACTATTGAGAATTTTATCACTTATATATTTTGATTTAGCTGCTAAACAATCTGCTTTAAACTTTTTTGGATAAGTTTTAACATAATCTAGAAATTCAACTGATCTATTAAGCTGTCTTTCTGAGTATAGTTCATAAAGTTTTTGTCTACTTTTGTGTATACCCTCAGTGGCCCATTCACTGAAAGTAGGACTATCACTAATCATGACCTCCTTAGACTTGAATATGGAGTTGAACTCGTTGTAAAAAGAATCAAAAAATAATTTATACATTACATTTGGATCTAAGCCAGTGTCTAAGAATGGAATTTTATTGCAAAGTCCAACCCTCATACGTTCCAAGCGGTCACCAGTTATTGGTCTACATAATATTTTACGTTTTATAACTTTTTCTTTAGTGATTTTAAAAGATGCTATTTGCCCACAATGGTCTGAATCTAGCTTTTTTATAATACTTTTACTTTCTGGCAACATATCGCTGTATATATTATCCAGGCAAGTGGCTATTGTAGCACAATATCTAGTAGGCTCCAAAAATAAGTTTGTAAGATTGTGTGATTTAAATAAGTTTAAAATATTATAACTCATAGGCGTATTAACAAGTAAATCGACATTAAAATCACCACAAACTATTAGGTACTTATTAGTTTTTCCAAGTTTACATAGAACTTTGTCAATAAGTTCCTCAAATTCGCAAAAGGGCGAGGTTCCAGGTTTATACACGCATACTACTATGAATTGCTTCATTTCCACGCAAGACAGTTCGACTTTACACTCTAGAGAAAGAGACACGATATCTTTCCGTTCTTTAAATTTAAGTTTTTTATTTAATAAAACCAAAGATCCCCCCCGTACTGTGGTCACCCTGCAGAATGCACTACCAACCCGGTGATTACTGAAATTGAACAAGAGCTCATACGGCTTACGCATATGTTCTGTAATACAAAAAATATCAATATTATCTGAATTCATTAACAGTTCCAACTCTAACTCTTTGCCATGTGTTAAACAACCAATATTTTGATGCCCTATGTTGATATAATTTACATTTTTTGATTTGGTTTGATTTGGAGGGCATTTTTTAACATAATTAATATTTGTAACTAAATTTAATTCAATTAATTGACTATGTCTGCTAAAGGGTAATATTGCCTCTGTTGTCGTAGAACTTAATTTAAATTACTTGGAACAGATTCCAAAGTCTTAACACTAAATCTACATTGCTCAATAAAAGCAGTTTTGTCAGCCAAGTTCTTGGCTGAAGTGTAAAAATAATTGAATATCAAACTTGCTATTTGTCTCTTATAATGCTTTGAGAGATAAGGTTTTTCACAGGCGCGCATTATTTGTACTACCTACTTGATGTCAATTACCGAATCAGCTGATTTTAGCTAGTGTTGTTCAAACAAGAGTATTTTATTCGGTAATTATGTTTTTAGTTGGATGATTTTTTATTTCTTGTTTGGCGGTCACACATATAGAAATGGGTTCTAGTCGACCAGCTGATAGCGATGTCTTCGGGTTGATATAACCCTTATGTAACACCCGGTATATTCACAAACGACACTGAGGCGCGTGAACGCTAAGCGCTGAAAAAACAATACGTTTTGACAGCGCTTAGCGTTCACGCGCCTTCTAGTGTTAGTGTCAAGAGTGGTCTATTATATGTGAAATCTAAAGTCCTGGCGAAATGTGTGCCCAATAAATGCTTATTTCTACCCATTTTTAAAGTCTTTCTCCACTTCTCATGAACCGTGATAGTTAGAAAGTTGAAATTTTCACAGATGATGTATTTCTGTTGCCTCTATAACAACAAATACTAAATAACAGAATATAATAAATATTTAAGGGTTACATACAACAAACGTGATTTTTTCGCCGTTTTGGTACGAAACCTTTTGCACTTGGCTTTTTAAGTCAGCACTCGGAATTCTTCCTTGCGGCGGATCTTTCAACTCCTTCGCCTAAAATCATGGACTTCATCATCCATGGCTTAAATCAACCATATTTACTATTATTTATTTTATTCATTCAAAAAGAAAGAAATACCAGTTATCGTCATGTTGATATTTCATTTAATATTAAGTAAAAAAATTGTTCATGGTGAATATGAGACTTAAATATTTCAACTAAAAAGAAAACCCATTAAGTTAATGCATACGATACAATTATATAACTATTAAATATATAATACATTACAATATTCTCACTCTCTAAAAATTTTTCTTACAATATTAATCTCAACTCAAACCAGTGACTGTTTGAACCCTTTCCAGGAGGAACGTTCTACCTGGGTTTATTCATATGCCCCTGGGAAATTCTTATGGCTCAGAGGTTATTCATACATCCTTATTGTTATTTCTACACTCCTACGGTTAGTCGTACGCCACTGGGTTATTATTACGTCCCTCTAGTTATTTTTACCCCCCTAGGGTTATTCTTACGCCCCCGAGGTTATTCTTATGTCCCTCGGGTTATTCGTACGCCCCTGGGTTATTTCTACGCCCCTTGGGTTATTCGTACGCCCCTGGGTTATTTCTACGCCCCTAGGGTTATTCTTACGCCCCCGAGGTTATTCTTATGTCCCTCGGGTTATTCGTATGCCCCTGGGTTATTTCTACGCCCCTCGGGTTATTCTTACGCCCCTGAGGTTTTTCTTGTCCCTCGGGTTATTCGTACGACCCTGGGTTATTTCTACGCCGCTCGGGTTATTCTTACGCCCCTGAGGTTTTTCTTGTCCCTCGTGTTATTCGTACGCCCCTGGGTTATTTCTACGCCTCTCGGGTTATTCTTACGCCCCTGAGGTTTTTCTTGTTCCTCGGGTTATACTAACGGGTTATACTAACCTCAGGGGCGTAAGAACGCCCCTGAGGTTTTTCTTGTTCCTCGGGTTATACTAACGGGTTATACTAACCTCAGGGGCGTAAGAACGCCCCTGAGGTTTTTCTTGTTCCTCGGGTTATTCTTACACCCCTGGGGTTATTATTATGTTGCTGGCGTTATTCTGACGCACCTGAGGTTATTGTTAGGTCCATCGGGATTATGCTTATGCCCGTCCCTAATCCTATATCCCTGGGGTTATTCTTACGCCCCTAGGGTTATTATTACGCCCTTGGGTAATTCTAACGTACTCCAACCGAATGACGACCGTAAAGCCGCGGACTTAAACAAAAAAGCAGGAACTCTCTGCCACCTGCGTTCCCGAGATAAGCTAGTTCAAACGAACAAATTCAAACTTTTTATTAGTATACATAGTTAAGTCAGCGCTCTTCGTCTAAATTCCATACAAATGGTTCTAATCTTTTATCTTCTGGCAGTAAGGAATTTAATTCCGAGGCATCTTGTAATGTCTGAAACAGAACAAAAATCGATGTTGATTTTTTTATATAATTGCACTAATTTCGCTAAATAAAAGACATTATAAACGTCGACATATGTTTCACCTACTCATGAGGCATTCTCAAGACTGTCTCAGAGAGAACAGTGTTCTCTCGCTGTTCTGTCTGAGGCATTCTCAAGACTGTCTCAGAGAGAACAGTGTTCTCTCGCTTTTCTGTCTGAAGCATTCTCAAGACTGTCTCAGAGAGAACAGTGTTCTCTCGCTGTTCTGTCTGAGGCATTCTCAAGACTGTCTCAGAGAGAACAGTGTTCTCTCGCTGTTCTGTCTGAGGCATTCTCAAGACTGTCTCAGAGAGAACAGTGTTCTCTCGCTGTTCTGTCTGAGGCATTCTCAAGACTGTCTAAGAGAGAACAGTGTTCTCTCGCTGTTCTGTCTGAAGCATTCTCAAGACTGTCTCAGAGAGAAGTGTTCTCTCGCTGTTCTGTCTGAGGCATTCTCAAGACTGTCTCAGAGAGAACAGTGTTCTCTCGCTGTTCTGTCTGAAGCATTCTCAAGACTGTCTCAGAGAGAACAGTGTTCTCTCGATGTTCTGTCTGAGGCATTCTCAAGACTGTCTCATAGAGAACAGTGTTCTCTCGCTGTTCTGTCTGAGGCATTCTCAAGACTGTCTCAGAGAGAACAGTGTTCTCTCGCTGTTCTGTCTGAAGCATTCTCAAGACTGTCTCAGAGAGAACAGTGTTCTCTTGCTGTTCTGTCTGATGCATTCTCAAGACTGTCTCAGAGAGAACAGTGTTCTCTCGCTGTTCTGTCTGAGGCATTCTCAAGACTGTCTCAGAGAGAACAGTGTTCTCTCGCTGTTCTGTCTGAGGCATTCTCAAGACTGTCTCAGAGAGAACAGTGTTCTCTCGCTGTTCTGTCTGAAGCATTCTCAAGACTGTCTCAGAGAGAACAGTGTTCTCTTGCTGTTCTGTCTGATGCATTCTCAAGACTGTCTCAGAGAGAACAGTGTTCTCTCGCTGTTCTGTCTGAGGCATTCTCAAGACTGTCTCAGAGAGAACAGTGTACTCTCTGAGACAGTCTTTTCGCCTGATTCCATTCTATATTTAGAACAAAAATCGACTTAAAATTACCGAAATGGGACTGAATAAATGTCGTAATGGGACCAATATGGAAACCCAGTCAACGCATGAGATAACAAACATGAAACCATCAGCCAAGTGCCAGTCGGGCCACGCATCAATCAACCAATCATCATATGGACTACAATATTATAATTTTTTTCAGATTCTTCAAGCTACCGCTAGTCCGATACGCTATAGAAGCTATAGTCCGAGACGCCCAGGACTTTAATTGTCTGTGCCACAGCGTAAGATTTTGTTGCCTTCCATCAACATTTCATCGAAAGGTAACGGGTTACAATATTTTTTCAAAATTACAAAACAGCTGCTATTTTTTATTAAATTCATTCGACCATTTTGGACATAACCCATTACAAATGTGCCCGGTGACGGCAATAGGCTTGCCCCTTATTACGTGAGACTAAAAATACTGACAAATTGTGCGTGTGTATTGCATCTGTGCCTACCCCTTCGGGGATATAGGCGTGACATGTGTGTGTGTATGTCTTACCTTAGTCAACAAAGAGTTGCACCTAGACAATTGGTGTGAAACCTCGTGAACTCTCGCTAAACGTTCCGCGTGACGAGCGTTTGCTCTCTGCTTATCCACCATTTGAGCATATAAGCGTGATATTTCTGTATCCGCCTGAAATATCAATAATCTATACTACTATTATAAAGAGGAAACATTTGTATTTTTGTAAGTGCCGGTCTCTGGCGGTCGCCATATATCGAAACGGGTTCTGGTCGACCAGCTGATGGTGCTGGCTTCGGGTTGATATAACCCTTACGTAACACCCAGTATTTTAGAGCTTTCGAAAGTTTTTTCATAAAATCTACAAAATGTCACATGACATGAAGTTCAACCTCATTTTAGAGGACTTTGACCATGCTGAGTTGATTGCCGCTGGTCTTGAGTCTCTAACTATTACCGTTCTCGATTTAACCTCGTTTTGACCTTGACCTGGAGATCAAAGGTTAAAGGTCAAGTTCATTTTGGTGGGTTTTAGACTATGCTTAGTCGATTGGCGTTTACACTGAGTCTCTAGCTCTTACCGTACTCGAGTTGAAAGTTGTTCACGGACCGACATAACTGTTGTATAAGAGATTTTCGTTTCGAAAACTCTAAAAAGTAGCCTATGCCACTCGGGGATAATGTAGCTACATATTAGTGCAAGAATTTTCAAAATCAGTTCAGTAGTTTCAAAGCCTATTCAATAAAACAATCAATCAAACCTTTCCAATTTATAATATTAATAGGGTTACTCAGCTTCGCCCACTTGACAAATTATATATACAAAAAGCTTCCTCGAGAACCACTCTATCCATTGGTGAAAACCGCATCAAAATCTAATGCATAGATTTAAAGATATAAGCATACACACGGAACGGAAGAGACTTTGTTTTATACTATGTTATGATACAATACCTCTTTAACTTTCAAAGCTATAGCAAATTCTTCAGAGGCCAATGGTTGCGCACACGCAGCTAGGTGAGCTTGCAAGCGAGTAGTTAGCCTTACCCAAGGTCTGTAATCTAGACCTAGAAATACAATAATATAATATTAGTATTAGATTAACACACAACGCCATCTAGTGGCAATATTTATCTAATATATAAAATTCTCGTGTCACAGTTTTCGTTGCCATACTCCTCCGAAACGGCTTGACCGATTCTCATGAAATTTTGTATGCATATTGGGTAGGTCTGAGAATCGGATAACATCTATTTTTCATCCCCCTAAATGTTAAGGGTAGTCCACCCCTAAAGCAAAACAACGTTTGCCGGGTCAGCTAGTTATTATATAAAACCGTAAATTTATTGAGAAAACCTTGGCAAAAACTTTATACTCGTAGTGTTCTAATAACTAGTTATATGAAGTTTCATACAGTACTTAATCTAATCTCATACGTTTAGACACAGATTGCAGAAAATCTCATAAAAATCTGTATCATAAAATAACTTTTTAATATTTTATAGTTCATAGTAGGTATACATTATGTCAACTTTTGAAATCCTGAAGTTTTCGAAATGAGAGCAGATAAAATATAATAATTCAATATAAATTCGGGAATTAGGGAACCCATACACCAATGCTGGTGCAGCCAACAATTGACACAGTACACTAACTAGGTATGCTATGCATGCTGTTAATTGCAAATGTCGAGCGGAGCAAATGTTTTTATTACATATCAGAATCAGAATACATAAATTAATTAATCGAATGAAAAAAAAAACTATTTTCGTTGTTGACGCACGTGTTTCCATGGCAACCATTTTCGGTGATTATTCCTCCGTGGTCAGCTCTATTTTCATGATTTCAGATATATGCACTCCCGGGTATGATGTCGACCAGCATGCCAAATTTGGTCAAAATCGGTCGAGTCGTTGCGGAGGAGTTGGCACACAAACGATTTACATTTGTCGCCTAAGATTGAGCTCCGCTTCGCTCCGTTCAATTATATAAATATATGAACACAATGCCATCTAGTCTCAAACTAAGCAAAACTTGTGAAAAGAAAGAATTTTTTTGTTGCATTACAACTCACTCATCGTGACACAAAAAAATATAACTTATCTGTGGTCGTGTCACAATAACTGACAGTATGGTTTGTTTTGACAGTTATGAGTGACGATTTTTGCTGAGCGCGTGGCTGGTGGCTTTTTAGGTTACCTCTGACACTCCGCAAAAATCTCCGGGTTTCCAGACACTCACATACCGAACAACGTTTCTTGTCCTGCACCTGGAGCTAGTTACATAGAATAACTAGTTCGTCTGTGCGGGACTATCGACTAATCAAGCATTACCGTGACATTGGCGAAATCATCGATGAATGTCAATGGAGCCACGTTTTTAAGAAAAGAAGAACATTTAATTTACATTTATTGCCTAAATTGGCACTTTCGGATTCAATACCACTCATAACGTACAGTAACTTGTAGAAATTGCGACGCACAATATAGGATGAATCTCAGTGTATTGTACTGAGACGAGCACATTGCCTATTTCAGTTCAACCATAATTACCTTAGTGTAAACAAACCTTAAAAGTCTTTTATGGGTTACTTTTTCTTACCTCTTTATTTGAGCCTTTTCTCACACACACATATATCACGCCTATATCCCCGAAAGGGTCTACAATTTGCCAGTATTTTTAGTCCCACGTAATAGGGGGCAAGCCTATTGCCGTCACCGGGCATACATAATGGGTTATGACCAAAATGGCCGAATGATTTTAATAAAAAGTAGCAGCTATATTTTCATCATTTTGAAAAAAATTGAAACCCGTTGCCTTGCGGTGAAATGTTGATGAAAAATGCAACAAAATCTTATGTACCAGCCACTATGGCACAGCCAATTAAATCCCTGGGCGTCTCGGACTAGCCTCGGAGCCTTTTCTCCCCATTAAAAATGTAGACGATTCCTCGCTCGGTTAATTACTGTTGAAAATCAAGGTTTTTTTTTGTTGCATTTTACTCGCTTATTGATTTTGACACGAGACCAATGTATATTCGTCCACATTTAGTCTTAAGAAAATGTGTAAATGTATCAATTATTGAAAAAGAGTGACCGAGAGTTTTATTGCCAGGTTCTTTCTCTCGGTTCTACTTATTGCTTTGCGAATCTGGCAGTACATGTAAATATAGAAGCAATGACATTTTTTATTTTAAGTACTTACTGATGTTTGTAAGAGCCATTTAGTGGCCGTATCCCAGTAGTTCCATTCTCTTGTTCCATTATGGAACTACTGGGATTTTTTTCTCCCAGTAGTTCCATGGAACTAAGTACAGTTGAATATAAACTTACCTATTTGCATACTACTGGCATAATATTACGTGCATTTGAAGTACCAGGCGATCATAACAGAATAGGAGGTTCTGGTTTTGAAAATGGAAAAAATGTATTGTTTGATAACTGGTTATGAAACAATGAAAAAAAATCCATATTCATAACCAGAATCTCCTATTCTGTTATGATCGCCTGGTACTTTTTCAGAATTATGAGTTCAAACATTCAATCGGTTTTCATGGAATTTAAAATAATTTAAAATCTTGAAGGCTCTTATGTTGTTATGTATTCCTGGTACATTTGAGGTTTGTGTCTTTTATAATGGATAATCATTTTCATAACAGGAGTACAGAACTACAAAAGAACACTTGCCAACTCTTATCTCGCTCAGTTTGGTTTATACAAAATGTGTTCGAAGAAGTTTGTAGTTCTGTCCTTTTGTTGTTTGTGTATCTTATAATAGAGAGTTAAGGGACCACCAGAGGTAATACTAGGTGTACCACGGTTTAGAAACGAAAATGTTTGGCTTCATACGAAAGATACAAATATTGGTAATCATATAAAGGTTTTATGAATTAAAAAAAAAACAAAGATCACTATAAAACTCCAATTACCAAGGTGGTCGATAATTCGTACTATGCCTGATAAAGGGTTAAGCAACGTTTTTGTTATTAACTGTACCGGTACTAATGAGACTAATTTCATCTTGCCGGCAACAGGATGCTTGTTCCATGGAACTACTGGGAGAAAAAAAACCCAGTAGTTCCATAATGGAACTACTGGGATACGGCGCATTTAGTGACCTATACAAATAAATAAATATTTTTTTTCATTTCATTTCAATAAATAAATAATATACATACCTTCCAAAATTTCCGGGTCCCTAGCGCCAGGAAGTCCTAAGGTACCTCTCATTATAGGCATGAATGGAGGTATCTCCTGAAAAATATATATTTTTATTTTTAACTAGCTGATCGCCGCAGCTCCGCCGGAGTGATTTAGTAATAAAACTACGAATAAAAGCGCCATCTAGTAGCAAGTAGCAGTACGTAACGTCTTTCTCGAATTCTCTCTCACGGTACTCCTACGTGACGCGTTTCTCGACGCATGTAGATAGTGCGAGAGAGTGAGAGAGCGTTCGCGAAGATTCTTCGGGGAAATTCGAGAAGCGATGGCTGCGTAATATAAGCGGAGCGCTTTGGCGGTACAACAACAGTATTTCGAGAGCAAAAATACGCGTTATACCTGCGAGTTCGACTGCGAATAAAAGTGTTCAGTGAATTTAAGTTAAAGTAGTAGCTATATTATAATTTGGAACCCGTTGATATACATATATATACACACGAAGGGGTAGGCAGAGGTGTATAACACACCCACACTTTACTGGAAATAGATTCTGGTGAGTACCAGAGACGCCCGCGGCAATGGACATAGGAGCGGCCAAGGACTTGGGGAATAAAAAAAAAACCCTCACTTTTGTAGTAATTCTGTTGGTCCCTATAATACTAGTAAGCCGTTACCGCACCGTTACCGGTACCGCACTAAAGACATTTTTTTTTGGGTTTTATACGGTAAAGGTGAAACCATACCCTGTTGCTAAGGCTCCGGTGTCTGTCTTGCGCTGTATCTCATGAACCGTGATAGTTAGAAACAAGAAACAAGCCTATTACCGTTACTGGGCATTCCACAATTCCAACAGACAGGACAGATGCTACATAGGGGCTCGTGGTCTAGTGGTAACCGACAATATTAATACATTGCAAAGGTTAAGAAACATCTAGTCAGGCCGGTCTTAGGATGGGTGACCATTTCTTAAGACATTGAGACCCCTCCGTGCCTCGGAGAGCACGTTAAGCCGTTGGTCCCGGTTGTCATACGAACATCTGTGGCAGTCGTTACGGGTAGTTGGAGCCCTTAAAAATCCGACCGGACTAGCTACAGAACTTCAATATCGCCCATGGGTTGTGAAGGTCAGAAGGCAATCGCTTCACGGAAAATATAGAAGTTCAGCCGAATCACAGTTAGACTGGAAAGCCGACCTCAACCTCAACTAAGTTGGGAAAAGGCTCGGTGAATGATGATGAGGACAGATATTACATACCATTAAAAGTTGTCATTTCAGCCAAATCCTCTCTTCATTCATTGACTGCTTCGGTGGCGTGGTCGGTAGTGCATCGGCTCTCCACTCCGGAGTCTCGGGTTCTATTCCCGGGTCGTATCAAATATTTGTGTGATCCACAAATGTTTGTTTCGGAGTTTGGGTGTTTGCTATGTATGTTATGTATGTATTTAGACATAAGTATGTGTATAAGTTGTCTAGATCACATAGCAAAAGCTTATAGCTCAGTTTGGGCTAGATGACGTTGTATGAGAATGTTCAAAAATATTAAAATATAAAAAAAAAATTAGGTCGGCTCAAGTCTCTGCTCGCTAACTTCGATATTTTCCGTAAAGCGACTGCCATCTGATCACCACAACCCAAGACAATATCAAAGTTTTGTAGATAGACCACGAGAATTTTGATTCAGGGCTCCCAACTACTCCTCCTCTAATGACTGTCATAGATGTTCGTATGACAACGTGCTCTCCGAGCCACGGAGGGGTATGTCTTATTGAGTGACCTGGCCAGATGTTGCTTATCCTTCGCAATGTTACAATACTCGGTTACCTGTAGTCTTTGTATATCCTCGTCGAGCTGATCATCTGTGGCTGGCTTTACAACAATAATGTCTCGAGCCAACTTAGTTTTTCTCGCTTGAAGGCTTAACTGCCTCCGTTGTATTAAAGATTTTTTATTATCTGCCGTACGTTGGTTTCTTGCTGTCGCTTTTGGTGAATCTGTGACAGATATACATGCAGTTTGACACATGGGTACCTAAATTGTAAAACACAGAATAAATGGCAGTCTTAATGCTATCCAGAAATTGTACAAATGAGGACCTCAGGAGAATAAAACAACTCACTGTACTTATTTTCTTTATTGTTCTTGATCTTGAAGTAAAGGTATACTGAAGTAGGAAAGTTGCTACCGATAAAAAAAAATCGTCACTACTTACACTACATGCATACCAATTATGGTAACAAAACCATAGTGGCATGTAGCCAGAAGGGACAGCGCCATCTATTTAATGAATATATTACTATTGAAAATGAGATGAGTCTAGTTGCGTACCAAAACAGCAAAGAAAATCATGTTTGTTGTATGGGAACCCCCTTAAATAATTTTTATAATTATTTTTTTAGTATTTGTTGTTATAGAGGCGTTTAGGTTGTCAAAATGTGTATGGTATGAGGCTTACCACCAATAGGTCGATCAACAGTGTACGATATGTATGGAAGCTCCGAGTCAGAACATATACTAGTACCAGGTGAATTGTTGCCGCTGGCCGTGAACTCTGATGATCTTGCTGAGTCTAAAATATTAATAATTTTAGCAAAAAAACCTACTTCATATAGTCTAAATGGGACCACTCGGGAAGGGCATCCTTTCAATTAAAAAGAGACTCATCAAAATCAATTTACCCAGTCAGAAGTTGTTAGATAAGATAAGATTAGTACTCTTTATTTTACATTTTACACAAGCAATAAATAGTAATGTATAACATACATGCCTTAAAACTAATGTATAAAGGGCGGCCTTATCGCTAATAAGCGATCTCTTCCAGGCAACCTTTGGACGGAGAGAGATATATACGATACTAGTGGTCGCCGGTGACTTCGTCCGCGTGGTAATTTGGATTTTTTCCCGTTCCCGTAGTATCGCACACTCGGTTTCCTACTTACACGACACTTATCGTCATATTTTGAACAATTCACACAACATCATTATAAATTGTAGCCTATGTGTTATTCTGATGTATAAGCTATATTATTGTAAAGTTTCATTAAAATCCATTCAGTAGTTTTTACGTGAAAGAGTAACAAACATCCATCCATAATCCATACATACTCAGAAACTTTCGCGTTTATATTAGTAGGATAGGATAGGATAATGTGGGTTGTGTACAATATATAAATAACTTAAGTAATAGATATTTCTTTTATCAGGTGAGAAAAAAACAAAGATGAGCGAAAGAATGGTTTGCGAAAAATCCGATGACATTTTATTCATCGGATTTTTCGTAAACCATTCTTTCACATTATTATGAGGTAGGAAACATTAAAAGACAGTCAAACTGAGAACTGCTTCCTTTTATAGTTCGTTAAATACCATCTTTACACTACAATCATGGCTAAGTGGAAGTCCGACTACATAAGTACCTATAGATTTTGTTAAATAATACTGACCTGGTAAATGAGGAACTGCTATAGTGTGGCCCCTTCTGACTGGCGGGGGCCTTTGTTGTTGCTTTTTCGATGGTTCAGATGATTGTTCTGAACCCATTGCTTGCCTCTTGCCTGTGAGATTAGTTTTGTTTTTGATTGGAAATTGAATGCAATGCCATCTAAAGTAAGGCCAGTTAAACGTTAAAAAAGAGGCCACACAAATGGCCAGGGTCTGCCGAGTGCCACTGGAAATACCCCGCAGCAATGGACATGGGAGCCGAAATATCGCGGAATTTAACAAAAAAAAGGCCAGTTAAACAAAATAAAAATGTAAAAGTTGGGATGTATTAAATGTTGACAACTACAGTACTAAATGTTTTGCCGTACCACGAAACCTGCGCCTTGGGGCAAACGGGGTGATGTTTGTCTGTCTTCATTTTAAAAAACAAATAAAACATTGATTATCTAGTATAGAGTTAATTTGTTTAGTAAATACAAATTTATAATTTTTTTAACTATGTAAAACCTTAAATTTATAAGTATGCGTCAATAAACTCCTTCACCTCGTATCTTATCTGTTTCCACATTTATATCATAATCATTTGTTGCTGAAGTTTGGAGAAAATTATGAAAAAATACATACGAATTACTATTTGAAAAAAAATGGAAGATTACTTTACCTTTAATTCAAATATGCTTTAGTTGGTTGAGTTCTTCATTGAATAATAACAAACATATATTTTGTTAGTTTAAAATAATATCCTGTTGTACATACTTACAATATTAGATAAATAAATAATTTTCCATAGGACGAACTACACGTCGAAAACTGACGAATGACGCTTTGTTTGATGGACCAGTGACACTGACTGACAATAGTAAGGCCGGTTTACATTGGTCAAGTGTTTAGCAATTAAACACAACTAGTCTGCTTCACAGTTGTACGACGAATGAATCCTAGACTAATGCCACCAAATGTCAACGGCTTTGACGTTGACGTTTCGTGTCAACATTATAGTGTTGCCACTTAATAAATTACAAGCGTATAATGTCACACCAGTTTGACAATATATACTGACAGTGCTTAAAATAGTTATCTTACAATTACATCAGCGCCAGATCATTAACATTATATAAATATAGACTTGTAATGACTAATTGACCTAACAGCTCGGCCATCCTACTTAAGTGAGTCCTCTCACTTGTATTGTGCAACTCAAAAGATTCAAAACAACTCAAAAGAAAATTATTTCTACGTTATTAGTACATGATCAACAACCTATTTTTATAAACTAGCAAATAAGGTACTTTTACAAAAATATAAGTACTTTTACGGCAATTCAAGAATACCTACAAGAAATTACTTCGATAGTTCAATCAACACTTCAGATTACATGATGGTAAACAAGAGTACTTCTCAAATCATAATTTTCTACTTAACTAAAGTTCATTGATCTCTAATCTAATTTCAGTTCAGTTCTTTAGTCTTCATTACTAATTATCATTTCATAATCATTTGTCCAATCTCATGTCTCTTATTCTCATTTACATTTTTATTCTTGATCACAATCTGAAAATCTTGCTCAGTTTATCACAATCTACGGTCATCGATGCGTCATCAAATATATGCTATTCGAAATCGGCACTGACCGCTCATGACAAACTGTGCTCATATCAAAAATCTCAATCATTATCCTGCAATCATCTGTGCAACATTGATTTCTCAATGTTCTCGTTTTCTGCACTTATTGCTCTTATCATCTGAAATTTTCAACACATTCAAAAATGACACATCGTTTCTCAGTAACTATTCAGTCGCAGTGGTAAGTAATACAGTAACAAGATACAAAATCACGCAATAGATTCTTTCATTCTACTTTCCTAATCAATTATAATACATTTTAATCATCAACCGGGTCGGTTTCATGATCGGTGTCAGACTTATCACTAGTATGCCCTTTAAAGTTTAACCAAGGATGAATTTTATCTAACGCAATGACATTCTCATATCTTTTATTACCTTTTCTAGTTATAGGTGTGTCCTCAACTAGAAACCTGTCGTTAGGTAATACTTTACTATTCGATAGGGCCCTTGGAATTTGGGGATGAGTTTCTTAGATTTCCCTACATGATCTTTATCGATTACAGTTATTTCAATTCTAACAAGATCTCCTTCCTCGTACCTAGCCTTATTTTTCCTATGTTTGTCAAATTGGGTTTTAGCATATTCTTGTTGTTTTTCTATCCTTTCCCTAGTATCTGATCTTAACCTCATCAAATCTTCACCCTCGATACGGTCTGATACATCTGTTATAACATCGGTTAGCAAGTTTTCGGAAGCATTTACCAATTTGCAGCCGAATAATAGTTCTGACGGACTTTTGCCTGTAGTTTTATTCACAGTAGTATTAATACCTAATTGTACGTCCCCAATGTGATCGTCCCATAAGTTATCGTTTTTACCATGACACGTGGTGCTTAGCGCGTCAGATATAGTACGGTTGAACCTCTCGACCTGACCATTCGCCCTTGGGGTGGCAACCGCGTTTAAGATGTGTTTTATGTTGAATTTAGTTACGAAATTCTTAAAACTACCACTTGTGAAACATGAACCACGATCCGTTATAAGTCTAGAGGGCACACCAAAATAACTAAAATGTTGTTTAAATACCTTTATAGCTGTTGTTGTTTTAGTATCCCTTACGGCGCGTATATTAATAAATTTTGTAAATGCGTCTATAATAACTAACACGTATGTATTTCCCTTCCTTGAACGAACGAACGGACCTAAGTGATCCGCGTGAAGTGTGTGGAACGGTTTCTCTATTTTTGGTATAGGGTGTAGTAGTCCTTCTTTAGGACCCCCAGGTGCTTTGTGATGCGCACATTCTAAGCAAGCTCTCACATATTTTTTTGTGAATTTACGCATTTTAGGAAACCAAAAGGTTCCCTTTAGCCTATTCAATGTCTTTTCATATCCAAAATGTCCTGCATCATCGTGGTTCATGCGCAACACTTGCCACCTGCAACCTCTTGGAACTACCCACCGTAAACCATCATCTAAAATCTTGTACACATGGTTCCCTTTTAACTGATAATTCTTACGAACATCAGCTACAAACTTCATTTTATCATCTTCCAAAATGTCCCTTATGCGTTTTATTTCACTATCATCGCTCTGTACCGTAGCAATCCAGTCCCTAATGTCTACATTCAACACGTCAAGGATTTCACCCGTCTCTTCGCTTGGGAGTTCAGTGACAGGTCCACGACTGAGTGCATCTACATGGGCCATACGTTTGCCTGGCCTATATTCGATCTCGCAGTCTTATTCCTGCAACTGCACCCACCAGCGGGAAATCCTAGGTATGAGATTCCTTTTTGTGAGAGTAGTACGTAGGGCATTACAATCAGTGACTATTTTAAATTTTACACCTAGTAGGTATACGCGAAACCGGTTTAGTGACGCAACAACAGCGAGTGTCTCTAACTCAAACGAGTGAAATTTCTGTTCATCTACCGTAGTTTTTCGACTAAAGTATGCTATCGGCTTAAGTGCACTCTCCGCATCTTTCTGCAGAAGGATACCCGCAATCCCTACCTTCGAAGCATCAGTGTGCAATTCTGTATTTAAATTGGGGTTATACAAAGCTAATACAGGGCGTTCAACCAATTTGTCCTTCAGACTATTAAAAGCTTCCTCTTCAACACTTGTCCATTTCCATTCAAATTTTAACCGCAAGAGGTCTGTCAAAGGACGTGCTATCAGGGCAAAACCCTTAACAAACCTTCGAAAAAAACTAGCTAGCCCAATAAACCTCCTAATATCATGAGTATTACGTGGGACTGGAAAATCTCTGATGGCAAGTGTTTTACGTATCCCAGGGCGAATACCGTCACCACTAACGTGAAATCCTAAAAATTCAAGCTCAGTACAAATGAAGTTACATTTTTTTAGCTTCAGGGTTAGCCCTGCACCTCCTAGCAGATCTAGTACTTCCTCCAAACGTTGAAGGCCTTCATCGAATGATCGTGCTGGGATCAACACGTCATCCATATATATTATGACGTAACTGACTTTAGACAGTATCTTGTTCATGGTTCTTTGGAAGACAGATGGAGCATTAGCGAGACCGAATGGCATGCGTTTGAAATGGTACTGGCCATCAGGGGTCACGAACGCAGTCTTTTCCTGGGAACTTGCTTCTACGCTGATCTGATAGTAACCCGATGCTAGGTCCAAACTTATAAATAAAGAATGACCTGCCAACCTGTCTAACTGATCGTCGATTAACGGCAGGGGGTAGTGCTCCGTGTTCGTTTTATTATTTAAAGCGCGATAGTCTACGCATAGCCTACTCTCTCCTGTCTTTTTTTTAACAAGCAGAACTGGACTGGCATACGATGAGTTAGATTCAGCAACGATATCCGCGTCCATCATTTCTTTAACCATAGACCTAACTTGTTCACGCTCAGGAAACGAGAGCCTATACGGACGGTATACTACCGGCTGAATATCCTTTAGGTCAATCTTCATCTCGACTACTTTAGTTAATCCTAATTCCCTTAAATTATCAGAAAAACATGTCTCGTACTTTTTTAATATTTCCTTCAGTTTATTAATTTCACCCTCATTAAGTTGTTTCCCGTAGTTTAGATTCACAATACTATCCGCATTATCAAAGTCTAATTTATTTACTACCAAACTATCTCTAATACAAATAGCTCGCGTAATTAGCTCATTCTGTTTTAGTAATATAGCCTTTTTGCTAAAACTTTGCACAAGTAACTGACCCTGTCCACTATCAATCTCGTATTCTCCAGGCATTAAATAAAATTCATTGTGTAGTAAACCACGCAGCGAACCCCGTACGCGTATCGCGCCTGAGTAATTTGAGCAAACTATTGGTAACAGGGACATTTCCTTGGGTGGAAGCATGATGTCATCCTTCAGAACTGCTTGTACTTTAAGTAAATGTTCACGGCTAAAAATGAGCGATTCTGTAGTTTTTGTTACTATTATACCAGGTTTTTCGGTAAAACTATGACCAATTAAAATAGAGTATCTAATAACGTTATCATCCACAATATAGGCGCACACTTCTTCTGAAATATTTTGGATTTCGATTTGCACGTTAGACATGCCTAATGGTATGACAATATTGTTACCTATCCCTCTCATAGTTGGCAAGTCGATGTCGGTCCAGTCGATTCCCCTCTTAATAGCTTCACTACGTCGGATCAGGGTACACTGGCTACCTAAGTCTATGTAACCCTGAATAGGTTCGCCATTTAGTTTTAAAAACATTAAGTACTTAGTGTCACTGTAGCTATTAGTCTCGACCCGCAATACTTCCTTGTCCTTAGAACTTGCCGTCTTAATAGTCTGTTCACCAGGTAATCTGGGACAGCTGATAGTTGTGTGCCCTAATCTGTGGCAGATGTTGCATTTTAATATTTTCTTTGTGCATTTGAAGCTGAGATGTCCAGGTTCATTACAGTAGCACAAAAGTGAATTAGCTGGACGTCGCACAACCTTTGTCTCGTCTCTGTCAACAGCTTGCCTAGAGCTAAAAGTAGACGCAGACGTATTACTGGTATTGCGTCTATCGTAGTTAGCTTTCGACCTATCGGTGTCGCGAGACTGTTGCTTAATACTTTGGAAATACTTTAAAACCTGCTCTGGTTCCTGACAGTTCACAGCCTTAGCACCTAACCTCAGGGACCGATCGTCTATACCATAAAGCAAACAGTCAACAGCGCGTTTACCTTGTATCTCGCAACGATTGAGTAAATTAATTTTATCGTAATAATAGTGTTCTAGAGATTCATTATATTTTACGCGTTTAGATAACATTTCCGTAAGGAGCTCCGCGTAATCGTCACTACTCGGAAAGGACTCTAGCAACTTGATTTTCCACTCTGCCCATGAGAATGACATGGTTGGAAGAGCCTGGTACCATGTTTTCGCTACTCCTGACAATTTGGGGAGCGCATAATGAATAATTTGATCGTCGCCCCAGTTATACAGTTTCGCGCACTCCTCAACTTTATTAAGCCACATGTGAATGGTTTGGCCCTTGACCATAGGATCAAACTCGGGAATAACGTTTCCTAACATAGGAAACTTGTTTGAGGGTGGTCGACTACTTAATGCATCCACTAACGTAGACAGAAACGCCCTTGTGTCATTGTCAAATGCATTGAAATTACTCACGTGACCTGAAGGTGCGACTCCTCTACTACCGCCACTATGCTCCTCCCCGCAGGCTGGTGGTGTAACCTCACTGATGTCCTCGCTTACATCGCGGTCACGACGGCTGCGCTTCCTGGATCTACGCTCCTTTGCCGGACTACTGCTACTGCGATGAACGCGACGATTCCGGTGGCTGCGGTTACGCTTGCGACTGGGTCTTGCAGATCTCTCGCTACTGGAACTCACTGTACTATTCCGTGACGCCCTGGATCTCGGTCGTGTTCTTCTTGGCCAGTAAGAGCCTCGCGAAGTAGTCTTGCTGCGATTACGATGACGCTTATTATTGTTAACATTTCGAGGCGGTGTTCTCTGCTCACTGTGACTTTTCCGCGTATTTTTGTCACTGATATCCATTTTGGAGACTTCAACTAACTATTAACCGATGTAAGAATGTAATTTTCTGTATTTTCACACACTTTTATTTTTTTAAAGTTCACTTGTGGGTACTTTGATTTTCACTTTTAGCAATAAATATTTAAAATTGTGGGCTTTCTGGATACATCCCACTTCTGAGATAAAGGATCAACTCTATACCTCAGAAAGGAAACAACGATTCTACAGATTTATGAGGATTTATTAAACACAACTAGTCTGCTTCACAGTTGTACGACGAATGAATCCTAGACTAATGCCACCAAATGTCAACGGCTTTGACGTTGACGTTTCGTGTCAACATTATAGTGTTGCCACTTAATAAATTACAAGCGTATATTGTCAAACCAGTTTGACAATATATACTGACAGTGCTTAAAATAGTTATCTTACAATTACATCAGCGCCAGATCATTAACATTATATAAATATAGACTTGTAATGACTAATTGACCTAACACAAGTACAATGAACAAGGACAGTGGTGTAAACCAATCGGACAGTAGCTAGTCAACTTGGCTTGCAACTAGGCTCTCAAGTGGATCCGAATAGAATGGCTTTCTATTTTTTGGACAGTGTTCCCCCCGCCCGACACTTCATTTGAATCTTTTTTCACAAATGTTCCAATCACCACTACAAATAAGTTAAATTCGTCAAAAAACGTACCTAGCCAATTCTCTTATTAAATCTAGTGTCGATAAATGTAGAATTAACTTTAATTTTCAGTATATTGACTCTGTCACTATACTTAAAACTTTTAAACAACTAAATATAAAAAATACCGAGGATCTTTGGGGCATTTCAACTAATATAATAAAATCAATAGTGCCCGTTATAGCGCCTCACCTTGCATTCATATTCAATAAATGTATAGATGAAAATCAGTTTCCTAATCTTATGAAGTACAGTAAAATCATTCCTTTATTTAAAGCAGGAGACAAAAGTGATCTTTCAAATTTTCGACCTATTTCCATACTCCCAACCTTCAGTAAATTTTTTGAAAAAATAATATTTAATCAATTGCTTTCACATTTTACAGATTTACATTTTAGGGTGCAAAGGGGCCCTTCTTACATCTATCGGGCCCCAGCGACCTCACCTGCTAGTGGCGCACCTGCTGATTAACGGACGAGATTCGTATATTACGGTACCCATGTGGTGGCTTTGGCCCCTACGTGGATACCAGGTGGTACAACAGTGTTGGTCCGGGGGGGTACCACCGTGCAGCTATGCTAAAGCCCCCCAAGTAACCCAGCCCAGGCTGGATTGCGTTAGGGGTTCAGCAGCTGCACTGCCGGGCCCGGGACGGTGTATGGTGCGGCAGGCAAGGGTCCAGTGGGGGCGAAGCGGAGTCTAGTGTCGGTGGTGTGGGTCGATTCGCCGGCCAGGGAGACCCTTAGCAACGGCGTTGCCGCGGCCGCCCGCAACATAGTCATGGGGCCCGCCTGGGACCAACCACCCCAGTAGGCTGACCCACTTGTTGCGCATAATCCTGTTGTGGGGTCGCCGCTCCGGGTGGTAACCGGTGTGGGGGTAGCGGCGGCCTTGCATCAGGGGGGTTTGGGAGCCCTTCCGTCCGGCGGGTCGGCTCCGACCTAACCACACGGTTCTAGACGAAGCTAGCCTCTGCACTTTGTCACTTACTGCCGCACCAAATATCGCCCTGTCTTCACGCTTCCCCATATTTCACAATGACAGTGCAACAATATAATAGACGGTACACAGCGGCCCCTAGAAACCCCACAAAGTTGACTTCGTTTGAGGTGGAGTTCGCGAATATCCGCGGACTCCATGCAAACCTCGATACCGTCCACCATCACCTGGAGTCGGCACGGAATTCTGTGATGTTCCTAACGGAGACACAGATACGCCGCCCTGACGACACGTCGTACCTCTGTTACCCGGGCTATATCATTGAGGAACAATTCCGCGATAAAGCCGGGGTGTGCGTGTTCGTTAGGGCGGATGTTTGCTGCCGCCGGTTGCGCTGTCTGGAGAACCCCTCCTACTCCGTCCTTTGGCTGCACGTGGATCATGGCTCCATGAGCCAGATCTACGTGTGCGTCTACCGCTCCCACACAGGGGACACTGGGACAACAAGGCTTTTCGAATACCTCAGCGAGATGGCTGACGATGCGCAGGTGCGGTTCCCGAACGCTGACCTGGTTTTCTTGGGGGACTTTAACGGTCATCACGTTGAGTGGCTGGGGTCCCTTAGGACCGATCATGCGGGACGAACCGCCCATGCATTCGCTCTCTCCCACGGGCTGACCCAGATGGTACGGGGGATCACCCGGATACCTGACAGGTCAGACCACACGCCCGCCCTGCTGGATCTACTGCTGACGAGTCACCCAGCCGAGTACAGTGTGTCGGTACGCGCCCCACTGGGCACTTCCGACTACTGTGTGGTGCACGCCAGCTTCCAAGTGCCACCACCTGCTCGTGCTGAACAAATGACTCGACGACTATGGCACTACTCGTCGGCAGACTGGGACGGTCTCCGCGATTACTTTGCGTCCGTCCCGTGGAGCCAGCGCTGCTTTGTAGGGAAGGCGCCTTCGGATAGCGCTGCTGCCATTGCTGGCGAGATCAGTCTAGGGATAGAATATTATATCCCTTTCACTGATGTCGCCAGCATCCGCAAAGCTCGCCCCTGTTTCGGGCGTGAATGTGCCGAGGCTGTCCAGAAAAAACAGTCGGCATATCGCGCCTGGGTCAGGGCTCGGGCGGCACGTGACCCGAACGTGAACCGCCTCAAAGCAGCGTACAATCGGGCCACTAGGTTCAGCAGGAGGGCCTTCAAGAGAGCGGATGCCCAGCGCGTCGCGCGGCTTGGTCAGGAGCTCACATCCCATCCCACGGGCAGCCGTGGATACTGGCAACTGGCCAAAGCCGTACAGTCAAATTTTTGTCAACCCTCGCTGCCACCACTGCGTTTTCCTGACGGATCACTGGCTCACAAAGCCCAAGAGAAGGCGGACATGCTCGCAGACCTCTTTGCGGCTAATTCCCGGGTCGATGACCGTGGCCTGCAGCCCCCCGCCATCGCCAACTGTGGCCACACTATGCCTGATATTATTATCAGGCAATGTGATGTACGGGCAGTGCTGCGGTCACTCGACACGCGGAAAGCCAGTGGCCCTGACGGCATTCCGGCGGTGGTGCTACGAAAATGTGCTGCTGAGTTGTCTCCAGTATTAACGCGTCTGTACCGCCTGTCATACTCTACAGGCCTCGTGCCGGAGGCCTGGAAGGAGGCGAACGTAAAAAAAAAAAAAAAAAAAAGACAATAAGTTACTTCAAAACAAACAGTTTGGTTTCACTAAAGGCAGGAACACAACGGATGCAGGAGTTGCACTTGTGAAACATATATTTGATGCTTGCGAGGAAAAGCAGGATGCCATTGGTATATTTTGTGATCTATCAAAAGCTTTTGATTGTGTTGATCATAAGACTTTGCTACTAAAATTAGGTTATTATGGTGTTTCGAACAGCTCACTTGGCTTACTCGAGTCTTACCTCACTGGTAAGTACAAAAAGTAAACATTAATGGCATCGACTCTTCTGGCTCCTCATTAGTCATGGGAGTACCCCAGGGCTCGATATTGGGACCCCTTTTATTCTTAATATACGTAAACGATCTTCCTTATTTCACTAAAAATCTTTGTGAGATAGTATTATTTGCTGATCATTAATTTTTAAAAGTGGTAGACAAAAAGTAGCACTTGACGATGTAAATAATACCCTTTCGGAAATATTGCATTGGTTCACTTGTAACAACTTGCTGCTCAATGCGAAGAAAACAAAATGTGTAAAATTTACTATGCCCAATGTTAGACAGGTGGATACTCATATTACTATGAATAATGAATTAGTTAAAATAGTCAATACCACAGTTTTTCTTGGAATAACTCTAGATAGTAAACTACAATGGGGTCTTCATATCACAGCCTTGGCAGGAAGACTTAGCTCAGCTGCCTATGCGGTTAGAAAGAATGATGAATGAATGATTAGAAAGATGACTGACGAAAAAACGGCACAATTAGTTTATTTTAGCTACTTTCATAGCGTTATGTCATATGGTCTGCTGCTGTGGGGCTCAGCTGCCGATATTGAGACAATATTCATATTACAGAAACGAGCTATACGAGCAATCTATAGACTCGGACCCCCTGACTCGCTGAAAGAATTATTTAAAGAAATTAATATTTTAACAGTTGCTTCTCAATATGTTTACGACAACATCTTATATGTACGGAAGAACATAGATCTTTTCAAAAACCGATAACCATAATTTTAATACAAGAAATAAAAATAAACTGGCAATGACAAAAATTAGACTTCATAAAGTTAGTAATTCGTTTGTTGGCAAATGTATAAAAATTTATAACAAAATTCCTCAGGATTTGGTTCACATGCCTCAATAAGTTTAAAATAGTAGTTAAAAAATGTTTGATGATGAAAGGCTACTATAATGTAGGTAGACGAATATCTTAATGATAAAAATGCATGGTAACCCTAATCTTCTGTTGTTGGCCACACGTATAATACAATATAAACTAATTGTAAAAATGTAAACAAAACAATATTTAAAAGAAAATGGATAACCTACCTGAGTTTCTTGCTGGTTTCTTCTCAGGAGAACCAACTTACCGAACCAGCGAAAGAATCATTTTCTAATGGTTATTTATGTACTTACTTAATTTAGTATTTTTATAATATTACTTGACAAAATTGTAAAATTTTGACATTCATATGTGCTCTTTATGTGCCTAAACTGAATAAATGAAATTGATTCTTTGATTCTCTTCTTTGACTTGACTCGCCACTGGCGTAGTCTAAGTGTCAACAGTAAAATTTAGTACAGTGCATAAGTGAGCGGCTTCAAGACGTGTTATTTAATTCATAGCTTGTTCCTTTTTCTAAAGAAATGGCGGGAAAATGGTCCAACGTCACCACAATGCACACAGTACCCTAAATAAATTGTGCATTTAATATAGATTAATATGGCCGTTTGGCGTTTACAGCATGTAATTTAAATGAATATTTTGGGAGATATTACAGATTTAAAATGCAGGGACATATATATTGCGGCGATCATTCGTATTTCATCAGACGTATTTTTTGACGAGACTTGTCCATTTTGCCTGAGGAAAGGCACTTGACTGGCCGTAGTGTAAACAGTCACTGTCCAGCAATGATTTTAAATACAATGGATTTCGGATCATCGCTCAAAAGTGTCCGAACTAAAAGAGAAACAAAACGCTAAAAGAGAAACAATCGCGCGCCAGTCTTGATTTTGACAACTGAACGACAACACGTTGCACAATGCCGTACTGTATTGTAAAAACGTGTAAAAACTACGAAAAAAAAGAGAAGAGAGAGAGAGAAGAAATTGAAGACGGTGTATCATATTTTCAGTAAATAAGCTTTTGTTTTATTATTTGCAATTTATTATTTCACTTAAAATACAGTATTTCGTCGATAATAAATTAAAAGACAAAAGTAAATATTGCAATCCAGTCCAATACCGAAGTACCTATCTGTCTCTTTCGAACTCATCCCAAGCTCAGTAAAAAGAAAGAGACCATTTCATTTTCACTGAATAATGTACTAACAAAATGACCATTCAGATTTATTCGGATTACCGATAGCGATAAAACTATTTGGAACAAAGATTATAGTGGAGACGCCTTGGCTCTTTATGATTTTTTTTTCGTTATATGAACCAACATCTATTTCAGTTTTCCTCGGGATCCAGTACACTGTGCACAATGGAAAAATATTATTGCCCTAGCACGGCGAGAAGAATATTTTGATCCAAAAAATAACAATCTTGTTTGTTCGGCTCATTTTATGGACATAACAAAAAGAGGTCCGATCTTTATGAAACTTGTACAAGAATCCCTTGATTGAATGGAGGAGATAAGCCCAAAAATGTTTTTAATTTTCACAGGGTATCATTGTTTTGTCATAAATATAATTACACATGTCATTTTATTTCGTGTATGTACTGTTATTTTCTTTTTATTTGGATTCTCGGTAATGTATTCCCACGGGAATCGGGGCCGAGATAACTATATCTCGCGGGCGGAGTCACGGTGATCAGCTAGTAGCCAATAATTTCGTATCCCAAAAATTAACCATAAGATAAAAATAAATTAATGATGCGCAGTTTTAGCAACTAATTCAGTCACTTGAAACACGGCTATCTTGTAGTAGACGTAGCGACATAGCGTTATGAAAATAGTAATGAAAGCGGAAGAACTTTGACACCCGCAAGAAGTTTGGCATTTATAATATTATAATTAGTTAAATTCATTAATTCCCTTTTTGTTATTCATACACTACAGTTACTTATTATGAAACGGACTCGAAAAAAAAAATCTTTGTCAGTCGTTAATTAGTTTTTCAGCTTATTTCGTCTAACATAAACAAATAATTACAATTTATAAGATTATGGAATTTATTGTAGTCTTACATTAATTATTACGCCTACGTAGGTACATATCATGGAATCCTTAAAATAAACCTACTCCATTGTTTCTATGTTCACGTAGTTCAAGTATAAGCTGCATAAGGTGAATTAGTCAGGCGGACAGATAGAAGCTACGTAATGCGATAAATTAGTGCAAACAAAAGTGAACACTATTCCGTTGAATCAAGGTTTAAATTTTAATATGAAATTTGTTTATATCTATGTATGCCTATGTATAATGTATAGGTCGACTCGGGACATTATTTTCTTGCGATTTGTTCTAGATCCTATGTCCGTTGTATTATAAGGTCTTTGCTGTCCAGACTCGAAATACTCGCCGGTACCTGCAATCGCCACTGTACTAAAAGCTTGACCAATGTAAACCAGCCCTAGAGTCACAAGCACAAGTGCACAAGTAGGTAGTAGTAGTTATAGTTATGATTTATTTTTTCATGCGCCTCCTTCCAGGGCAGGCTTTAGTCTTTTGACCATACCGCCTCATCATTAGTGATAAACTAGTGATGATCACTGAATCTTTCGCATTTCGCAAGGAATTTCCACATTAAGGTCAAATTGGTACCCCGAGTCACATAAAAAGAACACTTTCCAGAATAATGGAAGTTACTGTTTTCGCCAATATCAAGGTAATGAATGCTTGATTGATAGTCCCAGGGTGCAGGAGAAGTTAACCTTCGGTCCGTCGCGCCATTTTATTTAACGAGGTTTGTCGCGTGGGGTTGTTGAGAACCCCAATGAAAAATAGCATGTAAAATAGGAAATTATAATAATTTCATCTAGTTTAGTATTACATTATTACTTGTTTATCAAATTACAATAAAACAATGATAGTTTCTTAAGCAATATGTATTTAATTACTTATTAAACTTATATCTAAAAATAGGAACATATTTTTCTCTCTCTGAGATGACTTTTACAAAAAATAAATAAAATAAAAAGAAATCTACTCCTTAAGTATTTACTTTATACTTTTTTGGCATCTTATAGAAATAATCAATTCTGTAACATAAAATATAAAATGAATAAACAAAAAAATTTATTAACTTTACGAAATCTAAATCAGTCTCAATGTTACTGTTGAACACATTCAGTACAAATCATTTTAGTATGTAAAGGACATAATGTTACCTTTACAAAAATGGCACATAGACTTAAATTGTCTATCTACTCTTCTAGGACAATGAACACAACGTTTCTTCATAGGCACGACATTATTTTCATCGGGCTGCACTTCCTGAAGAGGTACAAATGGCCTGATAAGCTGTTTCAATTCTCGTGGTAAATTTTGGATAGTAGCTCGTGATTGCAACTATGGACGGTATAGCTCAAATGCTAGCATTTTCAAAAACAACTTGCGACTTGTTTGATTAGTTTCACTAACGGTATCCAATATCATGTGAGCATTTACAGCTCCAACATCAAGAAACGTAAAAAAACTGGAACGAAAAGGCTGGATGTTCCATGCTCGATGATTCTGAAACCTGCTGTTGTTCGACCATAGTCCTCTCGATATCCTGATCTTGAAATTCTTGTTCTAAATCTGTGTCATGTTCACTTATTTCACCTGGGTATAAAGCGCTGTCACCTTCATCTTCTCCACCGAGCACATCATTGGATTCATCCTCTTCTAGCCACCTCAATATACACTCGTTTTGCGCCTCGCTCATTTTAAAAGTTAATTATGATAATAAAATTATCTAAAACAATGAGAAAAATAAGTTATAATTTACTATTACAAATGAAATAAGTCGAATAAAAAATAAAATAAAATAATATTTACTTACATGGTTCGTCGCGTGGGGTCTTTGAGAGCCCGTGCGTTCAAAACATGTTCGTATTACACGGCCCTTACTCGCGAACTGAAGTTAGCCACTGTCCGCGCCAACTGCAATCTAACTTAGGAGGGTACATAAACTACTGCACTGCTACAATAGTTTTAAATAAGTAAATTTTGCATTTTTGTAATGTTCGGGCTTTCAAAAACCCCACGCGACGGACCGAAGGTTAAGAAACGTTGTTCGGTATAAGTGAGAGTCTGGAACCAGCCACGCGCTCAGCAAAAATGGAACTCTCGCAAAAGACTTCTCTTCTCTTTTTCTTCTTTTTTAAATACCTGGCTCCATCGATATTCATCGATGATTTCGCCAATGTCAAGGTAATGCTTAATTTTTCCCACACAGAAGAACTAGTTATTCTGAACTAGTTTGCAGTTGGGGACAAGGAAACGTTGTTCAGTATTGCAATTGAGCGTTTGGGCCTGGATTTTTGCCCAGCGCCAGAGGTATAAAGGCCGGAAGCCACGCGCTCTGCAAAAACCCAAGTCCCTGATGATGTCATCTGCCAAACTGCCATCGTCACCAATTGTGACATTGACAATGACGTTAGAAGTCAATTGTGGACAGGACAAAACACTGCGCACTGACAATGACAACACAACACATACGTACGCGGATGTAAACTTTTTAACACTAATAATAAATATAAAAATTTAATAAAATGGTCGATGAAGGTACAAAAAAAACTTTAAGCAGTATACCTTTACTACAAACTAAGGCTGGGCCTAGGGACAAAGAGTTGTGGGTAAATAGGCTGAAAGAAGAATACCAAGCTTTAATTAAGGTAACAAAAAATACTTTCCCTCCCTCCCCTTCTTTTTTTATATTGCCAAGGCCGCCATCAGCTGTTTGTCATCAAATTACATTCTTTAGCAACTCTCTGTGTCCTAGTTTTATAAACAACAACAAGTATTAAACTTGAACTCTGAAGCTATTAACCAATATCTTAAGCAAGACAAACTGACATACATCACGACTATACCCTAGGAGGTAGGCAGAGGTGCATTACACACCCTTACGCCAGTAATTTTGTCTGTCCCATAATATGGGGCTAACTTATTGCCGTACTGTTACCAGGCATTATAATAAATTAAACCAAAATTTCAATAGCCAGGACCGATGTTACATACCACTAAATAGAATGTCTGCAGACCAAGCATGATTTAACAGTAAATACTTAAGTAGGTTTGATTGGAGGGGCTCGTGGTCTAGTGGTAACCGACAATGTTAACACACTGCAAAGGTTAAGCGACATCTAGTCAGGCCGGTCTTAGGATGGGTGACCATTTCTAAAGATACTGAGACCCCTCCGTGCCTCGGAGAGCACGTTAAGCCGTCGGTCCCGGTTGTCATCTATGGCAGTCGTTAGGGTAGTTGGAGCCCTTAATCAAAAATCCGACCGGTTTAACTACAGAACTTATCACTCATGGGTTGTGGAGGTCAGATGGCAGTCGCTTCATGGATAATATCGAAGTTCAGCCGAATCGCAGTTAAACTGGAGCCGACCCCAACAGTTGGGAAAAGGCTCGGGGAATGATGATTTAGAAGTATAAAAGTATGTTTATCAGTTGTCTAGATCCCATAGCACAAGCTTATAGCTTAGTTTGGGCTAGATGTCGTTGTTTAAGAATGTCCAAACATATTTATTTATAATTTATTGATTCCAGTATGTCCAGAACAACAAAGAGGCAGACAATGATTGGTTCCGACTGGAGTCAGATAAAACAGGCACAAAATGGTTCGGCAAATGCTGGTATGTCCACAATCTACTGAAATATGAGTTTGATTTAGAATTTGATGTAAGTAAACAAAATCTTTTATTTTCATTTAGTACGAAGACACAGAATAGGGAAATAGTACTTACATACAGAACTTGCACTCTGACGTTAATTAAAGCACATTCTTTTGTTTACATAGAACATAATTCAAACGTTGGCTTGTCAGGAAAGCGCCAGCATAGTTTGACCAATAATTATGACGTTAATGCCTCAATATCAATCTATGGTCAATGCCGTGTCACAAACAAGAGACAACCCTTACTGACTTACAACTTCAAGTTGTCGCTGACGTCACGTATTTTTTGCGATTGTTAGGCGAGTGACATAGGCCTGACGAAGGCTGCTATTTATGTAGAGTCGGTTTCGTACCAAAATGGCAAAAAATCACGTTTATTGTATGGGAGCACCCGTAGATATTTATTATATTCTGTTTTTTAGTATTTGTTGTTACAGAAGCTACAGAAATACATCATCTGTGAAAATTGGATGAAGGGATTATTGATATACATAATTATATGTACACTAACTAAAAATATTTACATTACAAAATATCGTTTAAAAAATTCGTCGCGTCATTGCCGACTGGGAAGGTTCCCAGAATGCTGGCTGTGTTGCCACGTTGGATGGCGATACTTATTCTTTGGGCCAGAAAATAACCAGCCCTCTGGTCCTGAGAAGCATCGATTAAGCGTTTAGCAATGTCTCTATAAAGGCAGCGAGCACTCGGACCCCATGTCCCCAGTGTCTCAACCCCAAATGGTATTGTTTAGTTTCGGACAATATTGGTTGCGGCTATTCGATTTTTAAGAAATTTTAAAAGTAAAAAATTTTGTTTCTAGAAACATTTATGTCGGATTCGGTTACTGCAAAATTTTTATAGCGGACTAGATGTCCCGGCGAACCTGGTACCGCCTCCTTTCAAACCTTCATTAAGACCAAAATTATCCAAATTGGTCTAGCCGTTCCCGAGTTTAAGTGAGACAAACGAACGGCGATTCATTTTTATTTCTAAGATTATAAGAAAAAAAAGACTAGCTTCCTGGTGAACTTTGTACCGCCCTTTTAGACCTTCCCTTAACTTCTACGAATATTATGGGACCAAGATGGGGAAAATTGATCCAGCCGTTCTCGAGTTTTAGTTAGCTTAATATCCCTGCTTTGTAGTTCTGAGTATAGAACATACTCTTTCAAATATACTGTAGTACAAATAATTTTCAGATACCCATAACTTACCCAACCACAGCGCCCGAGTTAGCTCTACCCGGGTTAGATGGGAAGACAGCTAAGATGTACAGAGGCGGGAAGATTTGCCTAACTGATCATTTCAAACCGTTATGGGCTAGAAATGTGCCCAGATTTGGTATAGCACATGCTATGGCTTTAGGGGTAAGTAATTGTTTAAAAAACCGGCCAGGTGCGAGTCGGTCTGTCAAAAAGGTTGTTGTATGGGAGCCCAATTCAATATTTATTATATTCTAGTTTTTCAGTATTTGTTGTTATAGACGCAAAGGAATAGATCATCTATGAAAATTTCAACTTTCTAACTATCACGGCTCATGTGATACAGAGACGGATGGACAGCGAAGTCTCAGTATCAATTACTGTTTTACCCTTTGGGTACTACTTAAGGGTTTCTAAAAAGAGGAGGTTCTCAATTAGACTGTTTTTTTTTGTGTTTACCTACCTCAATATCTTTTGACTGAATGAACTGATTTTGAAAATTTTTAATTGAATACTGCTTTCCGTGTGGTCCCATTTCAATTTGGTCCCATTCCGGTAATTTGATGTTTTTTCTTTCATACCGATGCTAAAAAGCCCTTTCTATCTTTTTCTTTCATACCGATGCTAAAAGGCTCTTCCAATCTTTTTGTTTCATACTTATACTAAAAGGCCCTTCCTATCTTTTTCTTTCATACCGATGCTAAAAGGCCCTTCCTATCTTCTTTGTTTCATACTTATGCTAAAAGGCTCTTCCTATCGTTTTCTTGCATACTTATGCTAAAAGGCCCTTCCTATCTTCTTTCTTTCATACCGATGCTAAAAAGCCCTTCCTATCTTCTTTCTTTCATACCCATGCTAAAAGGCCCTTCCTATATTTTTTCTTTTAAACCGATGCTAAAAGGCCCTTCCTATCTTCTTTCTTTCATACCGATGCTAAAAGGCCCTTCCTAACTTCTTTCTTTCATACCGATGCTAAAAGGCCCTTCCTATCTTCTTTCTTTCATACCGATGCTAAAAGGCCCTTTCTATCTTCTTTCTTTCATACCGATGCTAAATCAACTGTCTCCAACTATCATTTTTCTTTGCTCGGACTGCAGGGTACTTTCTATAAAGTGGTATGTAACATCTGTCCTGGCTATTGGCATATTGGTTTGGATCACAGTGGTTATGAGTTTTCTCTTATAGTGTCCGGCAATAGGCTTGTCCTCTATAACGATATACATGATGAATTTTTGAAAAGGGCTTGGATGGCCAAATCCGAAACTATAAGGAATAGCCAAAAATGCTCAAAGGAGTCACGAGCCCGATTTTGATGAAACTTAAAACCTCATCATTAGATTTTTCGAAAACCAATAATCCTAGCTGGGAATCGAACCCGTTGATTTTGAAAAAAAACACACCCTTCATTTTTATACCATACGATAGTGTCGCTGTTAAGGATCAAATTCTGCGAAGTAATGATATACGGCAAACTAAAGGAAAGAGCTCATCTTTAACAAAGTACATTTTATTTTTCTTACGTTAACTGATTAATTGTTCGCCAATATGCATATCGTTCTAATTTCATTTTTTTTTCTTATACACTTTAAGAAAAAAAACTGTGAATCCTTTGAGCATTTTTCGCTATTCCTTATAGTTTCGGATTTGGCCAACCAAGCCCTTTTCAAAAATTCACCCTGTATAGATATATAGAGGGCGAGTGTCACCCGTTTTCTTCGTGGCGAATACTAAGCGACTCTGATATAGGTTGCCCCTTAGATCAAAAATACTATAGATATTGGATGCAGTACAAATACAACGCGGAATCTTGGTACTCGAATACTATACCTTTCTGGATGATTTTTTTTCTTGTTTGACGGTCGACACATATCGCAACGGGTTCTGGTCGACCAGCTGATGGGGGTGTCTTCGGGTTGATATAACCCTTACGTAACATCCTGTATAGGTAATTATTACAAATACGATCTGTAAAATAAACAAGATTGTACATTGATGGTTGACATAGAAATAATTCGTAATAATTATTACAAAAGCATCAATGTACAGCGCCGTTGTCGCATCCGATGTCGCAGAGTCAGCAAGCGGAATAGGAACTTAGTACGGCGCGCGGTTGAAGCGCGCAGGTGTGCAATGACCGAGGTGAAGTGGTGCCGTTTTTAAAACACTAATCTAGGTATTTTTGATCTAAGGGTTGCCCAATATATGTTTGCGTTCCACATTACATAAAATGAATCACGAAGATAGACACAGACAGACATGCATCACGCACAGTTTTCCAGAAATTTTGTTGGACCTACGCTCAGGGCAACTATCGTTATACTACGCATATATAGAGCGCTGATAACCGGTCTGAACCACTAACAACCACTCTGCACGTCTGAACAGTCAAGGATGACGTAATGTCACTACAGCTTCCCAGTTTAAGTTGTTGCGTGGCAAAGAATGGAACTAATATAATTGTATGGAGTTATTGTTCTGAAATCTCGTTTTTGACGTTTTTCGATGTAATGTGGCGCCGCACAGTGGGCTGATTTCTCTGATTCGCGTTTCATAGACATTCAAATTTTTTTTTAAGTGCCGCATTAACCCTAAATACCTATTTTATGCTTTATTTAATTAACTTTCAGGTTTAAAATCGTAAACAGCTCACTCTGCATTTTTTTTTCATAAATTTTGTATGGTGTTAATTTAATAAATTAATGATGTTAACTCCGTTATCGCACAATTGCGGCTAATATCCTCTTAGTTTATTAATATATCAATTATTTTGGATTTTTTGACATACTTCATGCTAAGGTCAAACGTGCGCTTTTTTTTTAAATCATTGAAAAATTTAAATTTTATTTTGTTTGTTTTCGTTTTTAACTAACAATATCAAGCATAAAATGGATGTATATAAACTAGAAATTTACGAAAATCAATTATTTGCTGTATAAGAAAATTATATTCAACAATAACTATTAAAAATGGCTTAAAATCTTTATTCTTTATCAGTTAATAGATACATTATGTAGCCACTTAAATTTAATGAACAACTATGCAGTACAAATGGTGAGCTTATAAAGTCATTATCTAACATCTCTCAATATCTCCAATTACACTAAACAATTCAAATCCACTATCAGAATCTTTATTTTGCAAGAATGTATAAAAGAAGGTCAGAAATAATATTATCTACTGGCTTTTTAACTAACTACTTTTTGACTATTAGATAATTGGGTTTAAAATTAGTTGTAATTTATTTATGTTTATTTATTTATTTATTTATTTAAGGACCTTCAACAAAAGAAGTTCACAGACCGAGTCACAATGTTTCATGTTGATAATTTGCTAAGGCAAGTGAACTCTTCCAATTATAGAAGGCCACAGCGTGCACTTTTTTTTAATATATATATATATTAAAAAAAAGTGCACGCTGTATATGTATATGTGTGTATATAATATATATATATATATATATTCTTTTATTTAAAAATCCGATTGTACATGTAATTGGTAATATTTGTCAAATATAAACATTTGAAACATTTTACGACACATTTTGTGGTTAGCAGTACTAGAAATACCCCAAAAACTAAATTTGACTAAAGTTGTGTAATAGAAATAATCTTAAAAATTTATGTAATTTCATTGGCTTCAACAGTATTAGAAAAAAAAAAATTATTATTTACAAATAAAATTATTTGATAGAACTAATTAAACGATGAATATATTAATTAAAAATATTGCCTATTCTGAATCACTATCTTCAGAGTCGAACTCATTTACTAACTACCCTCTTAATGTTAATTATGTGTCTTAACAAATAATTTACTAAGTACCCTCTTAATGTTAACTATGTGCCCGAACAACTGATTTACTAATTACCCTCTTAATAAATTATCCATTATTGGTATGTTTTGTTTACATGTTTTTTAAATTTGTTATGAGTAATAATGACTAGGTATTAGGTGAGTAGGTGAATATTAAATGTGATATATATGGGTGAGCATTTGTATTTGGGTGGCTAAAAACGAAAATTAACAAAAAAAATTGTAATTTTTATTGAGAGACGTTAGATAATGATTTTCTAAGCTCATCATTTTTGTACTGCTTAGTTGTTCATTAAATTTAAGTGGCTATGTGAATGTTTCTATTAACTGATAAAGAATAAAGATTTTAAGCCATTTTTTTAATAGTTATTAATGAATATCATTTTCTTATACAGCAAATAATTGATTTTCGTAAATTTCTAGTTTATATACATCCATGTTTAGCTTGATATTGTTAGTTAAAAACGAAAATAAACAAAATAAAATTTTAATTTTTTCAAAGATTAAAAAAAAAGCGCACGTTTGACCTTAGCATGGAGTATGTCAAAAATCCAAAATAATTGATATATTAATAACCTAAGAAGATATTAGGCGCAATTGTGCGATAACGGAGTTATCATCATTTGTTATGTTGACTCCATACAACATTCTTGAAAAGAAATGCATAGTGAGCTGTTTACGATTTTAAACCTGAAAGTTAATTATATAAAGCATAAAAGGTATTGTTAATCGTTTCCAAGCAAAAAAAAGCGGCACTTAAAAAAAATTTGAATGTCTATGAAACGCGAATTTCAGCCCACTGTGCGCAAACCATTGGTACGCCAACTCATACATGGCAACCCGTAGATAATGTTTCTATGTATGTGTTTTATTTTTCAGCTTGGACCATGGCTAGCTGTAGAAATTCCAGATTTAATAGAAAAAGGAGTGATCACTTATCAAGAGAAATCTGAACAAACAAATTAACGGACAATATGACATGCATTTGTAATATATTGTAATATATTTAGAAATAAAATATGTATGCTTTTTTAATTAAGTACTTTTTTTGCAATAAATGAATTTTCCGTCGCTCTGAGACATAATGGCGCCTTTGCTGGCGTGTTTCCGGTCTGTCACGGTCACTGTCAAAGTCAGTGTCTGATTTGACACTGACTTTGACAGTGACCGTGACTTTCCGTGATTCGCGACCCGCATGCGTGCAGCGTGCGTGACAGGACACCTATGTTATTTATTTATTTATACTTCATTGTATGCCAATGCAGTAGGTATTCATTAATATGTTCATGGAGCTTATTAAGTCTAAGAGCAATACAGTGGGCGGATTTATTGCCTAAATCAATTTCTACCAGGCAACCTTTGGATGGAAGGATCCTATGTTATTGTATTGAATTATAGAATCCGGGTGGCATGACAGTGAGACTACCGGACGTGACATCCGTGACAAATTATATACTAAAACCTTGTTCGGTGTAATGCTGACACAGAACACGTGTAACCCAAATCAGGGCATTTGCATTTGCAACGCCGCATTTAATTAATTAAGCCAAGATAATTTTATAATTTATTAAGTATTTTTAATCTAGTGTACAACGAAATATCGTCGCGATCGGGTCAACAGTAAACATTTTATACTGTCGCGAGTGCACTCTTAACATTTTGTTACTTTAACATTATTCTTCCCAAACATAATTATTAATTAACATTGTTAACTTTATAGTAATTTAGAACTATTTTTAGTAACAATAAATTAACATCATTTCACCTACAAACTATCTTACTTTCTTATTACTCCCGTACGTCCCCGAACATTGGTCCTTCGAAGCTAAAGGACTTTGCGCGTTTCGTATCTCAAACAGAGTGCTATTCGTGTGAAGTACGAACTAGTGAAACATTAGGGGACAGTTGGTAGTGACAAGAAAAGCAGAAGTCTACGTACGCGCAACCAACAGCCACCGGCACAGTAAGCGCAACCTACAGCTACGTGAGAAGACTTACAAGTAAGATCTTTCCAATTTTTTATCATCTACTAATATGGCTCTAATTGAAGAACAATGTGGTCTCTTTAACCAACTGGAGACCGACTTTGCGAACTTTAAAAGAGATGGTAAGGAAAGGAAAAGTAAGCCAGAGTATTACCGGAAGAAATGGAATAAAGTTGACGAGTTGTGGAAGTCGATCCAAGACATCCACGACCGTCTCTTGACCGAGCTTAGTCCCGACGATCATTATTTTACCGATAAGAGCTTCGAGCAAGCAAATGCGACTTATCAAAAATATGTGTCAGCCATACATTTAGGGACATCACAGCTAGAAACTTCGGGTACTGGTTTGCAACAGGAAGAGCTACCGAAAATATCGGTTAGTTCTCCACAACAATTTGGGGAGATGAGAGACCGTCTCCCGTTAGCACCGCGCAGGCAACAGGGCAACTACAGCCGTCTGGACGAAACCCTGCGACAACAAGAGGCCAACTTTAGGGCTTTCACTAGAACAATCGCGAACATTGACATCGACGATTTAACAGTAAAATGGGAGTTTGAGGACGCCCTCAAAACTCTCGAAACTCGATGGTCTGCAATAGATAAATTACACTTACAAATTGATTGCGAACTTAATGGGGAAAATAGGGAATATGATTCCAATTTCCCAACGAGAGAAACAATTCTACACCCTGAAAAGGGAAATAAATAAGAAAATGTGGTCCGTCTCTTATAGGGAGAAGTCTACCCCGAAATTAGAAATTCCTACTTTTAGTGGTAATTACAACCAGTGGATGTCTTTTAAAGATTTATTTACCGACGCCGTGCACAATAACACTATGATGCCAAACTCGCAAAAAATGCAGCTGTTAAAAACAAAGGTCAAAGCGGAAGCCGAGCGATTAATCCAACATCTATACATTAGCTCAGATAACTACTCATCCTGCTGGGAAATATTAAATAATCGCTATAACAATAAAAAGTTAATATTTACATCTCATATGAATATCTTATTCGGCTTACCAAATATTCAACATAACTCGGTAACACTGATAAAAAGGATGCATGACGTAACGTTAGAGACTCTTAACGCTATTAAGAATGTAGGGGTTGACACGCTAACATGGGATCCAATATTAGTACATTTACTAAGTCAAAAATTGGATCCTGAAACATTCAATGACTACCTAGAGTCCGTAAAAAAGCCACGTGAAGTGCCAGTTTTAGCGGAACTTTTAAGTTTTCTAGAGAGTAGATTTACCACCCTAGAAACATCTGCACGTAGAAAACAGAAGGTCGTACCACAAAAACAATTTCAAGCCCCTGTAAATAACAAAAAATTTCAACCCTACGGGAAACAAGCGTCTCCGGGTGTGCCAAAAAACACCGGGCAATGGCCTATTGCGAAGTCATACAACGTGACCGGGTCTGGCTTTAAATGCCCATTGTGCAAAAACCAACATGGCCTATACAATTGCAAAATTTTCCTACAATTCACTAACGAAAAGAAATTGATGACGGTGAAAAAACTAGGCCTTTGTATTAATTGCTTATTTTCGCATAATGGAAAAGATTGCACTTCTACTCATACATGTAGAAATTGCACAGGTCAACACAATACATTGTTACACGAGGCCTGCGTCAGCGCAGCCTCTAAGCCGTCCACCTCAGTTCAAGCTGTTGCAACATCCTCCTCTCAAAACGTGACTAACACTTCGCACATCTCCCAGGAAACCTGTCCCGAAATACTATTAGCTACCGCGCAGTTGCGAGTGCAAGGAGCTAACGGGAATTATTATAACATGCGAGCGCTAGTCGACCAGGGTTCCCAAATATCACTGATAACAGAACACGCTGCGCAGACCCTCGGTATTAAGAGACAAAATTACAAAGGAGTTATCTTCGGAGTAGGACAGCGAGAAAACAACTGCAAAGGAAAGATCCAGATTACTTGCAAGTCCAATGATTACAGCTTCAATGCGGAAGTAATTATTATGACAAATCTCGTGAAGCGATTGCCAAACAAAACATTTAAAAAACCAACATGCCCCACAATTCAAAACATTCAATTAGCCGACCCAGAGTTTTACGTCAGCCGCCCTGTTGACTTACTACTCGGAGCGGACATATACTCACAAATAATACTCGGCGGTATTTTAAAAGGGGATGACACAACACAACCCTTAGTCCAACAAACACAGCTCGGCTGGCTACTATGCGGAGCCGCACAAACAGTCCACTGCAACGTTATAGTAACCAACATTCAGGACATTCAACAATTCTGGGAAGTGGAGGAAATAGCGGAGGAGGGACATTTGTCAGAAGAAGACTTACAGTGTGTCCAATATAATGAACAGACTACAACCCGAAACAAGGAAGGTCGTTATGAGGTCAGATTACCAATGAAAAGCGATTTTTCCTCAAAACTAGGCTTGTCAAAAAATATAGCGGTTGCACAATTCAAAAATTTAGAAAGGAAATTAGTAAAACAACAACATTTAAGTACCTCTTATAAAGAGTTTATGTCAGAGTACATTGAACTCGGTCATATGCGACCGTGTAGTAGTAACTCGACACCTGAGTGCTATATACCGCACCACGGTGTAGAGCGCGCTGAGTCAACAACAACAAAGTACAGGGTGGTATTCAATGCGTCTTGTAAAACATCAACCGGTTGTTCACTGAATGACCTAATGTACAAGGGGCCCAATTTGCAACACGATTTACAGAGTCTGCTGTTAAAGTGGAGACAATATTAATTCGCCTTTACCGCTGATATTGAAAAGATGTACCGGCAAATACTTGTTAACAAAATGGACACTCCATTGCAGAGGATCGTTTGGAGAGAGTCCCCGGAGCAAGTGTTAGGGTCATTTGAACTGGCAACAATAACCTATGGCCAAAAAGCAGCGCCCTTTCTTGCTATGATGACGTTGAAGCGTCTTGCGAATGATGAACAGGACTCATATCCAGAGGCTTCCTGAGTCTTACAAGAAGCCTTCTATATGGACGACCTAGTCCACGGGACGCACGGCATACAACACGGCCATCAACTCATTAAGGACCTGAACACACTCCTAAAATTAGGAGGTTTTAACTTACGAAAATGGTCCTCTAACAATCAGCAACTCTTGCCAAACCCACAAACCAACCCACAAACAAATTGGGTGCAAAGGGGCCCTTCTTGCATCTATCGGGCCCCAGCGACCTCACCTGCTAGTGGCGCACCTGCTGATTAACGGACGAGGTTCGTATATTACGGTACCCATGTGGTGGCTTTGGCCCCTACGTGGATACCAGGTGGTACAACAGTGTTGGTCCGGGGGGGTACCACCGTGCAGCTGTGCTAAAGCCCCCCAAGTAACCCAGCCCAGGCTGGGTTGCGTTAGGGGTTCAGCAGCGGCACTGCCGGGCCCGGGGCGGTGTATGGTGCGGCAGGCAGGGGTCCAGTGGGGGCGAAGCGGAGTCTAATGTGGGTGGTGTGGGTCGATTCGCCGGCCAGGGAGACCCTTAGCAACGGCGTTGCCGCGGCCGCCCGCAACATAGTCATGGGGCCCGCCTGGGACCAACCACCCCAGTAGGCTGCCCCACATGTTGCGCATAATCCTGTTGTGGGGTCGCCGCTCCGGGTGGTAACCGGTGTGGGGTAGCGGCGGCCTTGCATCAGGGGGGTTTGGGAGCCCTTCCGTCCGGCGGGTCGGCTCCGACCTAACCACACGGTTCTAGACGAAGCTAGCCTCTGCACTTTGTCACTTACTGCCGCACCAAATATCGCCCTGTCTTCACGCTTCCCCATATTTCACAATGACAGTGCAACAAGAGAATAGACGGTACACAGCGGCCCCTAGAAACCCCACAAAGTTGACTTCGTTTGAGGTGGAGTTCGCGAATATCCGCGGACTCCATGCAAACCTCGATACCGTCCACCATCACCTGGAGTCGGCACGGCCTTCTGTGATGTTCCTCACGGAGACACAGATACGCCGCCCTGACGACACGTCGTACCTCTGTTACCCGGGCTAAATCATTGAGGAACAATTCCGCGATAAAGCCGGGGTGTGCGTGTTCGTTAGGGCGGATGTTTGCTGCCGCCGGTTGCGCTGTCTGGAGAACCCCTCCTACTCCGTCCTTTGGCTGCACGTGGATCATGGCTCCATGAGCCAGATCTACGTGTGCGTCTACCGCTCCCACACAGGGGACACTGGGACAACAAGGCTTTTCGAATACCTCAGCGAGATGGCTGACGATGCGCAGGTGCGGTTCCCGAACGCTGACCTGGTTTTCCTGGGGGACTTTAACGGTCATCACGTTGAGTGGCTGGGGTCCCTTAGGACCGATCATGCGGGACGAACCGCCCATGCATTCGCTCTCTCCCACAGGCTGACCCAGATGGTACGGGGGATCACCCGGATACCTGACAGGTCAGACCACACGCCCGCCTTGCTGGATCTACTGCTGACGAGTCGCCCAGCCGAGTACAGTGTGTCGGTACGCGCCCCACTGGGCACATCCGACCACTGTGTGGTGCACGCCAGCTTCCAAGTGCCACCGCCTGCTCGTGCTGAACAAATGACTCGACGACTATGGCACTACTCGTCGGCAGACTGGGACGGTCTCCGCGATTACTTTGCGTCCGTCCCGTGGAGCCAGCGCTGCTTTGTAGGGAAGGCGCCTTCGGATAGCGCTGCTGCCATTGCTGGCGAGATCAGTCTAGGGATAGAATATTATATCCCTTTCACTGATGTCGCCAGCATCCGCAAAGCTCGCCCCTGGTTCGGGCGTGAATGTGCCGAGGCTGTTCAGAAAAAACAGTCGGCATATCGCGCCTGGGTCAGGGCTCGGGCGGCACATGACCCAACGTGAACCGCCTCAAAGCAGCTAACAATCGGGCCACTAGGTTCAGCAAGAGGGCCTTCAAGAGAGCGGATGCCCAGCGCGTCGCGCGGCTTGGTCAGGAGCTCACATCCCATCCCACGGGCAGCCGTGGATACTGGCAACTGGCCAAAGCCGTACAGTCAAATTTTTGTCAACCCTCGCTGCCACCACTGCGTTTTCCTGATGGATCACTGGCTCACAAAGCCCAAGAGAAGGCGGACATGCTCGCAGACCTCTTTGCGGCTAATTCCCGGGTCGATGACCGTGGCCTGCAGCCCCCCGCCATCGCCAACTGTGGCCACACTATGCCTGATATTGTTATCAGGCAATGTGATGTACGGGCAGTGCTGCGGTCACTCGACACGCGGAAAGCCAGTGGCCCTGACGGCATTCCGGCGGTGGTGCTACGAAAATGTGCTGCTGAGTTGTCTCCAGTATTAACGCGTCTGTACCGCCTGTCATACTCTACAGGCCTCGTGCCGGAGGCCTGGAAGGAGGCGAACGTACAACCGATCCCCAAGAAAGGGGATCGATCCGATCCAGGCAACTATCGACCCATAGCTGTCACCTCAGTCATTTGCAAGGTGCTCGAGCTTCTTATTAATAAGCAGCTCATGCGATACCTGGAGGATCACTCGCTAATCAATGATCGGCAATATGGCTTCAGGCCAAAACGATCAACGAGTGACCTCCTGGCATTCGTCACGCATGTATGGGGTGAGGCTATGGAAAAGTTCGGCGAGTCCTTGGCTGTTAGCCTGGACATCGCCAAAGCTTTCGATAGGGTCTGGCATGCTTCGCTCCTTTCCAAGCTTCCGGCATATGGTCTACCTCCTCAACTGTGCAGCTGGATTGCCAGTTTTTTAAACGAGCGCCGAGTGCGGGTCCTCTGCGATGGCCAGGCTTCTCGCTTTTTGCAAGTGAATGCCGGGGTACCGCAGGGGTCCGTACTGTCACCAACTCTCTTTCTTCTGCATATCAATGATATGCTTTCCCTCGGGAACATTCATTGCTATGCAGATGACAGTACATTGCACGGGAGTTACTCGGTTCGTCCGACGGCGGGGCGATCTGTGATAGAGGAGGAGAGACGACATCTCGTGGGTGATCTCGACCGAAACCTCGACAGTATCTCCCAATGGGGTGCCGAGAACTTGGTCGAGTTCAATGCCCACAAAACACAGGCGTGTGCATTTACAGCGAAATAATCCCCTTTCCTTCCCCTACCCACTCTTCAGAATGCAATATTACCAATGAAGGACAATCTAGACATCCTTGGCATAGACGTTCGTCGAGAGCTCAATAACACAAAATACATTGAGAGATGTATTGGGCTAGCTTCGCGGAAACTAGGAATACTGAACAAGGTAAAGCGATTCTTTACACCGCACCAGAGGTGTCTGCTGTACAAAACGCAGATTAGACCCTGCGTTGAATACTGCTCTCACCTCTGGGACGGCTCCGCGAAGTATTTGCTGGACGCACTCGACGCTACGCGACTGTACGCATTATAGACCGACGCGCTGTTCGCATTATAGACTGTCCGGAGGTAACGGGAAGCCTTGAGCCGCTAGCCCAGCGCCGAACAATTGCTTCCTTGGCCGCGTTCTACCGTATTTACCACGGTGAGTGTTCTGAAGAGCTCTTCAACCTGATCCCACCCTCTCCCTTCCGATCCCGAACAACGCGTGCCGGGCAGAGATGTCACCCTCATACCGTGGAAACCGTCTTCGCGAGAACCGAGCGTTTTAAACGATCGTTTCTCTGCCGAACGATGGTGGCTTGGAACGCCCTGCCTGCGCACGTGTTTCCTCCAACATATAACCCTGGGCTCTTTAAGCGAAGCGTGAAGAGGCACATTACAGGGTCGTCAAGTTGAGGGCCACTCTCTATAGTATTCCTGTGTACTGTGAGAGTCGCCCTCAATTGCCAGACGTCGCCTCAGCTTACCATCAGGCGAGTGGCGTCAATTTGTCGACCTAAATATAAAAAAAAAAAAAAAAAAAACCAACACAAATGAAACATTTAATTTTAAAACAGAAAACACTTACAAAATTTTAGGCTTGGGTTGGAACCCAGCTGACGACACATTTACATTTGACTGCCAAATATCGAACCCACGAAAACTAACAAAGAGGAGTTTACTATCAGAGATTTCGAAAATATTTGATCCATTAGGGTGGTTTGCGCCTGTAGTTGTAAAGATGAAATTACTCTTTCAAAAAGTTTGGAAAACAGACACTCAGTGGGATAGCGAAGTATGTACGGAGAGATTCAACAGGCATGGTACAAGTTACAAAAAGACATACAAAACATTAAACATTACCGTATACCAAGATGGGTCTACTCTAAGGAGCATGACGTCATGGAATTGCATGGTTTTAGTGACGCATCGATCCATGCATACGGATGCGTTGTATATGCACGTATACAGAATCAACCACGCTCGATTATAGTAGCCGCGAAAACAAAACTTGTACCTCTTAACAAAAAACTTACATTACCCCGTTTAGAGTTAAGTGGAGCTCTATTACTTTCAAAATTAATATCTAAAATAAAACATGCATGGTGTACGTACAACATTGTAACATACGGGTGGACAGACTCGAAAGTAGTGTTAGGATGGTTGAATGGAGAGCCCAACAAGTGGCGACCCTTTGTGGCGAACAGAGTGAGCCAAATAACAAGTATTATGGCTGCGGAACAGTGGAGATACGTTTCTACAACAGACAATCCTGCCGACGCTGCGAGCCGAGGTCTGTATCCTTCCGAACTACTGAAACAACAAAAATTGTGGAAGGAGGGCCCCGAGTGGCTCTTAACATTTACGTATACACCTGCGAACACACAAACATATACAACCGACCAAGAACAAAGATCGGTAAAACAATCCAATGTGATAGTTAACAATAGCGGCTCAACCATTATTGATGAATTATTATTAAAATATAGTTCACTTAATAAAATTATACGTATCTTGGCCTACATACAGAGAGCATTCACCTTCATAAGTAATAAACAACGACCCAGCTATCTCACGTTACGAGAGCTACGTCATGCAAAATATACTATTATCCAACACGTACAAATGAGTGTATATGAAGCCGAGATACAAAGCTTACAAAAACAAGGCAGAGTGAGCTCAAAGAGTAAACTGCTGCAGTTAAATCCTTTTATGGACAAGGATAACATTTTAAGAGTGGGGGGTCGACTAGCCAATGCAACCCTTAACGCTGAGATGAAGCACCCCAAAATAATACCAGAGACTACTCGACTCGCTACATTAATAATCGAACAGGCCCACAAACTAACTTATCACGGGGGTCCCCGCCTCACACTAGCCACGTTAAGGCAACAATACTGGATTCCTGGTGGCAACAATACCGTGAAGAAAGTGCTTCGGAAATGCATTACCTGTCGCAAACATGACAACAAACCGCAACAACAGCTTATGGGAGATCTACCTGCCGTTCGTACATGCCCCGCAAGCCCATTCTATCACACCGGAGTCGACTATACGGGTTTTGGGAGCGTGAGAAGAAACAAGGGGAGAGGCGGGCTAACAATGAAAGGTTATATCGCTATCTTTGTGTGTATAGTGACCAAAGCCGTACATTTAGAAATAGTATCTGATATGACTAGCTCGGCCTTCTTAGCTGCCTTACGAAGAATGTCAGCCAGAAGAGGAGCGCCTCGTCATGTATATAGCGACAATGGTACTAACTTTGTCGGAGCTAATAATATTCTACAGGAAGAGTGGAAACAAATAAAGAGTATTTTTAGTGACAGCTTTTTGACAGAAGTCACTGAGATGAATATTGAATGGCATTTTAACGTGGTAGCGTGGCCCTCGGCCGTAGGTATATGGGAACGAGCCGTAAGGTCCTTAAAAGGACATTTACGACGCGTCGTGGGACAACAAAAACTGACCTTTGAAGAATATGCAACATTGTTGTCCCAAATAGAAGCTTGCCTCAATTCCCGCCCACTGTGTGCCTTAACAGAAAATATAGACGACTTAGACGTTCTGACCCCAGCTCACTTCCTAAATGGCAGAGCCGGAGTCACGGTAATAGAAACTGCAGAAGATGCACGAACCTGCTGGCATCTAACTCAAAAACTCGTTCAAGACTTTTGGAGGAGATGGAAATCTGAGTATTTGAGTCAATTATCATCACGAGGAAAGTGGCTAACTCGTCAACAAAACATAAAGGTGGGTGAGCTGGTAGTCATTCACGAAGACAACCTTCCCTCAGGAAAGTGGGCCTTGGGAAGAGTTACGGACGTTCACCCCGGGAACGACGGTAACGTACGAGTAGTTACGTTACAAACAAAAAATGGCTTCATGAAAAGACCGATCACAAAACTATCAGTGTTACCGATAGAACAAACAAACACAAATTCCGCTGAACCTGATCTGAACACTACAAATACCCAAGACAGTAAGAGACAGAAACAAAACAAGCGATCGAGTTTCATTACAATGGTACTGACCCTGTTATACCTACTAACATTAATAACAACAGCTGATTGTTTAACGGTAAACAGTTTGAATAATCAAAGAGGCATGTACTTTGACAAGTTATCCAACATAAAGCTCATACGAGATGAGTGGAAAATTGTTGCATATTACGATCTCGACCCATACTGGGAAGGAACCTCCGCCTGCGAAAAATATTACAAGTACCTCGAGAAAATATGTACCACTGTTAAAGAGGTTTCGCATTGCGGTGTTGTTATGATCCAATTAGGTCACTCGATCAATGAATTAAGACATACTAACAAACTATTGTTACATCCTCACGTGAGTACGGAGACGCGACGACGGCGGCGAGGCTTTATCAACGGTGTCGGGTATATCGCCAACTCACTGTTCGGAGTACTCGACGACCGATTCGCAGAACAGTATAATAAGGACATTACTCTCGTAAGAAGCAATCAGAAACACCTGGCCCTATTATGGAAAAATCAAACTTCTATAGTAGAAGCTCAATTTAATTTACTTAAGAGAACAGAGGAAACTATGCAACTGCAGCACAAAATTATAAACAAACATTTGGATTCTCTAGATAAGATTTCCAGCATCACAATTAATGAAATAAAGCTAACTGAGACTATGACAGATTTTTCAATGTGTGCTATTGCTGCCGACAATTTACTGACTCAACTTAAACATATCCAAGACAGTTTGTTGCAGACCATTACGAGTATTTATAACAGCCAGTTAAACATAAATCTAATCGATCCACAACAACTACAGAATGAGTTAAACATAATTTCAGGTCAATTGGATAAAGATTTCACTCTCCCAATTGAAAATTTACAAACCAGTATGCATAACATCTACCACTTGCTAAAAGTCAAAACAAAGGTTACAGATCAGTATTTGATATTTGAGATAAGAGTCCCACTGACTAGTCGAGACAACTACCTATACAACATCATTCCCATACCACAATCCATTGGAAACCATATGATAACATTGAAACCATTAGAAAATCACGTGGCTATAAACCTTCAAAAGGACTCCTACCTACCCATTACCGATAGAGACTGGGAACATTGTTTAGCCCGTGACTCATCTACATACCTATGTCAGTTGAAAACTCCAATATACAGATTAGCCGCAGATAAGGATCTGTGCGTCAAAAGTAATGAGCAATGTGAGACCGTGACCTCTATGTGTAAGAATCAATGGATTAGTCTCACTGCGATGAATCGATACTTTCAATTTTGTTGTAATCAATGTCCGATTAGAACCCTATGCGGAGATCAAGTGAAAGCCCATACATTAACCGGTGCGAACATAATTCATATTAATGAAAATTGTGTCGTTAAGACTGAAAACTTTACAATATATGGCCACAAAATACAACAGAGTTTCATGAAAGTGTCAGCTAGTTTAGATACTTTCGAGATAGCCCCAATTAACAACATTATAAACCTAACAGTACCCGAAATAGAAGAGAAAACCGAGAATCTGACGGAAAATTCTAAACTATGGAGCGATATAGAGAAAAGAATCAAAAACATGAAGGAAGAGCAAGTTTTATCTGAGGACCTATCGAGCATATCAGTCCACGACGTCCACCACTATATTCTGATTTACGCATCCTGGGGAGTAGCTGTCGTGGTAGCAGGAGTGTGCGTGTATCGTCGTTGCTGGGGCGGTCGGCAGGCAGCGTCCGCGCCTGCTCCAGCCCCCGCCACATCTCTGGGAATGGTGGTTCTGGAATCACCCATCCGACGGAGCCCGCCAGTGCCCGAACATTGTGAATCAACATTTAGTGCGCGAACGGATGATGCAGACAGCTCAGAGGACTCTCAGTGTAAAAATAAGGCCACATCCCCGGTCTTTAAGAAGCACATTCGCAGTGAAAAGGAGAACAATTAATTAGAATTACTTAGGAAAAATAACTAACAATTAAGATTTAATCAAATGTAGCATTTTACTTTTAACTTACTTATCGAGTAGTTCATCTCATTCATTTCCGCCCTGCGCAAGATGTTCGGTGTAATGCTGACACAGAACACGTGTAACCCAAATCAGGGCATTTGCATTTGCAACGCCGCATTTAATTAATTAAGCCAAAATAATTTTATAATTTATTAAGTATTTTTAATCTAGTGTACAACGAAATATCGTCGCGATCGGGTCAACAGTAAACATTTTATACTGTCGCGAGTGCACTCTTAACATTTTGTTACTTTAACATTATTCTTCCCAAACATAATTATTAATTAACATTCTTAACTTTAAATTTAGAACTATTTTTAGTAACAATAAATTAACATCATTTCACCTACAAACTATCTTACTTTCTTATTACTCCCGTACGTCCCCGAACAACCTTCTTCGATAATCACTATCCATTAAAGCAGCATAAAAATCGGTGCAGTAGTTTTTGAGTTTATCGTGACCAGACAGACGCGGCGAAGGACTTTGTTTTATAATATCTATTACTACCGATTGTCTCCGCTTTGCCCGCTTAACAAATAAGCCTACCTCTATAATCACACTCTGTATTAAAAAAACCGCATTAAAATCTGTTGCGTTTTATTGAAGATCTAAGCATACATAGGGACAGACCATAGATATAGTATGTAGTATGTAGAAAGATACACAAAGACATTTCAGAGGCGATCCCAAAATCAAAATGCAAATGTGTGGGGGAAATAGTGTTGTGTACACTATAGAATACGCAAAATATCGCTAAAGTATTGAGTGTTATTTCTAAGTAATACAACAGAATCTGACTAATCCGTTATACTTTTAGCTTACGTCTCTTTTTCGCAATGTCATTTGTTAAAAAAGCCGGCCGAGTGTAGTCCGTAGTCATGTTATGCCTATAACTCCTGAACTAACAAAGTATCTGATCTGTTATAGTTTTTCTTTAAAGATAATTAATTACATAGACGATCATCATGATTTTTTAAGATTTTTAGAGCCAGCCGTTTATCTTTTAGAGGTAACGCCCTCTTTTAATGAAAATATGGGTTTTAAAGTTGAATATCTCGAAAAATGGATTCTTAAATGAAAAACTTCTTAATATTGTTAAAAGACAGAGCATAACTTGAAGGGAGCGATGGCGTTCCACTGGCTCCCGCTAGAGACCATGGCATGTAGCATGGTCTCCAGTGAGAGGGTATCTAAGCTCACGTCCACAACGAGGTCCTGACGCTGACTCGCCCACGCCGAGCATTCCACCAACGTGTGGAATGCCGTGTCTTCGCGGGAAGCCTCGCAGTGTTGACAAAATCGAGTCGAAAAAAAACCGTAATCATGTAATTATAATAAATGTATGTACCTATCAGTAGTAGCTTATAATATTTTTAATATTAAAATAAAATTTTATAACTAAATTTTATTGTAACAGTAAAACTTAATTGCAAAAACATAAAAGTATATTGAATTTCGACATAAATTTCGCATTAGTTTTTGTAATTCAATCAGGTTTCTTAGCCAACACAAGTACAGGTAAGCGAATAAGATTTTATTTATAAAAGTAAACCTATGTATGTTATGTATGTTAATTCTATTTATTTTTACTACATACCTATTTATTTTTCTTCAAACCTAACCTAATCCACAAAACATCATTTTACTGCAGCTAATAAAAAGTTCCACTATAGGTAGATAGGTACCTACTACATAAATAAAATTGAGGTGCCTGTCCGTAATTCCAAATTAGATACAGTCACCTTAGATCAAAAATACCTAGATTGCAGATCAGTGCTTTAAAAACGGCACCACTTCACCTCGGTCCACTATCGAAAATTGCACACTTGGGCGCTTCAGCCGCGTCGCCATCGCGCTAGTAGTACCTAAGACGTTGGATGCGACAACGGCGCTGTACATTGATGCTTTTGTATTAATTATTACGAATTATTTGTATGTCAACCATTAATGTACAATATAATAATAATAATAAAGCCTTTATTCCTCACAGTTGCATTTCATTAGATATATAAATTAACTTAAAAACTACAAAATTATTAAAATTCAATAAAATAATTAAACCTAATAAAACATTAATTCATTTGCATTGTATAATAATAGTGAATAAAATAATCATTCAATTTCAATTAGATTAGAATTAGATAAAATAAATAATTTTAAAAAATAATTAAAAAATTGTTAGGTAAAAATTCAACAAAACATTACTTCATTTATATTTCTTAGACACATATTACGTGCAATTAAAATTATCAAAAATGTTTCATTTTAATAAAAACAAACAATCATAAATCTAAGTAAAAAATTAATTGAATTGAATAATTGTAAAATAATCAGGACTAAATAAAATAATCATTAATTCACATTACATTATATATGTAAAAAATTATAAATAAATTTAATGATTGAATTAAGCAGTCCAAAATAATGAAAATTAATAAAACAGATTATGTAGCATCTCTTGCTTCAATGTGAGGTACCCATACTTGGGCATAGGCCTCCTCCAAACCTGTCCAATAGGCTCTATCCTGTGCTTCGCGGGTCCAGGTAATGCCAGCCATTTGTATGATGTCGTCGACCCACCTTTTCCGTGGTCGGCCTCGATGTCTCGTCATGTCGCGAGGGTACCAATGTAGTACTTTCTCGCTCCATCTGTTATCTGTTGTCCTCGCAACATGGCCGGCCCATCTCCACTTCAGTTTACATGCTAGCTCCACAGCATCTTTCACATTTGTCATTTTTCTAATATCGGTACATCTTCTTCTTTCGCTCCGTTTAATGTTAAGCATACTTCTCTCTGTGGCTCTTTGGAATACGTTAATCTTCTGCACGATTTCTTTTGTGAGAGTCCAAGTCTGACATCCGTACAACAATGTAGGCAGAACTATTGTATCCCTGGCTTTTTGTTTTAGGTGGACAGGAAGGTTTGATTTAAATATATCCTTTAGAGACCAATATTTACCCCATGCTTTCTTAACTCGTCTCTCGACTTCACAGCCTGTTGAATTATTAAAAGATATATTTTTGCCTAGATATATATAATCTTCGACATATTCTATGTTATGAGTTAGAATTGTGATAGGCAGCTTCTCACTGTTAGTCATAGCAAAAGTCTTCTGTTTATTCATATTCAAACCACATTTGCGACTCTCCGCATCCAAAGTTGTCAGCATGAATACCAAATCCTCGTGACTCTCAGCTAATAGTACAATATCATCAGCAAAACGTAAATTCGTTAGATATTCGCCATTTATGTTAATTCCTCTTCCTTCCCATGGCAGCTTACGAAAGATAGACTCTAGTAAAGCTGTAAATAGATTCGGGGAGATCGGGTCACCCTGTTTTACACCTCTCTTGATACTAAACGGCTCACCTTGTCTATCCAGTTTGACCATGGCTGTACTATTTCTATATATTCCTTGCAGTATTTTTATGTATGTTCTTCTTCAATGTACAATATAGTTTATTTTATATCGTTTATTCATTTCTATTCTTATTTTATACATTTTTAAATACATTTATAAAAAACACAAATACATTTAAAAATATAAAAAATAGTGACCCACCAGTAGCGGAGTAGGACCCAAACTACCGGCGGTGGAGGCTACAGACTAAGAAACCTCCTAACAATACGGCACGTGTCGAGGATAACAACCTTCTGAATCTGACTCTTGATCCAACAATCTAACGAGAGTCTCTTGAGATGTTGATCGAGACTCTTCGCTATTAATCCGTTTGCCGAAACGACCACCGGGACAATGATCGTCGAGTCTACGTCCCACATGGCGGTTATCTCGAAGGACAGATCGAGGTACTTACTAAGTTTGTCCTTCTCTGCCTTCACGAGATTCTCGTCATGCGGGACGGCGATATCGACGAGCACTGCCCGACGCTGGGTCCGATCAACCAACACGATATCGGGCCTATTGGCAACAATAGTCCTGTCCGTGATGATTGATCGGTCCAGTAGAGCAATGCACGACCATTCTCAAGTACTGGCACTGTTGTGTACTTATAGTACGGTACTTCAAACTCAATAAGGCCATATTGAAGAGCAAGTTGCTGGTGGATGATCCTGGCTACTTGATTGTGCCTATGCAAGTACTCGGTGTTAGCAAGATACGAACAACCGGAAATAATATGGCGAAGTGATTCACCAGGACGGTGGCATGCTCGACAAATGTCGACCGTACCGTCCTTCATGATGTATTTCCGATAGTTGTTCGTCTTGATAACCTCATCTGCAATTGCACAGGCAAAACCTTCAGTTTCCCCAAAGAGGTCCCCAAAACGTAGCCAGTTCACCGAAGCGAGCAGGTCTACGTCGGGTCCTGTTAAGACCCGGTAGAACCGCCCGTGTAGCTCCTTACTCTTCCATACGTCCTTACGGTCTTCAGTACCTAGCACCTTTGGTTTACGCCAGTTCTCGTTAGCCAAGGAAAGAGGTGTTAGGCCCTTGTCAACCATCACAATATCGCAATGAATATCACACCCGTTCTGTAGAAAGTAATCTCTCAGACTGCACACTTCACGGTTGTGGAGGTTCTTGGCATTCAAAAAGCCTCGACCCCCCCACTTCCGCGGAATGTACAGTCTCATGACAGAAGATCGTGGGTGTAACATTCGATGCAATGTCAGTTGTTGACGGACTCGCCTATCCAGGGCGTCTAGTTCCGTTTGAGTCCACCTAAGTATGCCAAAGGAGTATAACAATAAAGGTATCACCCAACCGTTGAAAGCCCGCATTTTGTTACCACCGGACAAAGAACTGTTAAGAACTTTTGTCAGGCGGCCAAAAAAACGTTCTTTCACCGATTTCTTAATATCCTCTACCGCTATACCCAATGACTCTGACATACTTAGGTATTTGTTCGGTCTCGGAGAGAGATCTGAGAGTTATTATCTCAGAAAGTTGTAAATTCGGTGAATTTACAACCATCCCCCGTTGTACATGCATAACCGCACACTTATCAACACCGAACTCCATCTTAATGGCATTACTAAAAACTTCCGTAGTTTTTAATAATGTCACTAAATCTTGGTGCTTCAATGTGAACAGTTTGAGGTCATCCATGTACATCAGATGAGATATAACCTCACCCCCTCTACGAAACCGATAGCCTAACCCTGAATCCTTCAGCAATGTGCTAAGTGGATTCAGTGCTAAACAAAACTACAATGGACTCAAACTGTCGCCCTGGAATATACCACGCTCGATCCTTATCAAGCCTTGCGGGTCAGAGGCGTGCCCACCACTACCTGGTTGACGAAGGACTGTGGTCCACTGCCCCATACACGAGACTAAGAAGGATTTAAGAGTCGGATTAATTTTATACAACTCTAAAATCCTCCTCAGCCATGAATGAGGCACCGAATCATAGGCCTTCTTGTAGTCAATCCAGGCAGTAGAGAGGGCGCCCCTACTCCGCTTGACTTGTTGGCTAATGGCCATATCAATGAGGAGTAGCTCCTTAGTACCACGAGACCCAGCCCTACATCCATTCTGAGCGTTATCTAAGATATTATTAGATACTATGTGCGAGTTTATTTTACTTCTCAGAATAGATGTAAGGAGCTTGTAGATGGTAGGTAAGCAAGTGATGGGTCTATAGTTTTTAGGTTCCGTGGTACTACCTGATTTGTGGAGCAGGAAGGTGATGCCAGTGGTCATGAAAGCGGGTAAGGAACCAGACTCAAGGGCTTCATGATACTGTGTTGCCAAGCGTTCATGCGAGCTCTGAACCCACTTTATCCAAAACTTGTGCAATCCATCCGGCCCAGGACTTTTCCAGTTCGGGGCCGTACGCATTGCACAACTAACGTCTTCGGAGTCTATGGTAATAGATTCCATGGGTTCGATGATACTGCATTCACGCTCGACGACACGGATCCAGTCGCCCTCCGAATGTTCGACGGGCACCGACCATAAGTCACGCCAAAATTGATTCATGGCGTGAGCATCTGGCAGTTGTCCGTCGTTCAAACGTTGTCCAGTTCCCTCCCACTCTCGGTACACCTTCCTTTGGTCACTTTGGAAGATGCGATTCTGCCAGTATCTATTTACGCGCTCTCTATAACGACGGATACGGCTTGCCCATGCATACACTTTCTGTTTCAGAAAGTCAATACGTTCCGTGACATTGGCTAAGTATTGCTGGGGACGAATACCGGTCTCAGCAAATGCCTGAGTCACGAAACGCATGACCCGGGGACGACTATTTCCCCGGCTGAAAGAGATAAGCTTTGCAATGAGAGTCCTAAATGTGCCGATACGTCGCTCGATTCTTGCCTGCCATACGGGAACACCATCCGGTCGTGGTGCACGGTTAGCTTCGGGGAATTTAACGCGTGCAACACGACAAGCGGCAATGGCTCCACAGTAAAGAATCGAGTGAGTATCAAGCAAATCACTGCTAGTCCGTAAGTACGGCTCTAGCAATGCATTCAGGGCTCCCATCAACGCCAGATTTCGTTTATGCATTGGCAAGCGTGGTAGCCGCGGTCTAGAATTAGGTATAAACCTATACTGCGAGATCACATCTTCCAAAGTACTCCTCAATTGCTCGCTTACCTGGATAGATGTATCACTCGTTTATTTTATATATTATTATGGTATTTGTAAAAATTACCTGGCGTGTCGCCAAGCAATCAATAGAAGCGTATTGTCACACACTCGCCTTGTTTGAGGTTGTGTGGGTGTATAGTGGTGCCAGCTAAAGAAACTTTTCCTATTTTCCCATTTTATTTAGGAATTTTTTAGGAAAAAAAACAAATTAAAAAGTTGTAAATAAAAAGTTAACAAGTTGCGTCCAACTTTTTAACTTTTTATTTTTAATATTTAACTTTGACTTTTAACTTATTAACTTTTTTATGCGACAAAGAGGCACAATCGGCCTCCGCGTTCGGCAGTTATGACGTTGTCACGTTCAACTATCGTCAGTAAACCGACTTTACAGACAACCGTTTTTTTTTAACTTTTGATGTTTAATATTTCCATTTTTAACTTTTTAATTTTAACTATTATTTTTAACTTTTTATTTTTAACTTTTCCTTTTTAACATTTTATTTTTCACATTTAACTTTTTAATTTTAACTTGTTAATTTTCAATTTTTAAACTTTTTAGTATTAACCTTTTTATTAACTTTATTATGTAATTTATAACTATTTATTTTTAACTTTATTTTTAACTTTTTTTTTTAATTTTTAATTGAACTTTTTATTTTTAATTTTATCTTTTTAATTTTTACTTTATATTTTTATGTTTTAACTTTTTATTTTTAACCTTTATTTTTAACTTTTTATTTTTGGCAGCCTTACTTAACATACCAAAAACCTTGCCCGACTTAAAGTATCATCCTTTCTAGGTACATCACTATACACTCGCTACTACATATTCGCGACTCACTCTTGACCATTTTCAAACTATTTATTTTATGTATCTGTATTTTCTAATGACTTGTCCAACACCTATTTCTACTAATATAAATCCGGGTATTTTGAATTCGAAACTCGAAAAATTACACATTATTTAAATATTGATTTAATAAAATTATGATGAACTATGAGTTACTTACAGATGGTAGGTGACTTTGCTGGTTGTTTTTAATCGTCCTGTAAGCGTCCTGTGTAGTTTCTGCAAACTTTTATTGCACATTTAGGCATATTTAGGCTAAAAAAATTTGATCGCATAAACAACCGTATCCCTTGACAACACAATTGTCAATAAAGAGCGGGAAGCTGTTTATGGCCCAACAGTTGGGTGGTATTTTTTTTTAAGCATTTCGGACACTGAGTTTCTGTCTATTAGTATATAACACGTCACTGTATATAGTATTCGAGTGCCAAGATTCCACGTTGTATTTGTACTGAATCCAATATTTATAGTATTTTTGATCTAAGACAGTCCCATTATTTCCACTTTGGTGCTCGACAATCATCAGTGATTGTTATTACGAATGACACAAGATACATTACTGCATATTCATAACACCTTTCTTGGATATTACAGTCTAAAACAGTAATGCAAATCACTTGCCGAAATGTATTTTTGCTGTAGACCTATGAATGACACAGACGTGGCTTGGTTTAATTTTTAGAGTTTTCGAGACGAAAATCTCTGATACAATAGTAATGTCCGTCCGTCCGTCTGTGACCTACTTTCAACTCAAGAACGGTAAGAGCTAGAGACTTAGTGTAAACGCCAATCGACTCAGCATGGTCAAAGACCTCTAAAATGAACTTGACATTTGACCTCTAATCTCAAGGTCAAGGTCAAAACGAGGTCAAATCGAGAACGGTAATAGTTAGAGACTCAAGACCAGCTGCAATCAACTCAGCATGGTCAAAGACATCTAAAGTGATGTTGATTCTATTTTTTTATTTTTTTTATTTTATGAAAAATCTTTCGGAAACTCTAAAATATATGGCAATGTTTTGCCATATTTTTAACTTGTTTTTATATCGCATTCTAAAAACAAAAAACTTAAAACAAAAACCATTTCAACTGGGATATGTAAAGTTTTCTTCAATACAAATTAATCACAAAGAAAAATATTTTTTATTAATGCATCACAACTTTACACTCAACGTTCCAAAAAAAAAATATAACTCATCTGTGGTCACGACAGCCACAGACTGTAAATCGTTGATGAGTTCCCTCGACTGGCTTTCAGCTCCCTCATCAGATCGACCTCAAACCTTCTTTAAATGTTAGTCAGCCCTTTATAATACCTACTGAAAAAATTAACAAACGCACCAATCGCCCAGGTAATTTCTGAAAGTTCTCCTCGATTTCTCCGGGATCCGATCATCAGATCCTGGTTTCCTTATAATGGGACTACCTTGGAAATATCTCATCTCCAACAAAAAATAAGTATTAATATTGGTTCTTAAATGACAAAGTTATCCGCGAACAAACATAAAAAAAGAAATTATTTGTATAACTCCATGATAATGGTAAAACATGTGGACACAAATTCCTAATTTAAGATCTACAATTTATACACACGTTTTTGTTCAAATAAATTTATTTTATTTCATCTTATCTTATCGTATCGTATCGTAAAATCTTTCGGAAACTCTAAAATATATGGCAATGTTTTGCCATATTTTTAACTTGTTTTTATATCGCATTCTAAAAACAAAAAACTTAAAACAAAAACCATTTCAACTGGGATATGTAAAGTTTTCTTCAATACAAATTAATCACAAAGAAAAATATTTTTTATTAATGCATCACAACTTTACACTCAACGTTCCAAAAAAAAAATATAACTCATCTGTGGTCACGACAGCCACAGACTGTAAATCGTTGATGAGTTCCCTCGACTGGCTTTCAGCTCCCTCATCAGATCGACCTCAAACCTTCTTTAAATGTTAGTCAGCCCTTTATAATACCTACTGAAAAAATTAACAAACGCACCAATCGCCCAGGTAATTTCTGAAAGTTCTCCTCGATTTCTCCGGGATCCGATCATCAGATCCTGGTTTCCTTATAATGGGACTACCTTGGAAATATCTCATCTCCAACAAAAAATAAGTATTAATATTGGTTCTTAAATGACAAAGTTATCCGCGAACAAACATAAAAAAAGAAATTATTTGTATAACTCCATGATAATGGTAAAACATGTGGACACAAATTCCTAATTTAAGATCTACAATTTATACACACGTTTTTGTTCAAATAAATTTATTTTATTTCATCTTATCTTATCGTATCGTATCGTACCTTAGCTTATCTTATCGTATCGTACTCATATCTTAAAAAAGGGTAGAATTAAGAAAACTCTTTTCTGAAGATTGACTTGAAAAAAAAAACGCTTATACTCGTAAATATATTAAAAGCGCTATTTAATTGTATAATTCATAATGAAACCACACAATTCTCAAGCACTTTCACTGTCAGCTTCCAGGCAGCTTCTTTTCTTCGGTTAAAAAATCTTTTTCGCATTTTTATGGTATGATTTTATACTTTCGTGCTTAGTTAATTCTAGTATTTCTTATACATGGGGCACACTAAAAGTTTTGCACTGCTAGCTAATCGGAACTATTTCAATTTCGAATGTTATATTTTTGTAAACGTTGCAACCTTCTTAGTAATAAAAAAAAAACAATTGGCGGGAAATCATTTGTCAATGGTTTTTTATCACACATCAAAATTGTATGCAATGAAAATGGAATTTAGTCGAAAAGATTTTAGAGCGATGACTTTACGATTTTAAAAGTTCTCTCTCTCCGCAAGACTGCGCCGCTCGTCTTCAAAATGCTTTTGGGAGAGAAGCACCTTGTTTGAGCACTGTGAGGCGATGGTTTGCTGAATTTGAGAGAGGTCGAGTTTCTTTACATGACGAATTTCGTGAAGGGTGGCCTTCAACTGCCGTCAACGAAAATAATGTGGCTACTGTTAAGCGGTTAATTGAAGAAAACCCGCGGATTACCTATGAGACAGTTCGAGGACTATTGGGGATTGGTATGAGTCAAATCCAGAAAATTTTACACGAAGAATTGAAAGTTCGGAAACTTTGTTGTCGTTGGATCCCTCATGAACTGACAGCGGAGCAGAAGCGGGCTCGCGTGGAATGTTGCTCACAGATGCTACTGAAGTACGACCACGGACATTCTAATGCTGTTTATCACATTGTCACAGGAGAAGACGTGGATTTATTGTTTTGAACCCGAAAAAAATAGCAATCTTGTGAATGGGTGTTTGAAAATGAGAACAAGCCAACAAACATGAGGCAGGCGAGAAATGTTGGTAAAAAATTATCGCGTTTTTTTTCTCAGCTACGAGTCCCATCTGTACAATTCCACTTGAAGATCAAAAGAGTGTTAATGCCGAGTGGTATTCTACCATTTGTTTACCCAGGGTGTTAGAAAAAGTTCGCGAAAGACGACCCAAAAGCCGCGCTCTCGTACATCATGACAACGCTTCTTCACAGACGGCCAACAATACAAAGTAATTTTTAGCTTCCGAAAAAGTACAACTCGTCACCCATCCTGCGCATAGCCCCGACCTAGCACCCTGTGATTTCTGTATTTTCCCCAAAATCAAAGATTGGATGAGAGGTTTCACTTTTACCAACTCCGAAGAGGCAGTGATAGCGTTCAATCAGCACGTAGAAAACATGACTTCAGATCTGTGGTCCTCCTGTTTTAAAAAATGGTTCGATCGCATGAAAAAATGTTTAAAATGTAAAGGAGAGTATTTTGAAAAGCAATAAACATAATATTTTGGTTTTAACATGTTGTTTTTTTAAGTTACGCAAAACTTATAGTGTGACCTACGTATACCTACTTATTATGTAAAAAATAAGCCGAGCAACCGAGACATCCCGAGCGCAGCAGCGATTATTTCCTCTTTAGGGAAATAATCGCTGCTGCTTAATAGGTACGAGTATATTGGTATTTACCCATGAAATTGCAGTTTGGACATTGGTCGACAGTGACGAATTAAAGGTGATTGTGGAAGCCGATGATACACAATCTACGGCTGAATTAGCAGCAGCTTTCGACGTTAGCGTCAAAACAATATTGGTCCATTTGCGCCAAATTGGCAAGGTAAAAGAGCTTGACAATGGGTGCCCCACGAACTCAATGATCGCCAGCGCGAAGTACGCGTCGAGACATGCCTTGCATTGCTCAACAGACACACAAATGAGGGCATTTTGAACCGCATTGTTACTTGCGATGAAAAATGGATTCTGTTTGATTACCGCAAGCGCTCAGCAAGTTGGTTGGATCCTGGTTCAGCACCTAAACAATGCCCTAAACGAAAACATACCCCTAGAAAAGTGATGGTCACTGTTTGGTAGTCTAGCGCCGGTGTGATTCATCACAGCTTCTTACCAAACGGGGTGAGCATTACTGCAGATGTGCACTGTGAAGAACTGAACACAATCATGGAGAAGCTGGCACATCTCCAACCAGCATTGGTCAATTGCTCGTCTCCGCTGCTCCTGCAAGACAATGCGCGACCTCATACTGCACAGCAGAAGGTCTCCAAGTTGCAAGAACTGGGGTTAGAAGCTCTCCGTCATCCGCCATACTCACCAGACCTTGCGCCTACAGACTACTACTTTTTCCAGAATTTGGATAACTTCTTGGCGGGAAAGAAATTCAATACCCGAGAGGCAGTACAAAATCGTGGCGCGTTCTTAGTCACGTGGTTATTTTTAAAATTGTATCAATTTTTAATTGTTACTAATTAATTGAAAACAATTTTTTTTAAGATTTTCGCATCAATTATAAATATAATTTAGTTTTAAAGTTTTGAAATAAATAAAAAAATCGATAATCTTTTTTTTTCAAAAGCCCAATTACGTGTGATGCTTTAGATTTTATAAACTTAAGACTAACGGGTCTTTTTCGCGATTAATGAGATGTATACATACCTCTTTATTACCCGACGTTTCGGCCCTGTTACAAGAGCCGTGGTCACGGGTGGACTGGCTTCAGCTCATCGTCGTCTTCGTGAAGTGCGGGTTTGTTCAACTACCTTCCCTTCGTCGTCACTAACTATTGTGTTCGGAGAGCCACTACGGCATACCACACTGATAGTATCAGCAAGCGGGCGTTCGGTGAGGTGGCGAGTACATTTGCTGATCACCGGATTCCACGACGTAGATAGTCGATATCCATCTTCCCGGTTAAAGTTGGGATACTTTTTTATTTCGACGGCTTCCCGCACTATCCTGGAGTAATAGTGTCCGTCAGAGGATAGGACTTGTGGCTTGTGGAGTTCAATCCAGTGGTTGGGACCCGATTCCAACAAATGCTCGGCAATCGCAGACTTGTTTATTTGGCGGTTTTTTACAGCTGTGATGTGTTCTTTGACCCTCTCAGCGATAGTACGTTTGGTCTGTCCGATGTATGAACTACCACAGCTGCAGTCTACCTTATAAACACCCGGTGTCTGTAGAGGAATGGTATCTTTAGGGGTTCGCAGGTGGTTTACGACTTTGGAGTGTGGCCTATATACAGTCTTAATGGAGTATCTTTGTAGTACTGTTCCAATTTTGTCCGTCACTCCTTTCACGTATGGCATAAATGCTGGTGCTCTGCTTACTCCCAAGGGTTGTACCTTGTTCCTTTCACAGTGTTGTGTATGTCCCTGATACCCGTTCTGCTTCAACACTTCCTGAACATGAGTGAGCTCTTTCTGTAAGTGTTCAGGGTCGCAAAGATCATAGGCTCGACTTACCAGCGACACCGTAACGGATCTGTGTCGCGGATGATGATGTGAACCGGCATTCAGGTACTTGTCCGTGTGTGTGGGTTTGCGGTACACAGTGTGTCCGAGAGAACCACTCTCTCTCACTGTTACTTTGACATCGAGAAAAGCCAATGATCTGTCCAACTCCATTTCATGAGTAAACCGGATGTTCCGGTGTATGGAGTTTAAGTGGCTTAAAAATTGTTCTACTTCTATTGGGCCCCCTCTCATAATACAGAAGACATCATCCACATATCGCTTTCACAGTTTCACCTGTGCTAACTGCATGTCTATGGAATCTTCAATGTGTTCCATCCAAATGTTTGCCATCACCGGTGCTACAGGGCTACCCATGGCCACTCCGTCGATTTGGAGGTAATGCTGTCCACCATAAAGAAATAATTACCCTCTAGGCAATGTCTAAGTAGACCAATGTATTTATTGGACAGACCATTGTCCTTCAGTTTCTTCTCGATGACCTCAAGGCAATCTTGAACGGGAACGTTGGTGAAAAGTGACTCCACGTCGAAACTCACCATCACATCCTCCGGTTCCACTTTCACGCTCTTGATTATGTCCACAAAATACCGAGTCTTTAACGAAGGATGTGGTGTTACCTACTAATGGTTGCAGTACCTTGGCTATGTGTTTCGCCAAATAAAACGTTGGTGAGTAGATTTGACTCACAATAGGGCGCAAAGGTACTTTCTCCTTATGGACTTTAGGCAAACCATATAGCTTTGGTGGTTGGACCGCCATAGGTCTCTGTAGACGCTCAAATACATCCTTGTCAAACAGTTCCTCGTGGTCCTTAATAACCGCACGTCTACGTTTGGTGACTCTGGCCGTCGGGTTATAAGTCACTGGTTTGTAAACTGCAGCGTCACTAAGTAGGTTTTTAATTTTCCCATCATAGTCCATCGAGTCTATCACCACAGTAGAATTACCCTTGTCAGCTTTCAGCACTAAAATATTCGTATTAGAACGTAACTCTTTTAGTGCCTGCTGTTCTTCCGTGGTGATATTAGGCCTAGGTGGCTTCGCCTTCCTTAAGATAACTGCAACATCCTGTCTAAGTGTATCTGCGTCGTTAGACGGTAACTTGTTGCGCGTTACTACTTCCTCGATGCTACTTATAATGTTTTCATAGGGAAGTCGCTTTGGTGTTACAGCAAAGTTTAACCCTTTGGCCAGAACACTATGTGTGGCATCATCGATGTGTGTGTTTGACAAATTAATCACCGTCTTGTTTTCGAGTGATCCTAATTGCCCGGCATTACTCTTTCGATGGTTGCATAACTTGTCAAACTTCGCGTTGTGACGTGCACTGCACAGATCGCGAATACGACTCGCTGGGTTATAAGTTACGCGGTCACATATATCAAAATCACTCACCGATAGCACCGCACTACAATCCATATGCAAGTTATATAGTTCACACTGTACACCGTGCAGTTGGTACCGACACTTGCGAATTAATTGTCTCAGAAGACGAACACTGGCATTGTTTAAAATTTCTTCTGCACGAGGAATGTCATGACGCACTTTTAACTGCACTCCTACAGGTACTAAATGAGCATCACGACACTTAGTTAAAAAACACAACGATGTTTCCACCCGCACTTGTTTTTTACGAAGAAATTCTAGGTGTTTTATTTTACTAGCTGTTGCCTGCAGCTCCGCCTGCGTGTTATAGTTTTCTTGATCACCAGTTACTGATTTATTATGTATAGCTTTTGCCCGCAGCCTGCCTGCGTATGACTTTACATCGACATAACCTTTTTTATTTATGAACCGATTGAAATAAAACAAAATGTTAAATTGAGTAAACCACAACGAATTACTGAAAACCGCATTCAAATCGGTTAAGCCGATTCTGAGATTAGCGTGTTCAAACATTCAGACAAACAGACAAAAATTCTAAAAACCATTGTTTTGGGTTCTATTGCGTTCATAACGCCCCCTACAACAGTTTCTCTATTATATCTTCGATGTACAGACACGCACCACTTACAATTTTATTATATGTATTGATTTACATTGTAAAGAAATTAGTGCATCATAAAAATTTAGGCGGTATAATCCAAGATCTTAGCATGTCCATAGACTAGGAAAACAATCCAATCAAAAAGTATTTAAATAATTTTTATCGTCTTTTTTGTCGTTTTCAGATTACAATATGCGATTACTTCTAATATTTCTTGTGATATTGTACATGATTGATTCTCCAGGGGTAAGTATCCAACACCTTAACTGTCTTAAATCTGCTCGCAGAAGCATACAGCCACGTTCCACTAGATATCACACACGTGGATACCCTTCCGCTAGAGACCATGGCTCTGAGATCCCGGCGCTGACTCGATCGCCCATCCTGAGTATTCCACCAAACGTGTAGTGCCGTGTCGCAGTGTTGACAGACACGCGGGCGTGACTGCACGATGAAAGCGAAACAGCTACCTACTTCCGAAGCACCTGTAACCGGTGATAATCTGTGACGCACGATACGCGAGGTCACCGTGCTGTCTCTGCAGCCAATCCTCCATGATCGCTCTCACCGCCGCGAGGGAGGGAGCGCTGAGCCTCGATTTCTGGTCCTGCTCCAGCGCCTCCTTGTGCCATTGAAACATTGACGCAAGGGCTCTCGCTTTTATATCTTATAGAGGGGTCCCGGCTAAGAAACATGCGGCCTCTATGGAGATCGTGCGGTACCCTCTTATTATCCTGACGGCTAGGTCTTCAACGGGCTGTCTCGCCGCCCATACGGGAGTCCCGTATACGACCATGCTCCGAACTCCCCGGTACAGTAACCTGCAGGGAGCGTTGGGTCCCTTTAAAATGGGCATCAGTCGCGAAAGCGCGGCGGCTGCCCTCGTCACTTTGGGGACCAAACTTTGGAAATGTAGTCCGAAATTCCACCGGGTATTGAGAACGAACCCCAGATACTCCGTTACCCTAGATTGAGAAGAGTAGATTTTTAAATAAAAACAAAGAGCAGAAAGACGTAGTGTTGTGATAACTTTCATTATATTCGGCCCCTAGGAAGTGCCCCTTATTAGCACAATTTTATCTAATTAGTGTGGATCCTTAAATTTAAAATAGATACCTATTAATTTTTTATTGTGTTTTACAGGCAGCTGTAAGTATCTATTCTGATTACTAGTGAATACTGACATTCTACTGTGTGTCGATGTCATTGTGTTTTTTGAAACACTGACCTGACATTATCTCCTTTGCCGTACGTCGCGTACGTCCTGGGTAATATTAGTATAGATGTGAGACAGTAATATCTAACCTGAAAAATTGTCTCTATAATTTTTGAAAAAACAAATATTAAGATATTTTAATTTTGTATTTTACAGCCAGTTGTAAGTATCGTGTTTGAATACTGACGTGTCTTGGTGTGGATCTGTGGTTTGGCAGAGATCTCAAGTTAAAGGTGATATTGTCCCGGGCTGGCTAGACTATTCGTACTGAGAAAAGCATAAATGGACGGGCAAACTCATCCTTCACATGCGACGCATTATGACATCTGAACAGGATCTGGCCTATACAATTTATATGGTAACGAACACACTGGTCACTCACCACACTGTCTTATGGGGGGCAATTGTCGCTCGCGTCCGTAGGCTTTACCCTCGAGTCCCTACACGTGGTCCCCGAGTGGTGCTAAAGAGCGACACTCTTTCCGGTGGTAGGCTTCGGCCGTGGCGGCCGGTCACCACCCTCTGGGTTGAAGTCAGAGTGCCAAGCGTTCGCGCGTTCCACCCTGTGAACCCTGAGTAGCCCTCTAAGAGTGGGTCTATGTAGTTGCACCCTCTGGTGTACCGTAGACGTGCCTTACAGTATTGCCGCACGCGGTGCTTAGTTTGGAGGGCAGCGGGATCCGGAGAAACGGTTTTCCGCTGGCCGCCCGCCGATAGTTGGGAGCCCAATTGCGGTCTAGCCATCCGCGAAAGGCTGCTCCGCCATCGCGCGCATAATCCTGGAGTTGCTCCTGTTGGGCCGGTTGGCCACCGGATGAGAGGCCTCAACAGGCAATTCTGGGGGGGTCCGGGCGTCCCCGCGGTTTCCAAGCTAGGTTTCCTCACCGTGCGGCAATGCTGTAACTTTTGTTAGGGTCCGGTTGGTGCCTCACATAACTGCCACTCTATGCCTATTTCCTTTCTTGACCTTAAAAAAATAATGCAGAAACGATATAAGAAAATGAGGTTTCAGCAGCGGATGCACGGCCTCTCACTGAAAGTGCACCTCACTAACATTCGAGGATTCACTCCAATCTCGTCCCAGTCCACCACCACCTTGAGGCTGCAAGATCTGCTCTTGCTTACGGAGACGCAAATCTCAACCCCTGCTGATACTTCCTACTTAAACTACACAGGCTACACCCTGGAGCACAACTTCCGTTCAAAAGCAGGGGTTTGTTTCGATGTGCGTGATGACATCTGCGCTAGGCGTCTCCGTAACTTAGAAGATCCCTCATCTTCTTCAATCTGGGTGCTTGTAGACACCGGCATCGAAAAAATTGTTTATGTGGGTGTCTACAGATCGCACAGCGGAGATCAGAAGATAACTAGGCTATTTGACCATCTGAGTGAGGCCGCCGATGTGGCTCAACAGAGGTAAAGACCGCACAAATTGTTTTTATGGGGGACTTTAATGCCCACCACGAGCAGTGGCTTGTCTATGAACTTTTCCCAGCTGGTTGACCAAGCAACTCGAATACCTGACATTGAGAGCCACACGGCCAATTGTCTGGACCTTCTGCTGACGACTGAACCAGACCAATATCAAGTGTCAGTTTCAGCCCCCCTTGGCAGTTCTGACCACTGTCTGGTTAAGTCCATACTTTTGTGTCCCCCACCTGTCCCCAGCCCTAGAGGCACTAGGCGGGTGTGGCGATACAAGTCAACAGATTGGGATGAGATGCGTCATTTCCTTGCATCTTACCCCCATGGGTAAGATGCAAGGAAATGGACTGACAGCCATCTGTCAGTCTGCTTTTCTTCTGGCGATCCGTCGAGCTGCGCGTCTGCTGTTGCCGGGGTTATCAGTCGGGCGATGGAATACTTTATTCCGTTTTCTGACCGGCCATCTGGCATCAGAGCTCAGCCCTGGTTTGGCTCTGACTGTCTGAAAGCTGAGGCAGACAAACAGTCAGCTTATGAAGCTTGGGTTGATGCCAGAAATCGCAAATCTCCGGACACGCATAAAAAGAAGAAAGCCTTTAACAAGGTAGCCAAGTCCTGCAAAAGGGTCCTGATGAAGGCGCGCTTCAATCACGTTGGCCGCATGGGGGCCAGACTCTCGTCTTACCCATCTGGGAGTAGGGAGTTCTGGTCTCTAGCCAAATGTGTTGAGGCGAACTTTTGTCGATCCTCACTCCCTCCTTTGCAGAAGCCTGGTGGAACACTGGCACACACAGCTGTAGAGAAGACTAATCTGTTTGCCTCTCTGTTTGCTGAAAATTCACGGCTAGATGCTGGTACTAAAACACCACCTCAGCTACCTCCTAGTGATTTCAAAATGCCAGAAATCCGCATTCATCAAAACGAGGTTCTCAAAATACTACGCACTCTAAATGTGAATAAAGCCAGTGGTCCCGACGGTATTCCTGCCATTGTTCTGAGGAACTGCGCAGACGAGTTGTCTCCTGTCTTGACACGCCTGTTCCGTATGTCTTTTCGGGCTGGTAAAGTTCCGAAAGCTTGGAAGGTAGCTAACGTACAGCCAGTACCGAAAAAGGGTAGTCGTGCAGACCCTGTCAACTACCGCCCAATTGCAATCACCTCCATTCTCTGCAAGGTGATGGAGCGTGTAATAAACAAACGTTTACTGGCATACCTCGAATATAATGACCTCCTAAGTGATCGGCAATACGGGTTTCGCCAACGCCGCTCTACTGGAGATCTTCTAGTGTATGCCACACACATCTAGGGTGAGGCTCTTGAAAAATATGGTGAGGCACTTGCTGTGTCACTTGACATTTCAAAGGCTTTCGACAGGGTCTGGCACGAAACCCTTATAACCAAGCTTCCTGCTTACGGAGTTCCGGCTAGTCTTTGTGCTTGGATTTCAGATTTCCTGAGGGAACGATCTATTCGAGTGGTTGTTGACGGCTGCTAGTCTGATCTATTAGCAATTAACGCTGGGGTACCTCAGGGATCTGTTCTCTCGGCAACGTTATTCCTGCTACATATAAACGACCTGCTCAGACCCGGTATGTTTGGGTATGCGGACGATAGCACGGTTGCAGAGAGATATTTCTCCAGCGCAAAGGCCAAAAAACCGGAAATCTACGATCGTAGAGTGGCAATGGTTGAACGCACTAACTTGACCCTTCAGGCAGTGTCTGACTGGGGCGATGCTAACCTTGTCACATTCAACACTACGAAAACCCTGGCATGTCTTTTCTCCGCTAAAAAGAGCCCGTTCACCAAGGCTCCTACTTTCCGGGATGTCCCTGTACCTGTGACTCAGCATCTTCAGCTCCTTGGTATGGACTTATCATCCAACCTGAACTTTCGAAGCTACATAGAATCCAGGGCTAAAACAGCTTCGAAAAAACTAGGCATCCTCGCTAAGGTGCGTAAATATTTTACCTCGAGTCAACTACTTAGTCTTTACTCAGCACAGGTACGCTCCTGCATGGAGTACTGCTCGCACCTTTGGGATGGATCCGCCCGCTACCAGCTTGAGACCCTGGAAGCTATTGACAGACGCACCAGAAAACTTATAAGCGATGAGGCGCTCACAAGCAACCGACTTCAGAGCCTCAACCATCGCCGTCTGGTTGCGAGTCTGTGTGTCTTCTACAGGTTACATTTCGGAGAGTGTGCGCAGGAATTGCATGAATTAATTCCACCAGCACCATTCCATCATCGGACATCAAGGCGTGGTCTGAGATTGTCTGTCTTGACATGAAAATGTGAAATTTTGACATTCATATGTATGTGTTAAACTGAATAAACAAAATTGATTCTTTGATTCTTTAACCTAAAACTTGTAATTTGTATTAACGGCGCTCACACTTTTTGAAATACTTTTCAAAATTTTTAAATTCTGGAGTTTCTTTCTTTGTTTAATTGCTATTAAACGACGGATGATTGCATGTAAGTTAGGGATGTCTCTTTGACGATGATCTTAATGTATGAGTTTATAATCACTACAAATTATAAAACGAAGTCACCCGTTCCGTATGTATGCTTAGATCTTTAAAACTACGCAACGGATTTTGATGCGGTTTTCACCAATGGACAGAGTGGTTCTCGAGGAAGGTTTTGTGTATTTCATTTGTCAAACTGGCGAATCCACGGGCGTCCGCTAGTTAAGTATAATTGATACAAAATCCTACTAATATTATAAACGCGAAAGTTTGTGAGTATGTAAGTATGTATGTATGTATGTATGGATGGATGGATGTTTGTTACTCTTTCACGTAAAAACTACTGAATGGATTTTAATGAAACTACAATAATATAGCTGATCATCAGAATAACACATAGGCTACAATTTATAAAGATATTGTGTGAATTGTTCAAAATATGACGCGGCGCGACGGGAACGGGAACAAAACCAATTTACCACGCGGACGAAGTCGCGGGCGATCACTAGTATATTATATTTTTAAATAGTATTTTATAGAATGAAGTAAGTATCTTATTTGAATATACAGGCGTATCACTGTTGATATACAGGTTGATTTTATGGTCGTTTTGAACCCAAAAAGGTGTTACTCGGAATAATATTTGCAACTCTATTTTAAGTGCGTCCGCTAGTTAAGTATAATTGATACGATTGGGTGCAAAGGGGCTCTACCATCATCTTTAGGGCCCCAGCGACCTCACCTGCTAGTGGCGCACCTGCTGATAAACGGACGAGGCTCGTTAATTTACGGTACCTATGGAGTGGCTTCGGCCCCTACGTGGGTACCATGTGGTACAACAGTGTTGGTCCGGGGGGGTACCACCGTGCAGCTGTGCTAAAGCCCCCCAAGTAACCCAGCCCAGGCTGGGTTGAGTTAGGGGTTCAGCAGCTGCACCGCCGGGCCCGGGGCGATGTATGGTGCAGCAGGCATGGGACCAGTGGGGGCGAAACGGAGTCTAGTGTGGGTGGTGTGGGTCAATTCGCCGGCCAGGGAGACCCTTAGCAACGGCGTTGCCGCGGCCGCCCGCAACACAGTCATGGGGCCCGCCTGGGGCCAACCATCCCAGGAGGCTGCCCCACATGTTGCGCATAATCCTGATGTGGGATCGCCGCTCCGGGTGGTAACCGGTGTGGGGTAGCGGCGGCCTTGCATCAGGGGGGTTTGGGAGCCCTTCCGCCCGACGAGTCGGCTCCGACCTAACCACACGGTTCTAGACAAAGCTAGCCCCTGCGCTTTGTCACTTACTGCTGCACCAAATGTCGCCCTGTCTTCACGCTTCTTCTTCTTCAAAATCTACAATGGCAGTGCAATAAAAAAGAAATAAACGTTACACAGCGGCCCTAGGAAACCCTACAACTTCACATTTCGAGGTGGAGTTCACTAACGTCCGTGGACGTCGTAACGTCCATGCGAACCTCGATGCCGTCCACCACCACCTTGAGACGGCACGGCCCGCTGTGATGTTCCTCACGGAGACACAAATACGCCGCCCTGACGACACGTCTTACCTGTGTTACCCCGGCTATGTCATCGAGGAACAATTTCGAGACAAAGCCGGGGTGTGCGTGTTCGTTAGGGCGGATGTTTGCTGCCGCCTGTTGCGCTGCCTAGAAAACCCCTCCAATTCCGTCCTTTGGCTGCACGTAGACCATGGCTCTATGAGTCAGATCTACGTGTGCGTCTACCGATCCCACACAGGGGATTCTGAGACAACAAAGCTCTTCCAGTACCTCAGCGAGACGGCTGATGAAGCGCAGGTGCGGTTCCCCAACGCTGACCTAGTATTTCTGGGGGACTTCAATGGCTATCACATTGAATGGCTGGGGTCCCTCAAGACTGATCATGCGGGTAGAGCCGCCCATGTGTTCGCTCTCTCCCACGGTCTGACCCAGATGGTATGCGGGATCACCCGGATACTGTTACCCAGATGGAACACTGGTTCACAAAGCCCAAGAGAAAGCGGATATGCTCGCAGACCTCTTTGCGGCTAATTCCCGGGTCGACGACCGTGGCCTGCAGCCCCCCGCCATCGCCAACTGTGGCCACACAATGCCTGATATTGTTATCAGGCAATGTGATGTATGCATGCAGGCATATGCTCTACCTCCTGAACTGTGCAGCTGGATTGCCAGCTTTTTAAACGAGCGCCGAGTGCGGGTCCTCTGCGATGGCCAGGCTTCTCGCTTCTTGCAAGTGAATGCCGGGGTACCGCAGGGGTCCGTACTATCACCAACTCTCTTTCTTCTGCATATCAATGATATGCTATCCCTCGGGAACATTCATTGCTATGCAGATGACAGCACACTGCACGGGAGTTACTCGGTTCGTCCGACGGCGGGGCGAGCTGAGATTGAGGAGGAGAGACGACAACTCGTGGCTGATCTCGACCATAACCTCGACAGTATCTCTCAATGGGGTACCGAGAACCTGGTCGAGTTCAATGCCCGTAAAACACAGGCGTGTGCATTTACTGCGAAGAAATCCCCTTTCCTTCCCCTACCCTCTCTTCAGAATGCATTATTACCAATGAAGGACAACCTTAATATCCTTGGCATAGACGTTCGTCGAGAGCTCAATAATAAAAACTACATCGAAAGATGTATAGGGCTAGCTTCGCGGAAACTAGGAATACTGAATAAGGTAAAGAGATTCTTTACACCGGACCAGAGGTGTCTGCTGTACAAGACGCAGATTAGACCCTGCGTCGAAAACTGCTCTCACCTCTGGGACGGCTCCGCGAAGTATCTGCTGGACGCTCTCGACGCTATGCAGCGACGGGCTATCCGTATTATAGATTGTCCGGAGGTAACGGGAAGCCTTGAGCCGCTAGTTCAGCGCCGAACAATAGCTTCCTTGGCCGCATTCTACCGTATTTACCACGGCGAGTGTTCTGAAGAGCTCTTCAATCTGATCCCACCCTCTTCCTTCCGATCCCGAACGACTCGTGCCGGGCAGAGATGCCACCCCCACACAGTGGATAGCATGTTCGCGAGAACCGAACGTTTTAAACGTTCGTTTCTCTGCCGAACGATAGTGGCCTGGAACGCCCTGCCTGTGCACGTGTTTCCTCCCACATATAATCCTGGGTTCTTTAAGCGGAGCGTGAAGAGGCACATCAGTAGGTCGTCAAGTTGAGGGCCACTCTCAATAGTAATGTGTGCTGTGAGAGTGGCCCACAATCGCTAGACGTCGTCACGACTTACCACCAGGCGGGCGGCGTCAATTTGGCGAACCAAATATAAAAAAAAAAAAAACGATATATATTATATTTTTAAATTGTATTTTATAGAATGAAGTAAGTATCTTATTTGAATATACAGGCTTATCACTATTGATATATAGGTTGATTTTATGGTCGTTTTGAACCCGAAAAGAATAATATATGCAACTCTATTTTAATATTGTATCTGGTACCTCCTATAGAGGTTTGTTTGAGATTGGTATTGGAATTAGGTAGGTAATGAAAACAACAAAAATGTAGTGGACTGCAGATCCATAGGATGCTGGTTCAAATCTAGCTCGTTTCTTAAAGACAGGGTGAAAGACCTGGTGTATTTAAATGTACCCCCGAAATGGCCACACAGGTGGTCAAAGCCCGCCGGGCGGCACTTGGTAATACCTTCTGGTATCTAATACCAGAGACGCCCGCAGCAACGGACATAGGAGTGGCCGCGGTATCGCGGAATTAAACGTAACGTAAATGTCGATGAAAGGCAATAAAATCTTACGTGTCTTAACCGCTATGACATAGCTATAGTTGTCATTACCTAGAATGAAAAATATATCATAATAATAGTATATATATTAATATTACAGCCAGTAAGTATATTATTTGAAAACCTACTTATGTCCTTTGTTGTGACTTTTTAGTAGAGGTCACTATCGAAAAGTGATGTAGTCGGTCAGTTCAGTTATGGAATCCCCTGCATACTGTGTGAATAGAGCATGAATTTTGACATCTACCTCAAGTAAGGGATGATAGGGAGTAAGTATAATTTATATCATTCATGATCGATTTTAAGATTTTTCTATGTGGGTGGGGTCTAAATTAAAGGCCGGGAACTAAGCATGTGCGTGCTTACTACGCTGTCTGTTGTTTAGTGTTTAGTATACGTATTTCCTGCCATGTCATATGTGTCACACGTCACCTTATTACACAATTAGTAGGTACTAATTGAATAATTTCTTCTAACTGTTACTTTCTACTAACTGGTACTTATGGTTTATGTGTAAAAGAGCTGTTTACTATAAGTAGGTACTTATTGTAAACAGCTCTTTTTTAAATATATAAATTCCCTTCCACGAATTTCATATTTTGTGTTTTTAGTAATGCGATGTTATAATTAAATCAAGCCACATTCTGACAGGTGCTTTTCAAACCTGGTTTAGACTGTAATATCCGAGTAGGATGTTATGAATATGCAGTAATGTACATCGTGTTATTAAATATTGTGGTTCCGATCTTTGCCGAGTATTGCCGAGCGCTAAAGTGGAATATCGTACCTATACTGTACCTATATTGTACCTACATCTTTTTCAGTGGCGGATTATTAAATTTTCAAGTTATAGGCTGTAAAGCTTTTGCCGCCCTTGCCTAAACAATTGTCATGTCCTAGATTATTTTTACAATTCAACAATTTCGATAAAATTGCACTTAAATTAATTTTTAGGTAGGGTCACTTGTCCTACAGTGAGCCAGGCAGATTCATTCAACCACCGCCATATTTCAAAAACGCGACGTTGCCATTCCGCACTAATACTACTAAAAGAGACGCTTATGTACCCCTCTCCCACCGCTCAGTTCGCATCTACTTGCTGTGAAGGACGCACGCGTGGCGGTTAAAATTATAAAAACAACTCCAAAAAGTAAGTATTTTTTGTTGAATTTGATCTTTTTTCATAATTATCTTATTAATATTAACAGTTCTTTCGTTGTCACATCATAATATGCATTAATATCTTGGTATAATTCACTATTGTTCAGTATCCTACGACTTTATTTTATAAGTTATATTTTGAGGTTTCTTTAAAAAGTGTGGTATGTCCTTCGTTGAACCATCGGCGTATGTCCTGCAATGAACCATGGTTCATAGTTCAACACAACATGGCTCATAGTAAGACAACCAAACTGTTAATTTATTTGGTTACTATGGTATACTTAATACTGGTACACTGGGCTAGGGTTTCCGGGTTCAATCCCCGGATATTAAATGATGAATTTAAATGTGTGTCTAGGTGTTTGCTTGTTTGTTTTTGTGTCCCACCTGATATAGGGAATTCTAGTGTGAAGCTTTTATTTTTTAACGAGTGAATTTTATTTTAGGTAGGTACCTATTTATGTAGCTAATATAGCCCGACCGTCGACCGTTTAACTCGCGTATCGCCTAAGCGGTCCGCACGCGCACGCCCCGCTCACCCACCCGGTAGAATCTCCCCCCGCTCCCTTCTTACCGTTCAAGTGATACGCGAGTTAAACGGTCGGCCTATAGTATAGATACTCATCTTTTTTAGAATGGCGCCACCGAAAAGGACGATTAGAAAAAAAGGCGATCACACGTCCGAAAATATGTTAAAAGCCCTGCGTTTGCATAGAAATGGAGTTAGTATACGAAAGGCGGCTAAAGAATGCCACATTGCATATCCTACACTACGTCGTTATGTTTCTAAAAACTTAAGTATTACTGCAGAAAATCTGATTGACACAAGATTGACACCTAATTATGAGAACAAATTTTTTTTAAACAAAATCAGGAAAATGCTCTGAAAGATTATTTTGAAGAATGCGCCTTAAAATTTTATGGGCTTACTGCTAAAGAGTGTCGAAAAGTTGCATACCAGATGGCAGTGATAAACCAAATTCCCATGCCAGAAGGTTGGAAGCGGGATCAAATTGCGGGAAAAGAATGGCTGCGATCCTTTAGAACCAGACATTCAGGACTATCCCTAAAGAAGCCAGAAAGTTGCAGCCTCGCACGCGCAACAACATTCAACAGGACGACTGTAACAGCTTTTTTCGATAATTTGAAGCGTGCAATGGAGCGCCATCCTTCATTCGGGAATGGTTGTCGTCTCTATAATTTAGATGAAACTGGAACTACTACAGTGCAGCGTTCTCAAAAAGTAATCGCTCCAAAAGGGAAACATAACATTGCAAAAGTCACCAGTGGTGAAAAAGGTACCCTGGTAACAACATGTGCCATTGTTTGTGCCCGAGGAGAAGCTTTACCGCCCGTTTTAGTCTTTCCGCGGAAAAACTTCAAAGATTTTATGATGACAGGCGCGCCTCCAGGATCACTCGGATTAGCTCATAAATCTGGATGGATGACTTCAGAACTGTTTGTGGAAGTAATGAAGCACTTCATAAAATGTTCATCGTCCAGTCTTGACAATCCATCTTTACTCATCCTCGATAATCACGAGTCGCATTTGTAGATTGAAGCGCTGGACTTAGCAAAAAAATCTGGTGTTACTGTGCTTACGCTTCCTCCACACACCACGTCTAAACTGCAACCATTGGATGTAGGTTTGCTGGGACCTTTTAAAGTTTATTATAATGCTGCCATCGATTCATGGATGATGCGGAATCCTAGCAAGCCATTGACAATTTATAATGTTGCAGAGTGAGTTGGTACAGCCTATGCCAAGTCCATGACGCCGACAAATATCGCTTCTGCATTTAGAAAGTGTGGAATTTTCCCTTTTGCCTCTAATATCTTTACTGAAATAGATTTTTTGCCTTCCGATGTAACTGATAGACCAGAACCCACATGCGATGCGCCAACATTGGAAATTTCTAATGCAAATAGACCTGATTCTAAAACTCCTTCTTTATATTCTGATGACGACAATGAGACTAATAGATCAAAAATTACAAACGTTAAACCATCGTTAGAGATTTCTATTGTACAGGAACCTTCAAACAGACTAGATTCTAGAACTCCATCCTTATATAGTAATGATAGCAACGACGATGACATACTAAGGGACGCTCAAAGTCCATCACTTCTGTTTAGCTGCCCCTGTTGTGACTTAAGAGTTTAAATCTCCAAAACATTTCATGCCGCCTTTAAAAGCCGGACCGAGAGCTAATAATAGAAAAATTAGAAAGAGTGGAAAAACTATGATAGCAACAGATACTCCAGAAAAAAAGGAAATCGAAAACAGAAAGAAAGAAAAAGAGAGGAAAATAAAAGTGGAGCAAACAAAACGTGCCGTGTTGTCCGATAAAAATACAGATTTAAAATACAGTAAGACGAAAGGGAAAAATAAACCAGTATTGAAAGAACCTGCAAGAAATAAATCTAAAAATAAGAAATCTAAAAAAGAGGTTGTGGAATCGAGTTCTGGCGAAGAAACAGACATGATAATAGAATTAAGTGAGTCAGAAATAAGTGATTTAAATGAATCAGATGATGAAGACAATATGAAGTGGATTAGAGGTAACTTTGAAAAGCTTGAAAGAAAGCCAATCGTGGGTGAATACGTTTTGGTTTCTTTTGTAGTAAAAATAACAATTTTCTACATAGCCAAGATTATTGAGGTAGCAAGAGGCAACAAATTTGAATTTTTGTTCATGCGATTGATAAATAAAGAAAACATGAAATTTAAAATGCCATTAGAGCCAGATATGGCAGAAGTGGAACTAAAGGACATCAAAGTTATTTTACCACCGCCTAAAGTCACTGGGACTAAGTTTCGTAACTCCACTTACATCTTCCCTGTTCGTGTTGCGCCTAACATTCACCTACGTTAAAAATTGAAACATTTAAGAAGTCAAGAGTTGATTTAATGTGAAGACTGAATTATCTAGTTCCTAAAATATAAAATCATTCAAAGATTTTATATTTAGTTATAAAGGTTTTGATTATTAGATTATTTTTAAAATGTTTATCTTTTGTTATTTGTACTTACCAAAATAATAAGTTTGAAGTTATGAGACTGAAAACTTGTCAGAATGACAACTTAATAAAAACTTGTTAATTTCTTTTATAAATCTCCTATGTGATAATACCATGTTCCAGTTAGTAATTACATTTTTTTATAAAAACTTTAATTTTGATTTAATTACATATTGTTTTATTTGATTACCCATAATTATAATTAACAGCTATATTTTCTGTATAATTTTAGATGGTTCATTGTAGAAGAAAGCTGGAAAAAATTACGGAATGGGATTTAGTCACGTCGACTAAATCCCATTACGTAATTTTCCTACATATGTCTGAATCTCAGTTTGACTTAGTCCCAAAATGCCTGAAAAACAAAATGACTGATTTTCTTAATGAATGAATCATAAAATTACTGGAAATCGAGGTACAGTCAATTAGACATTTGAAAGAAAATAATGGAAAATTGAGTCATTTTATGGCAAGGACACTACCAGCGATACTACCAGTTGTGTCGTTTACAATGAACGACACTACCGCGCCCATTTTAGATCAAATTGTACAGCCAACAACTACGAAGTTTAGAAATTTAATTTTTTATTTACCTATTTTAAAAAAGCAACAGCAAACTAGAAAGATATGTAACAATAAAGAAATGTAACTATTATTTTATTCTGATTTTATTATGATTTTATGACGTTATATTATGGTCAGTCTCTCTAATCTTGAAGGCTCTTATGTTGTTATGTATTCCTGGTACATTTGAGGTTTGTGTCTTTTATAATGGACAATCATTTTCATCTGTACTCGGTGCACCTGTTCACACATTTCTTTATTTTTCATCGGGACAAAAAAAAAATGTATCATGCGCTTAGTAGGGCAGTGTGGATATATCTTACCAGAACCGCTTGGGTCCCTTAACTCTCTATTATAAGATACACAAACATCAAAAGTACTAGGAGTACCCTACAATGTAAATTATAAAACCGTCATTGTACCCTACCCTTTTGATTTTCAACAAACACCAAATTCGTTGTCTTTTTATCTATTTTGAATAGTATGTATAACTATTAATCTGTAAATAAACAAACTAATGTCAAACAATTTAATTTATTTTGATATAGTTTTTCGAACAGTGGAAGGATGGAGAAATACCAATATAAATTAATAAAAATAGAGCATGAAATATGTACAACTTTTATATCGATCAGACTTTACAACAGCAATTTTTCAGTCATAGTTTTCGAATACAAAAATATAAAACAGAATACAAAAGAGGTTTGAATATGTTTGAGTTTGAATACCAACTACTAATAACTCAAACTCTAATATCTTTATTATTTGACACTTGACTCGTACTCTATGAAGTGGCCAGAATGATTTTTATCTTTAAGGATCTCCTTAGAGATATATTATAATTTAGAGTATAGATTACGCGATTGTACTAGTCATTTTGCAATTCGTACATTTAAAAAAATTGTTATTTTGGATTTCAGTCATTTTGTATTTCAGGCATTTTGGGACTAAGTCAAACTGAGATTCAGACATATGTAGGAAAATGACGTAATGGGATTTAGTCTGTATGAACCGGAACGCTTTATTCACATGGAACCATGGAAAAAAAATATTTTTTTTAGAAGTTCGACATTCTCTATGATAGGCTGTATGATTTTTTCTAGCCACAATAAAAAGATTTATGTTTTTGCCAAGATGTATTCTAGAAATTAACAATAAGAATTACAATATACAAAATAAACAAAATTTTAGACTAAAAATATTTACATTACAAAATATCGTTTAAAAAATCCTCCACGTCATTGCCGACTGGGAAGGTTCCCAGAATGCTGGCTGTCGGCTCAAATATGTAATCACCTGCTAGGTTAGCATATTTACGCCGTTTAAGGCCTTCAGCCGATGCAGCAGCAGCGCCGGCACACCCGGATGTGCTTGGAAGGTGTGAAGGTGCTAAGGTGTCAACGCATGTAGTGTCCCACACCAAAGGCCTTCCCATCTTCCACGGTAGCAACGACATACCGTCCGGTCTCTTTCCATCGCTTCGTGCTAAACCATTTGGTTCACGTACGGCCGGAAGACCTGCGGTGGAAAGAGCTCTACGAATTATGACGTTTAGAATAGCGTGCCGAGGTATACGACCTGCGCTTCTGCTACAAGAAAGGCCATGGTGTGCCAGATTATCGACGGGGTGCAATGATGCGGGGATACACAAGGTGTACCCAGCCGAAGGCAAGTGGCAATGCGGAAGGTTGTGTCGTCCAATATTGTACCGATGTTGGGCGATGGGAGCGCCTGGATCCAATTGAAATTGAAATTGAAATTGAAATTGAAATTGAAATTTCAATTGGATCCAGTGAAATGAAAAGATCCAATGAAAGCCTAGGCGTGAGGGCAGGTCAGTGTCGGGGCAAGACATCCTCCAAGCATTTATGGCATCGGTCTTGCATCGCACCTCGGAATCAATCAGTGTATTTGACAAAATTTTCCTGACTAATTCTTCGGTGCTATGGACCGACGACAGAAATGCTGGCAGACTGACATCTGTGACTCTACGAATACCTAGCCCGCCCAAGCGAACTGGAAGAGACGCTTGAACCCAGGCCCGGTCATTAATATTTACATTTAAAATTTTACACAAAGAATTTTGTATTAAGTTGTCTAGTCTGCCCAAAATTTCTAAATTTTTCCAAAATTGTTCTGAACGGAGGGCATGTGTAAATTTGGGTACGAAAAGACAAAAACGAAGAATAGTGAAAGCTGAATGAATACTGATATTACATAGACTATCAATAACCTGATCAAAATTTTGATTTTTTTCCTCGATAAAAGTGGAAAAGCCATCTTCTAAAATCGGGGACCCTAGGAGGCGTAAAGAAGTTTTGTCCGAAACTTGTATGTTGGGGGCCAAACTGTTGAATTTGGAGATTCACATTTATTCGGGTTCAGTTCTAAGCCAATTGACTGAAACTCGTTCTTTATTAGGGCTAAATCTTGTAAAACTGTCTCTACTTTTCCCCCTAAAGTCCCGTCGTCTAAGTACCAAAGTAATATAAGTTTAAAAAAAATTTTTTTTTTTTCATTACACAAAGCAATATATTATTTTATTCCTATCTGTGACTTTATACCTATGCCGCATGATAAAATACTCCCCCTTTAAGTCAGTCTCTATGCAAAGGACCTCGCATGACTGACAACTTATACTCTATAAGAAAAAAGAATCGAACACGAATTACTCTCCATGTCAGTCATACGATGATAACTGCCAAAAAACATGCGTTTTAAAAAAAGGCAAGTTATCAGACTATGCCTAGCTAACTTATGCTAAATGAAATTAACTCAATAATTCATAATGAACCCTCTTAAGATAACAAACGGACTGAGAGCAAATAGTCCTGATGTGCCATCGAAAGAAAATCTATAATCAATGTTTGAATTTAATTTTGATCTCAACATCGCTCAATAGAGAATTCGGTAGCCACCTGACCACATCTGTTGACTATTTTAAAATAATCATAATCGAACTCCCCTCTCTATCAATACGACGTTGAAACCACGATCGCTTAATAAAATGGCAACATAAATCAATTTAATTCAACGTTGTTAAACAGTAACCAAACCTAACCCGAAAAAACGTTTTTCATTCTTGCTCTCGGTCCATATGAAACAAACAAAAAATTACTGGCATAACAATCATATCACTGGACTATATTTCTTATTACCGAAGTAACTGCATCGCACTACCATCTAATAACTGATCTATAAAAAAAATATTGCAGGTCCAGTCAAACACGCTGCGACAAATATCTTCTTTTCTTCATCACTCGTTATTTTGTTCAATCCACAAATAACTTTGAATTGGTCGATAATCTTCAACCGACTCATATAGCCCCGAGAAAGCACTCATTGTGTCTACTACAATAATTCAGTGCACCACTTAACTTTAGAACTTCCGCGTAGAACAAGCGGACTCCATCTCTAATATTTCCGTAGATCCCAACTCGTAGATTACGGCGCCTCCACCATGTATAACAGTCTGACACAGTGCATAGATAATCGCGTACGATATTACAGTAAAAAGAAAAACGTAAATGCTCTAAAGGCGCACAATATTAATTCATGGATAATTAATTCTTCGGAGCTCAGGCATCCCCCCTCGCGGTCCTGGTCCGACCCTTCCATCTCTTCTATTTCGTTTAAATGTTTCTTAATATTTTAAATTGTCTGATTCATATCAGCCAATACAAATTTACAATAAACTCAATGAGGTCGTATGCGAACGTGAATGCACCTCTTCACAGTACCTATATACCCTAGTCGTTGTTGTAACACTTCTTCGTCAGGTCCATAGCACACCGATTGGTGTCAAGTATTAACGGACATTACTAAAACTCGAACAGATTATTTGTCTATTCAAAATAAAGCAAGTGGTAGCTTTCTACCTATGCGAGTGCATAGGTAGAAAGCTACCACTTACTTGATCTCGGCTTTACCGATCATGTTCAATAACCTTACCCAGGTATTCGACGGCCGCCGGGTGCCACTGGAAATCCCCGCCGGGCGCCACTGGAAACCGCCGGGTGCCACTGGATATACGTTCTGCTTGTAACCAGAGACGCCCGGTAACGGAAGTTAGAGCGGCTGCGTACTTGGGCCGCGGTATTAAAAAAAAAACGTATTCGACGGCGCTTCACATAATGGTGAACGCGATGTAGGTACTATGTAATAGTAATCCACGTGAGGTAGCAACGCGATGAGCTAAGTCGCGAATCACTGCGATTCAACGATCAACTGGGTGTACTTCCAGTACACTAATTATGTTTGGGCGACTTCCTGAAGTACCTACGTGACTTCACATTGCTACACGATTTAGTACGCACCAATTTTTATCACACAAACACTTGGTACTGAGAAACAAACGGCAAGTTTAGTAATTGTCACTTTGATATGAAACAAAACAAAGAAATAATTGTGGACATGAATCCTTTATCGCGCTTCTGATATGTGATGAATCTCTCACAACTCCAATTCAATTGAAATAAAACACCTCACTTCGTAATAACAGGGTAGTTATATTCAAATAGTTTTCAAAAGTAGGTATTATATATATTTCGATAACTCTCGATACAAATCCACACTTATGTAACTACCACGTCTGTCTCTGTCGAGCTCTACCAACAGAATGCCATTTTCAAAAGCTCCCACCCACTACAACACATTCATTCACATTGATACCTACATTTGTTTTTATAAATTTCTTAATCATAAGTGTTTTCATCCATATTATAATGTCTATATTCATATATAACATGTACATTCGGTAAAATGTATTGGTTTCCTTTGCATGTTATTCAATGCGTCATTCTTCAATTTGGTTTATTGTGCTGTGTACCTGCAATGGGAAAAAATAAAAGGTATAATAAAGGTAGCATAAATAAAATAGAAGGTAAAGTTAAAAATGCGACTCCAGGGAAAATCAAATTGCTACCAGACAAGTAGGTTAGGTTAGGTTAGAACTGTGACCACAACAACACACGAGCCGAGCGAGTGAAGCGAGCGTGTCGCGGCAGCGGCCGGCGATGCGCCAGAAACTAATTTTTGTTAGAAAAGTACACAGAATTTATTTAAATTATGATAATTATCTATTATAAAGTAAGCTATTCTGAACAACTGCGACATTATGAGTTGAAGTATGTTCGTAGTAACAACATTATTAATTAAAGCAATATGATACTTAATAGAAAGTTATGAAGAAAAAAATCAGAAAAAAAAATTATGGATTTAAACTGGTTCTTGGTAGTAATAGTATTAATAAAAAAATTATAATCACTAACTGCTATGAGTTCCGATGATAGTAATAAAAATGTATGAATAAAAAAAAGTATGAATAATAAAATTATGAAGAGTGATGATTATGAACACAAATCGGTAGTAAGAAAAAGAATAGGATTAAAAATTTTATGTGAGCCTATATGGACCCACTTTAATGATTAATTACTTTATGATACAGTTTTGTAGAAAATCTCATGGAAAATCTGTATCATAAAACAACTTTTTAGTTTTTTTATACTACTGTCTCATAATCATAGGCTTAATATGTCGTCAAATTTTGAAATCATAATTCGAACTTTCGACCTTAGATAAGATAAAATAAATTTCTAAAATTTAATAGCAAATTCTTAAGGAATATCAAAAAGTAATGTGGTTTTAGCTACCAAATGATACAATGTGGATGTGTACATGTGAATTTAGTAGAAATTTATACTAAATGCTAGTGTATCTAGTTTTTGATTCTGTTGTGATCTCAGGTAGGTACAGTCAATTATTCATTATGCAGAACATCAAGATTGAGGAGTCAGTTAAAATGTGCTATATCTCCCAACCCTCTCATTATTAATGACTGAATCTTATCCTACAAAACTAATACACATACTACTAAATGACGAAGAAATCGCACATTCAACTACTGCTTCTTTGAAAAATGAAGACTTGTAAGTAATGGTCTGAGGAGCCCTATATAATGTATGATAATAATTTCTCTCGAACTCTCTTACTAACTACTCTCGAATGCTACAAAATCATACCTAATTTTGGTAAATATTCATCCATGGTTTTCCTAGTTCTGACGTGGCTCCACCTATATGTTCTTATAACTTTTGAAGTATTATACAAAAAATCGAGGACAGAGGCTACAAATATTTTTAAGTCACTACTAAATACGTATATTCATTTCATTAAGATACGAAATGTGGCTCTTCAATCTAAACGGAAATATGGTGATAGGATGCAACCCTATCTCACCCTTTTGCGAATCATAATATAAAATGTGCTTGCTGTTGCTACTTTAAAGTATGCCAACTGGTTCCAGTACAGGTTTTTAATGATTCTTTGATCTTTGCTGTCCACTTCGGTCTTATTTAGTATGTGCATTAATTTGTCATGTTTTACGTTGTCGAATACTTTCCCCAAATCAATGAAACACATCCTTATTAAATTCTAAACTATTAAACTGTTCTGAACTAGAGTTTGAACTGCAACTAATGCTTCTCGTGTTACCAACTTTCATTATATTAGGCCCCTAGGAAGTGCCCCTTATTAGCACACTATTTTATCTAATTAGTGTGGATCCTTAAATTTAAAATATATATCTATTAATTTTTTTTATTATTTTTTTTTATTGTATTTTACAGGACGACAAAGTAAGTACCTATCTATTCTGAATACTAGTGAATACTGACATCCTACTGTGTATCGATGTCATTGTATTTTTTGAAACACTCACACTATTGACGTGTTCCCATGCAATACTACGTACGAACGTACGTACGTGACGCGTACGACGCGGTCACACATGTTTAAAGTGTCATAACGCGTAGATAACGTAAACGTCAGACGTCGTATGACGTAGGTTTCGCTGTGTCCCACGTTGCGTGGCATACGTCGTATGTTAAGGACCAGTGTGTTTTAAGCTTAAGTCTACTACTGTGAGACAATGTTAATAATGCATCAACATTAATGTTGTATATTATTTCATTGTGCCCCATCCTTTTAGAAGATCTTGTCTGGAAATTGTAATAAAAAGATAGCAGTGTAACACTTTATTGTTTGTATGATAAGAGTGCCTTGCCACTATCAGTTATTTATTGTTTTAAATTCGCTATATATAACTAACAATACTTATAACTATTTATTTTTAAAATTGTATTTTATAGATACAGGCAAGTATCTAATTTGAATTAAAATAAAACGTTAAGTTTAAATATAACGGTAACTCGAAATTGTGTGAATATCAATCTATATAAAAATAAATTGTGGTTACACTTATTAAGGTTTTCTAAATTTTGTAATTTTTGATAACAATTTGTGTGGTAACAATTGAAGAAAATATTTAAATTTATTTAACAAATTAATGTATTCAAACGTTTGTAGTACTATTATTGACTTGAATGGATAACCTACCTTTCTTGCTGGTATCTTCTCAGTAGAACCAACTTACCGAACTTAATTTAGTATTTATATAATATAGCTTGACATGAAATTGTGTAATTTTTACATTCATATGTATATGCTAAACTGAATAAACGAAATTGATTCTTTGATTCTTTGACCCAAAACTTGTAATTTGTATTAACGTCTGGAAATTGTAATAAAAAGATAGCAGTGTAATACTTTATTTGTTTGTATTATGATAAGAATGCCTTGGCACTATCAGTTATTTATTGTTTTAAATTCGCTATATATAACTAAGAATACTTATAACTGTAGGAGGTTAGGGTGTCCAGAGTAGAAATAAAAGGCGTCTGTTGGCTTGCTTGACCATATATCTGGTTTATTGTTATGTTTAATGATACAAACTTATATGTATACATAAAATGTTACAACCCTATTTGAGGTAGACTAGGACTGCGGGGCTATCGCTCCTCACCTTCCTACGCTGCGTGAGGATCTAAAGAGGGACTGCGGGACTATCTCCTCTAAAGACCTCAATACTTAGCTGAACCTTCGGACTGCGGGGCTATCGCTCAGGTTAGCTTCTACCAGAGTACTGATTGGACTGCGGGGCTATCTCACTCAGCGTCCTCTTACGGTCGAATGACAACTTGATCGTTGCGCGTGCGGTTTAAATAGGCGGGCACGTCCCTCCACGTTGCTGTCGTCATATTGAATGAAACAGATAGTTGCTGTGCGAGCGGGAAGGTATTCGACTCCACGCGTAATACTAAGATAATCTGCTACATAACTATTTATTTTTGAATTGTATTTTATAGAAATTTACAAGTATCTAATTTGTAATATATTAAAGTCGCTCACACTTTTTGAAATACTCTCAAAATTTTGAAATTCTGTAGTTTCTTTCTTTGTTTAATAGCTATTAAACGACGGATGATTGCATGTCAATTAGGCATGTATCTTTGACGATGATCTTAAATGTATATTTATAATAACTACAAATTATAAAACGAAGTCACCCGTTCCGTATGTATGGTTAGATGCCCTATTATGTTTGTTCGACAGGTCTTCGAAATATGGAAGAAGTTTATTTTCTGAATTCGAAGTAGCTTTTTTCCATTTTCCAGGATAAAAAATCGTTAAACCTTTTCCTTATCGTATAATTTTATTTTTTTTCTGGTGGAAATTTTAAACAACTAATGTAGCTGCATTCAGAATACTCGGTGGCGTTCATTTTGTTGAATTCCACATTCACTGTCACTACTACTTTCCATTTTCATCTTTTTCTCTAAGAAATAATATCATTGTACGGACATCAAGCCAATCCTGAGTTGATTTCCTATCCAAATTGTTTCCCTTCCTTATTTAAATTTACCGCCAATATCGCCGGTCGAACGGACCAGCCTATGAATGAACACCGCGCGCCGCTCGGGGCTCTAGCAGCAAGAAAAAATGAGTTCGGTTCGAATCTTCGTAATGGACACGTCTGAGGTCCGTATAAAATAATAAATTTAAGCTGTTCTTAGCAAAAATTTACTCGTTAAAAATTCAATGACTGTTCTAAATCTACGATCAATCTATTGATTGAGTGAAAGTGCAAATTGGGTGAATTTTGGTGATAACTGGCCGATCAATCATTACAACGGTTTCGCCGCCGGTTCCCGTCAAAGTCCATCCAAGTATCCAGGTGAGTTGTTTGTGCTTTTCCACCCTTGAAGGTAACTGGATTTCGTCTAGATTTACTAGCAACAGGGCCATACAATCATGATACTCTTGAAACTAAGCAAAAGAAGCAAGAAACTAAACAAAGCCTATCAGCGCGCATGCTTTCCTTGCAAAATAGCTGCAATGGTTTGAATTTTAAAAAAGAACTATATATTTTACTAATAAAGCACCGTAGTACTTTATACAATCTATATTACAATCTAGCCAAGTTGACTAATAAGTAAATACATTTCACCAAATTTACTATGTAAAAATAACACTAAGCATGCGTCCATTAACACTTACCTACTCAGTTTTTAGTAAGGCGAAGACACTTTGTTCATGTGTTCCTTGTACGCAGCACTTATCACTATATTTATTTATTTATCACTAAAACACTACACTAACTCGACGGGTTTCGTTCGTTTGTCTTCTTACTATATTAGTGATATTGGATAGAAACAGGCGTTACTTGGCGAAAATCCATGACAAAACAATGGAAAGTAAAATGTTTTAAGAAAAAACTTTTTAAAATTATATAATAGCATTAATTTTTCGCAGAATTAAAAGGACAACAAAACGTCGACAATTGTTTCGCCTCTAAACGAGGCATTATCAAGACTGTCTCAGAGAGTACAGCTGTTCTCTCTGAGACAGTCTGCGAAAAATTAATGCTATTATATAATTTTTAAAAAGTTTTTTCTTAAAACATTTTACTTACCATTGTTTTTTTATATTAGTGATGTCAAAAATCTGGGTTGCCTCAACATTCACATGGTTATGAAGTCTGTTTACGTGAGCTTCTGCAATTTTTTCTATATATGTCGATCAACGTCGTCCATGTCTAGGTCTCGGTGTAGATAGCAGTTGCGAATGTACCAAAGTGCATTAACTATGTCCCTGAGCACTATATTTTGGATTATTTGACGATTGCTCTTACTGGTACAGCCCCAAAGCTGGATACCATAAGTCCATACTGGCATCAATACCTGTTTAACGAAGAACTATAATGACTAATAGGTTATCATAACTTGTATGACCATATCACCATTTTACCTAATAAGCTTAGCTCTGCTGCATATGCTGTGAGACGGATTAGGCAGTTGACAGATGTAGCTACTGCTAGGCTAGTTTACTTTGGTTACTTCTATAGCTTAATGTCCTATGAACGTAAATGACGTTACAGACAGAAATCTACGTAATAAAAATAAACTACTCCCTCCGTGTTCTCGGCTTAGCAAGGTTAGTCATTCTTTCAAGGGGGAAGGTATACGCTTTTATAATAAATTGCCTGAATCGGTCCTTTGTATGCCCGACAATAAATTTAAAACCTTTATAAAGACCACTTTATGTCAAAAAGCATAATTATAAGACAGTTGATTACCTTAATGATAAAAGTGTCTGGCTTGAGCATGGTGCAGGCGCCTCCTAAAATGCCTTAATTGTAGTATATTTTGTACTTAGGTGACTATTTTTTTTTTATTGCTTTATACACGCTTTTTGATTTTGACACGAGACCAATGTACATTCGTCCAAATTTAGTCTTAAGAAAATGTGTAAATGAATCAATTATTGAAAAAGAGTGACCGATAGTTTTATTGCTAGGTTATTTCTTTCGGTTCTACGTATTGCTTTGCAAATCTGGCAGTACATGTAAATATAGAAGCAATGACATTTTTTTATTTCAAGTACTTACTGACGTTTGTAAGAGCCATTTAGTGACCTATACAAATAAACAAATAAATAAATCATTTCATTTCATGTACCATAAAGTACAAAAAGTTGAGAGTAGTCTGACGCAATACAGGGCAGTATGATCGAAAGTCTTTATATGTCGTCAAATTTTGAAATCATAATTCGAACTTTTCGACCTTAGATTAGATAAAATAAATTTCTAAAATCAGTCATCCTGTTTTCATTTTATATATCATGGTCACCCTTAATAGCCAATTCTTAAGAAATATCGAAAAGTAATTTGGTTTTTAGCTACCAAATAATACAATGTTGATGTGTACATGTGACTTTAGTAGAAATTTACACTAAATGAGTGTACCGTAAAACGGGGTGAATAGATAGGTCTTCAATCTTTAGTAACGATTTTCGAAGTGTTGCCGAATCGATACCCCACTTTATTCGCATTTATTTATTGAGTCTTAGGTCAAAGTAGTGAACTTTATGCATTTCTATTGAAATATGTTTAAATTTATTAAAAATTTTACACAAAATATAGGTGATTTCTATTTACCTTCCATCAGGGGACAATAAACACGCCTCAGGGGTGAATAGAAAAATATCGTAGGGTTGTCTCATTGTAGATTCCTTGATTAGGATTAAGGATAGCATACCAATATGAAAGTCAAATTTAATAAAAGGAAACATTTATTGAATTAAAGGTCAAACGTTTTTATGTCCTAATTATGTCGATACAGAACAGATTTGTTTACTTATTTTATACTTTTCTGTGATATACGCCAATGAACTTTTTGGAGTTATTTTGTATTCTTCCAAAGCTTGTTTAATTATATTAGTGTCGTATTTGCGATAATGTTTACTTTTTGGATCTGGTTTATAGTTATGAGGCATTTTTGTACCTGAGGATAAAATAATAATGAAATATTATAACTATATGTTGTTTTCTGTAGTAGGTAAGTACTCTACATCCCACGAATGTGAATAGTGTGAGATTGCCGGATACCTCCATCATACAAAAACTATCAAAAAAATACGAAATATTTTGGAAAAACAAATTGTTAATAGCTACATTATTACCCATTACGTCTGTAAAGTTTAGTTAATCTTAAAGTAGCCTGTGTATTGGTATTTTTTATATTTTTCTTATATTTAGATGTAATGGCTACGTACCGTACCTTAAAATTATTGACCACAGTGATGATTAAACTTTGCGATAACCCTATTGTAATCATAACTAATCACCCCTGTCTCGTGACGATTCTCCCCTTTGCTGTGTCTATTAACCGTATTCGCGTGTCTATTATCCCCCCAGGCGTGTCTAATCACCCCTGTCGCGTATCTATTCTCCCCAATTTCTTAAAAAGAAATAATGTATGCGGAAAATTTGCAATTTAACGTAATAAAACATGTTCTTACCTTAGTTTATACTGCAAAATATATTTATAACAACATAAACAATCATTTAAAACCACATTTACACAAAAGTAACGTCTACGTTTCTGTTCTCGTGACTTCAAAACTCTTCACACCTCAACCGCTTGTTTTCTTTTAAACTTTGACGTTCAGTTTGACATTTTTTTTCGATGTTGCCAAAGATAAAATGCTGCCTTACCATAAAACTATATCGTAATAATTTGGTAGAATTTCGGGATTTTTTGTAAGAATCACTGAACATGACTTAAAAATAGTTTGAAATTATGTCTAACATTTTTTTCTATTCCCCCCGCGAGTTCTATTCACCCCGTTTTACGGTATCTAGTTTTTAATTCTGTTGTGATCTCAGGTAGGTACAGTCAATTATTCATTATGCAGAACGTCTGGATTGAGGAGCCAGTTAAAATGTGCTATATTTCCTAACCTACTCATTATTAATGACTGAATCTTATCCTACAAAACTAATACACATACTACTAAATGACGAAGAAATTGCGCATTAATTGAACTACTGCTTCTTTGAAAAATGAGGACCCGTAAGTAATGGTCATACATGGGGCACACTAAAAGTTTTGCACTTCTAGCTAATCGGAACTATTTGAATTTCGAATGTTATATTTTTTTAAACGTTGCAAACCTTCTTAGTAATAAAAAAAACAATTGGCGGGAAATCATTTGTCAATTGTTTTTTATCACACATCAAAGTTCTACGTATGTGTGGCATAAAGAATAAGAGAAGCTTTAGCCTATTCGTAATTAGATGTCTTGTAGGTGAATAATCTGAATTACCTACCTACTATTAATAGTATTCTATGTCTTACATAACATACAAAGCTTTATACTAGTCAGGAAGCCCAACATACATCACGTCTATATCCCACAAGGGGTAGGCAGAGGTGTACCTCACACCCACACCTGTATTAGTACCTGATCTATAATTACTAATATATTCACACTAGGTATTATGTAACTATGTTACATAACTCCATAAGAGTCCAGGTACCTACATTTATAGGATGACTATACTGTAGATAGAGGAGTACCGCACATCCACACTTTGTAAGTACCTAATCTTGATGATGGTGAACTACCACCAACATAATAATTAATATACTTACACTATGTAACTACGTTACATAAATCCCTAAGCAGATCCCAGGTACACCACCAACATAACTAATATACTCACACTATGTATTATGTAACTATGTTACATAACTCCCTAAGGTTCCACATAGAGGATCATACTGAAAGCTATTCTCTATAGGTAGCTTTGTGATCGTATAATCGTATGTCTAATCATGATGAGTATCGCTCCGATATCATCTGGCAGAAGAATACTATTAGGTACCCCTAAGCAATGAAACACTAAAGTCAAGACTGATTGTATTTATTCGTAATCCGCCCATTCGATTACCACAGAATCCCGACAAGAAGGGCAAGAAACTCGGTAGGGTCATATTATAATATCTTACAAGTATTTAAACATAATAACAATACAATACACTTATCTTAGTATAGAAGCTCCTCTGCTGAACTAGGCTTTAGTACCTATGTCCTACATAGGTATAGGTACATACTTCTGTAATAATTTGTGATACTTAAGCAATACTTGTAAATTCGTAGACTAAAACTGAACATGAACTGAACAGGATCGTACTACAACACTGCCTTTTATAAAAGTCTCAATGGTGGGAGTCGGCAGACATTGACAGTGTGTTTTAATATTTAACTACCCTACAAATATTAACGTATAGGTACAGAACCACTTTTACTCACAAGTATAATAATATTTCAAAGAATTATGACGAAGCATCATCTACATATTTTACATAAATATATGTAAAATATGTTTTTTCTTAAAACATTTTACTTACCATTGTTTTAAATATATGTATCCGTCATATGCAACGAAAATGGAATTAAGTCGAAAAGATTTTCTGAGCGATGATTTTTTACGATTTTAAAAGTTCTCTCTCTCCGCAAGACTGTACGGCTCGTCTTCAAAATGCTTTTGGGAGAGAAGCGCCTTGTTTGAGCACCGTGAGGCGATGGTTTGCTGAATTCGAGAGAGGTCGAGTTTCTTTACATGACGAATTTCGTGAAGGACGGCCTTCAATTGCCGTCAACGAAAATAATGTGGCTACTGTTAAGCGGTTAATTGAAGAAAACCCGCGGATTACCTATGAGACAATTCGAGGACTATTGTGGATTGGTATGAGTCAAATCCAGAAAATTTTACACGAAGAATTGAAAGTTCGGAAACTTTGTTGTCGTTGGATCCCTCATAAACTGACAGCGGAACAGAAGCGGGCTCGCGTGGAATGGTGCTCACAGATGCTACTGAAGTACGACCACGGACATTCTAATGCTGTTTATGACATTTTCACAGGAGACGAAAGGTGGATTTATTGTTTTGAACCCGAAAAAAACATCAATCTTGTGAATGGGTGTTTGAAAATGAGAACAAGCCAACAAAAGTGAGGCAGGCGAGAAACGTTGGTAAAAAAATGATCGCGTTTTTTTTCTCAGCTACGGGTCCCATCTGTACAATTCTACTTGAAGATCAAAAGAGTGTTAATGCCGACTGGTATTCTACCATTTGTTTACCCAGGGTGTTGGAAAAAGTTCGCGAAAGACGACCCAAACGCCGCGTTCTCCTACATCATGACTACGCTTCTTCATACACGGCCAACAAAACAAAGTCATTTTTAGCTTCAGAAAAAGTACAACTCGTCACCCATCCTGCGCATAGCCCCGACCTAGCACCCTATGATTTCTGTATTTTCCCCAAAATCAAAGATTTGATGAGAGGTTTCACTTTTACCAACTCCGTAGAGGCAGTGATAGCATTCCATCAGGACGTAGAAAACATGCCTTCAGATCTGTGGTCCTTCTGTTTTAAAAAATGGTTCGATCGCCTGAAATAAATGTTTAAAATGTAAAGGAGAGTATTTTGAAAAGCAATAAACATAATATTTTGGTTTCAACATGTTGTTTTTTTAAGTTACGCAAAACTTATAGTGTGACCTACGTATAATGTATGATAACAATTTTAAACTACAAAACTCAGACTTTGTCTACTAACTACTCTCGAATGCTACAAAATCTTCTTTACCTGGGTATGTCATGCCTGCAGTGGACGCTGGAGGTCAGGTGGACACCGTGTCCTTCGACATCCGAAAGGCATTTGACGTGGTCGATAAAGACATACTACTAGAGAAATTTGCAGCGGCGGGCTTCACACCGCAACTACTACACTTTTTCGGAAGCGGTGATAAGAGATGCGAAATGTTTATTGTTTGCGGACGGCCTTAAGTTGTTTTTATCAGTGGCGGACAGTTCCGACTGCGATCGTCTACAGCAAAACATCGATATGGTGGTCGAGTGGGGCGCTGCAAATAAATTGTTTTTTAATTCGGCCAAATGCAAAATTATTAGTTATGGGCGTAAACGCGATCCACTGAAGTACTTATACCAGGTAGACGGAACTATTTTGACGCGGATTGAGAGCACGAGCGACTTGGGCATTTCAATGGTGCCGGATCTTACGTTTCGTGATCACATAGTCCATATCTGCCGAAAGTCGTTTAGGAGCCTGGGATTTATTCTGAGACAGTGTAAGGATTTTCGCGGTACCGAAGTGGCTAGGGTGCTGTATAACTCGCATGTAAAGAGTAGGCTAGAGACTAGTGGCATAATATGGAATCCGCACGAGGCCAAATACATTCAATTACTGGAAAAACTACATAATAAATTTGCTCGGTTTTTCTACATGAGAGAGTACGGCGTGTACCATTTCTACCCGCTGATGTACCCGACCATGTTCGTGCTCGGCATGGTAGGTTACAGCAGGCTGTGCGTGCGGCGCAATGTTGGGCTGTGCTTGTACGTAAGGCGCGTGCTGCGCGGACTAGCACACCACCCCGAGGTATTGGATGCGCTGGGACTGTGCGCGCCGGATAACGCCGTCACTAGGAGGCGCGGCTTTCCTGCAAGCCCGTTTGCAGGACCAACCGTCTTGAGAATGCTCCCGTGTCAAACGCTGTTATGCTCTTAAATAATATAGCAGACTGTGTAGATGTTTTTGTTTGTACAGTGGCAGAATTAACTAGGGTTGCCTACATTATTTGTGAAGGCAGCACACAGTAATGTTGTATACTATATAAGGTTGTGTGTTGAGAGAGAAATAAAAGATCTGACTGCTGGATAATAACTGTCATATAATTGCATGAACCTTATTATATATGGAGGTACATACAGTATAAATCTATAACTAAGTACGAGTCTTATACACTACAACTATATAATTTTGATTAATTTTTTACTTTCTTTTTCATCATCTACCTGCCCTTATCCCAATTATTTGGGGTCGGCGCAACAAGTCTTTCTCCTCCACACATCCCTGTCAGACATCATTTCTTCAGTCACTCCTCTCCTTGTCATTTCCTCTTTCACACATACCATCCATCTTTTCTTTGGCCTACCCCTACTTCTTAAACCCTCTACAGTCATACTTTTCACCTTTTCTTTATTTTTTTTTTGACTATTTATACTGTCGATTGACGGCACTTGGTGGAATCTGCTACACATATTGCACAAAAACATATATACTTTTCCACTGTTATAATTTCATTTTTCACTGAACGGTTTCACCTCACGGCATCATCAGAGATTAATACAAAATATAGTTTTAATTCACATAAAAATATCGTACTACATATTCATACGGGCACCAAAACACTAGTATCATAATTAATTTTATGGGGGTATATGAAAATAAATTTAATATATAACACTACCACTTCTAAATTTACCCCGAAAACTGGGAGAATAAGTACTAAGAAAAATCGAATCGAATTATGTAATTGACATTGTATTTTATTCATCATTCATCACGGCATCATCTGAAACCGGTCAGTGAAAAATAAAATTATAACAGTGGAAAAGTATATGTGTTTTTGTGCAATATCTTTGCACCTTTCTTACGACATTGCTTTCCTCTCTTCTCATAACATGTCCATACCATGACAGCCGCTCGCTTCTCAATTTTTCGTTCACTGGTGCAACTTTCAAACTTCCTCTAATATACTCGTTCCTTACCCTATCCATTCTTGTCACACCACACATCCATCTTAACATTAGCATCTCCGCTACATGCAGTTGTCTTTCATCCGTCGCTTTTAAGGCCAAACATGACAGTCCATACAGGACGGCAGGTCTGACGACAGTCTTGTAAATTTTTCCTTTAAGTTTTGGGGGAAATAGAGGGTCGCAAATAGTGTCTGTGACCTGTCGCCATTTGATCCAACCTGCGTCAATTCTGTGCTTCCCTCACCGATCGATTTCCCTATCATCCTGGATAAGAGAGCCGAGGTACCGGAAACTGGAGCAAACTGGTATTGATGCGCCGTCTAGCACTATGGGTGTTGATACGGCCCCTGCTTGGAAGATACAATTAAACAACGTAAACAATTAACGTACTTGTATTCGCAGGAACCTAGGGTTTATATAATTCAATTAGCTATGAGTGTGTCGGTAGTATATTATCACAATACTGTTTACGGAAGTGCCCGGTGCACTTAACTGGGGGTCCACAGGCGACGGGCGGTCGGCCGGCAGGATCCGCTGGTGTCCTCCAATCAATTTTGTTCTAGCTGACGAGTTGCTCCGGGTCGAAGGCCACAGGAGCGACGGCGCAGCGTCTGGTTGCTCAGCAATTGTACTTGTCTCAATATGGCTTATTCTAAGCCCCAAGGTAGTCCTGGAAAGGACACAAGCAACGGATTAGATTCCGGCTAGACACCGCTTGCCGTAGGCCCCACACGTAAATCGCCGTACAGGTTCCCTACTTGTCGGATGCACTGCACAATTATTCACATGAGGGTACATGACAAGGTTACACAAAACACAGGATTATACAAACATGGGAATAGGGAAAACACAGACAGGTAGTTGGCTCATCCCTATATATCGGTCTCCGACCGGCGGCAGAAAATCTCAAAGAAAGAATTAGCTAATAATCAAATAATAAAATTTAGCTATAGGCCCAACACAAATGTGGGTACATTTCAAAAGACTACTTTTCTACCTATTACGTATCGGAGACGAAGTTCCTAAAGAGTCTGCGTTATGCGTAATTCCCATTTAACAATTAAAACTTTATAATGGTTCACTAAATTAAGGAACCCTAAAATGACGGTCCCTAAATGGCAGTCTAGATAATAAAATGTTACAGAGAAGTATCTAACAATGGTTCACCAATCTAGGGAACCCCAAAATGACAGTCCTTCTATGGCCGTCTCGATAATAAAATATTAAATAATAGTGAATATTCCAGATAGGTGGAATATGATCTAGGTATTTGAATTTACGTTAAACACAATATACATTTAGAAAAATAACGGTTTCCCGCTTAAGGCCACTATTATGTTTGTTCTACAGGTCTTAAAAATATGGAAGAAGTTTATTTTCTGAATTTGAAGTAGCTTTTTTTCCATTTTCCAGAATAAAAAATCATTAAACCTTTTTCTTATCCTATAATTTCACAGGAGTTTATTTGTTAAATTGCGATGGTTGTAAAATGCAGTATGTAGGTCAGACTGGCAGTTCCTTTGAAGTCAGATACAGAGAGCATTTATCGGCCTTCAGCAACGGTTGTCCAGAGAAGTCCCACTTTGCAAAACATCTTCTTGATACAGGTCATACCTTGAACAATGACAACACCTTTAAGATTTTGAGGTTGTGTGAGAAAGGGTTCAAGTTATTTGTCTGGGAGCGGTTAGAAATAGTTAGGAGGGATGTGGATACCTTACTCAATGAACAGACTGATTTTCATACATCTCCTTTGCTTAAGTTGTTCGTGAATGGACAGCCACAGTAGTTGTATGTTGGTTTGTGTGTGTTACACTATGTTTTCTGTGTAGTAAAGAGTAGATTTTTGTCTTTTAAATACCTATTTTGAATTTGTTAGCTTAACCTAATATTTCTACCCCCGTTAGTTGTTTTCGACACATCCTACATCGCGCTAGCGATATTTACACATTCATACTTAAAAGCAAATACGTTCTGGCTTCATATTTTGCTGTTCTTTCTGAGACAGTCTTGAGAATGCCTCGTTTAGAGGTGAAACATTTGTCGACGTTTTAATATCTTCTATTTTTGTGAAAATAATGCAATTATTTAAAAAAGTTTGAACATCATACTTACCATTACTTTGTCATAGATTTTCGCCAGGTAACGCCTGATTCTATCCAATATTTGGTAATAGGTATCTATTTTATATTTAAGGATCCACACTAATTCATTTGTATTCAGAATAGATACTTTCAGCAGCTTAGAAGCGTCAGGCTTATCCCGTCAGATCCACTGCTAATCACCATATAGGGGAGTGGTCGACCCACTATTATATTAGCACTGAGGGATAAACCTGTGTAAATGAAACGAGGGAGTTACTCAATTAACATTAAATTATTTTTCGATTCTTAAAGTATTTATATAGTTAATTAACGTGAGTCAGTAGACTCACGCTAGATTAAGCGGGGATACTTCCGTGAAACAGAAACTAAATCTTTACCATTACATAACTCCCTCAAGGTCTACGTTAGAGTCTACGTTAGAGTGCGGCAGTGAGAGGTCGATTGGCATAAGAAAGTGATTCTACCCCCAATTACGCTATCATGGTATTCAAAAAGTGTGCTAGATGTAAAAAAAATGTAACCAAAAAAATACCTGGACTAGAGTGCAGCAGGTGTGACACTTGTGTGCATGCCGATCCCGTGTGCTCAAAGTTAACAAACAAACAGCTCAACACACTTAAGAACTCGCCTGGTATCGAATGGTGTTGTGAGAACTGCCTCAAAGAGATGTCCCGCAGAACTTCGTTCGTGATCCCTGAAGAGGAAGATGATGAGGACGTTGATGAAGCATTGACGCCCATTGTTGATGCTAATAAACTGGTGCAGGATATCAGCCGAGAAGTCAAGAAAACCTTTCGGGAAGAAATTAGAGGCCTCGAAAACTCCCTGGAATTCCTCAGCGAGCAGCTCACGACAATGGAGCAGTCAATTAAAAAACAAGATATGAAAATCAAAGATCTTGAGAACAAAAACTACGACCTTCTTAATAAAAATAAAAACCTTGAGCTACGAGTTACCGTCCTGGAGCAAGGCATCAAGGAAATTGAACAACAGTCTCTTGCGACGTCACTTGAGATAGCTGGTCTACCTGAGACACCATCCAGTGATATGCAACAGGTCCTCAATACCGTTGCCTCAAAGTTAAACGTCGACTGCAAAGAAGTCCAAGCGGCGCGTCGTCAACCGGGCTCGAAGGACAAGCCAGGATGCATCCTCGTTGAACTGGGATCGAAGGTGCTGCAGCAGAAATGGGTGGACGCTAGCAGAGATCATTGCCTCACCGTGGGTCAACTGGTTCCGAACGTCCCAAAGGATAAGGCTGAAGTTCGTGTTTACATCCGGGAAGCCCTTACTAAGTACCAGAAAACCTTATTATATAATGCCAAAACCCAGTTACTTAACAAGTCTTGCAAATACGTATGGTGTAAATATGGAAAAGTGTACGCTAGGGAGTCAAGTAATAGTAAAATTTATAATATTCGCTCATTGCATGTCATTGAATTAATCAAAAAACAATGCATGGGTAATGGTAACAACCATCCGGCGGGGTCTTCGCATCATTAAGGTCCGTCTATTTAGCCTTAAAGTTTTCAACTGCATTATCCGAATAGTTAATTAAAAGAAATGGCTACCGAAATAGAAGTAAAAGAATTGTTTCAATGCAATTCACCTAATCATTTATTTCAACAATATTTCAACAGTATAAATTTGTCATGTTTGCATTTTAACATCAGATCACTCATTAAAAACTTTACAACACTACAACAAACTATCTATAGCTGTAAGTTCCCATTAGATCTCATAATTTTAACTGAGGTAGGTATCTCGGATAATATAGTTAACTTGTTTCATCTACCGGGTTACAGACTGTACTCACAACTACGTAAAAATCGAAAAGGAGGTGGAATTATTATTTACATACGAAATCATCTTAAGCTCACATTAATCGAACAAAAAACTAAAACATTTGAAAATCTTACAGGTATCCTAAAACTAGATTCACATCGTGACGTGATTGTGTGTGCAGTCTATAAGCCACCATCCACGAACAAATCCCTATTTGTCAGAGAGTTAGGTAATCACATTACTAAGTATGACTCGAAACAAAACTTTCTCCTAATCGGAGACACTAACATAGATTTAAAAGGTATATCGGCATCTAGGGACTCATACTTAGGAGCACTTAGTGAGCGCGGCTTGATGTGTGGAATTACTGACTATACCAGAATTCAAACTAAAAAACATCTGATTACTAAATCATGTATAGATCACATATTTGTTCGTTTCCCTACACTACAGCCGTTCTCAGCGGTGCTCGATGTTGTACTGGCGGATCACCGAGGCGTTATTGTTACATGCATAAATGAGTCGTCCGGAATTCCGAAGTGTATACAGGATGTTTCTATAAAAAATCATATTAACTACGATACTTTCTATAAGGAGCTTAACGGTGTGGACTGGACTAGGACTAAGCGTATGGATTCCGCTAACGAGATTCTGACCTTTATTTATGATTCATTTAATAATGCAACCAAGTTGTCCAAAAATAATAAACCATCACAATATTCAAAAAAAAATCCGAATCGATTTAGGGCACCATGGATTGATGATAACATTACGCGGCTTTGTGATAAAAGGGACAAATTATTTTCCGAGTGGAAAAATAGTTTAAATGATGGAAAAATTAAAGTAGAATATAATAAAATTAGAAATAAAATCCATAAAATTATTGAAAGTAATAGAAACAAATACTATTTACAATATATAAATAATAATCTAAGAAACACTAAAAAAATATATCAAATAATTAACCAAATGTTAGGAAGGGCAACCTTAAATATTGATGCGGCCATACTTAGAGCTTTTGAGACACAAGGAATTTCTACGGAAAATCTTACATATAATTTTGCAAATACTTTTGATTCAGCTGTTAAAAACATAATTCCCAGCTGTGCTATAAAATTATCAGATCCTTGCATTAAACGTAACAGTCTAGACTCCAGCATTCTGTTCAAGAAAGCATCACCAAGTAGCGTTCACAAAATTATAAAACAGCTAAACACCAAAAAAGCTCCAGGGATAGATGATATTAAAGTTGCTAATATTAAAGTAATAGGTGATAAAATTTCGGAATCTATCTCCGACTTAATTAATCGGAGTATTGAAACAGGCCACTATCCCGATAATCTAAAAGTAGGTTGCGTAAGGCCTATTTTTAAAAAAGGTAAAAGGATTGACTACTCGAACTATAGGCCGATAACGCTGCTCTCATCTATAGATAAAATTGTGGAGAAATATGTATGCGAGCAAGTAAAAGAATTTTATAAAAAACATAACGTCATCAACCAGTGTCAATTTGGTTTCCAGTCTGGTAAAAGCACAACTTCCTTATTATCCAATTTTACTGATGAAGTTAATAAGCACTTAAATGGCAAAAAATATGTTCTGGCACTCTTTATTGACTTCTCCCGTGCCTTTGATACACTGGTACATAATCAGATAGTGGACAGATTAGACGACTGCGGCGTTCGTGGTCCGTTATTGAGGTGGTGCGCAAATTACCTACACAACCGAAAATTCTCCGTTAAAATTGATAACGTCTATAGTGAACCGTTTTCGATAACTGAAGGAACGGCCCAAGGCTCTGTTCTTGGGCCTTTGTATTTTCTGACCTACATTAACGACATTGTCTGCAGCATCACTAACAGCTCATGTTATCAATTTGCAGACGATACTTGCTTTGTAATTGCTGACAAAAACCCTCAGAGTGCATGTGAACGCTTGCAGTCGGATCTGGATGCGCTGTCAAGGTGGTGCCATGACGCGGGTTTAGTTCTTAACGTAAGTAAGACTAAATTAATGGTCATTAAATCACCATACATTGGCCAGCTCCCAGTACAGGACTTGATTGCGCATGACCATGATTGTTTGCATTCTGTCGGAGCAACTAAATGTGACTGTCCATCTATAGATGTAGTACCAAACTACACATACCTTGGATTGATAATAGATGACAAGTTTAATTGGGGCCATCATACAGAACGAGTTTGTGATAAACTCCGATTATTTTTGGCAAATATCACAATGCTCAAAGACCGCCTTCCTTTTAAAGTTAAGCTTATGCTTTATTACGCACTGGCGGACTGTCATATTCAGTATGGGCTTAGTAGCTATGGGCGTACTTATAAAGGTTATTTGGATGAAATTTATAAACTACAGGTAAGAATTCTTAAAGTAATAGTTTCACCCAAATAAAACAGCAACTTTGTGATAATGAACTTTTTGAACATTGTAAAGTCTTACCAGTACACACACATGTTAAGTTATTACTGTTGAAAGAACAATTTTTTAATGAGTCTTTAAAAGAAATTATTGAACATCCTGTATGCACCCGGGCTGTTTGCAATAAGCGGTTGCGTACGCATCGCGCTAATAATGTGTACGGCGAGCGAACAACTGCCTATATTGTCCCGCGGTTAATAAACGACCTACCCTCAGTCCTCACAAATAGTATTACGAGTAAAAATATTAAGTTTAAGTTAAAGCTGTATTTTTTTTTTTTTTTTTTTTTTTTTTTATATTTAGGTCGACAAATTGACGCCACTCGCCTGATGGTAAGCTGAGGCGACGTCTGGCAATTGAGGGCGACTCTCAGAGTACACAGGAATACTATAGAGTGGCCCTCAACTTGACGACCCTGTAATGTGCCTCTTCACGCTTCGCTTAAAGAGCCCAGGGTTATATGTAGGAGGAAACACGTGCGCAGGCAGGGCGTTCCAAGCCACCATCGTTCGGCAGAGAAACGATCGTTTAAAACGCTCGGTTCTCGCGAAGACGGTTTCCACGGTATGAGGGTGACATCTCTGCCCGGCACGCGTTGTTCGGGATCGGAAGGGAGAGGGTGGGATCAGGTTGAAGAGCTCTTCAGAACACTCACCGTGGTAAATACGGTAGAACGCGGCCAAGGAAGCAATTGTTCGGCGCTGGGCTAGCGGCTCAAGGCTTCCCGTTACCTCCGGACAGTCTATAATGCGAACAGCGCGTCGCTGCATAGCGTCGAGTGCGTCCAGCAAATACTTCGCGGAGCCGTCCCAGAGGTGAGAGCAGTATTCAACGCAGGGTCTAATCTGCGTTTTGTACAGCAGACACCTCTGGTGCGGTGTAAAGAATCGCTTTACCTTGTTCAGTATTCCTAGTTTCCGCGAAGCTAGCCCAATACATCTCTCAATGTATTTTGTGTTATTGAGCTCTCGACGAACGTCTATGCCAAGGATGTCTAGATTGTCCTTCATTGGTAATATTGCATTCTGAAGAGTGGGTAGGGGAAGGAAAGGGGATTTTTTCGCTGTAAATGCACACGCCTGTGTTTTGTGAGCATTGAACTCGACCAAGTTCTCGGCACCCCATTGGGAGATACTGTCGAGGCTTCGGTCGAGATCACCCACGAGATGTCGTCTCTCCTCCTCTATCACAGATCGCCCCGCCGTCGGACGAACCGAGTAACTCCCGTGCAATGTACTGTCATCTGCATAGCAATGAATGTTCCCGAGGGAAAGCATATCATTGATATGCAGAAGAAAGAGAGTTGGTGACAGTACGGACCCCTGCGGTACCCCGGCATTCACTTGCAAAAAGCGAGAAGCCTGGCCATCGCAGAGGACCCGCACTCGGCGCTCGTTTAAAAAACTGGCAATCCAGCTGCACAGTTGAGGAGGTAGACCATATGCCGGAAGCTTGGAAAGGAGCGAAGCATGCCAGACCCTATCGAAAGCTTTGGCGATGTCCAGGCTAATAGCCAAGGACTCGCCAAACCTTTCCATAGCCTCACCCCATACATGCGTGACGAATGCCAGGAGGTCACCCGTTGATCGTTTTGGCCTGAAGCCATATTGCCGATCATTGATTAGCGAGTGATCCTCCAGGTATCGCATGAGCTGCTTATTAATAAGAAGCTCGAGCACCTTGCAAATGACTGAGGTGACAGCTATGGGTCGATAGTTGCCTGGATCGGATCGATCCCCTTTCTTGGGGATCGGTTGTACGTTCGCCTCCTTCCAGGCCTCCGGCACGAGGCCTGTAGAGTATGACAGGCGGTACAGACGCGTTAATACTGGAGACAACTCAGCAGCACATTTTCGTAGCACCACCGCCGGAATGCCGTCAGGGCCACTGGCTTTCCGCGTGTCGAGTGACCGCAGCACTGCCCGTACATCACATTGCCTGATAACAATATCAGGCATAGTGTGGCCACAGTTGGCGATGGCGGGGGGCTGCAGGCCACGGTCATCGACCCGGGAATTAGCCGCAAAGAGGTCTGCGAGCATGTCCGCCTTCTCTTGGGCTTTGTGAGCCAGTGATCCATCAGGAAAACGCAGTGGTGGCAGCGAGGGTTGACAAAAATTTGACTGTACGGCTTTGGCCAGTTGCCAGTATCCACGGCTGCCCGTGGGATGGGATGTGAGCTCCTGACCAAGCCGCGCGACGCGCTGGGCATCCGCTCTCTTGAAGGCCCTCTTGCTGAACCTAGTGGCCCGATTGTACGCTGCTTTGAGGCGGTTCACGTTCGGGTCACGTGCCGCCCGAGCCCTGACCCAGGCGCGATATGCCGACTGTTTTTTCTGGACAGCCTCGGCACATTCACGCCCGAACCAGGGGCGAGCTTTGCGGATGCTGGCGACATCAGTGAAAGGGATATAATATTCTATCCCTAGACTGATCTCGCCAGCAATGGCAGCAGCGCTATCCGAAGGCGCCTTCCCTACAAAGCAGCGCTGGCTCCACGGGATGGACGCAAAGTAATCGCGGAGACCGTCCCAGTCTGCCGACGAGTAGTGCCATAGTCGTCGAGTCATTTGTTCAGCACGAGCAGGCGGTGGCACTTGGAAGCTGGCGTGCACCACACAGTGGTCGGATGTGCCCAGTGGGGCGCGTACCGACACACTGTACTCGGCTGGGCGACTCGTCAGCAGTAGATCCAGCAAGGCGGGCGTGTGTTCTGACCTGTCAGGTATCCGGGTGATCCCCCGTACCATCTGGGTCAGCCCGAGGGAGAGAGCGAATGCATGGGCGGTTCGTCCCGCATGATCGGTCCTAAGGGACCCCAGCCACTCAACGTGATGACCGTTAAAGTCCCCCAGGAAAACCAGGTCAGCGTTCGGGAACCGCACCTGCGCATCGTCAGCCATCTCGCTGAGGTATTCGAAAAGCCTTGTTGTCCCAGTGTCCCCTGTGTGGGAGCGGTAGACGCACACGTAGATCTGGCTCATGGAGCCATGATCCACGTGCAGCCAAAGGACGGAGTAGGAGGGGTTCTCCAGACAGCGCAACCGGCGGCAGCAAACATCCGCCCTAACGAACACGCACACCCCGGCTTTATCGCGGAATTGTTCTTCAATGATATAGCCCGGGTAACAGAGGTACGACGTGTCGTCAGGGCGGCGTATCTGTGTCTCCGTTAGGAACATCACAGAAGGCCGTGCCGACTCCAGGTGATGGTGGACGGTATCGAGGTTTGCATGGAGTCCGCGGATATTCGCGAACTCCACCTCAAACGAAGTCAACTTTGTGGGGTTTCTAGGGGCCGCTGTGTACCGTCTATTCTCTTGTTGCACTGTCATTGTGAAATATGGGGAAGCGTGAAGACAGGGCGATATTTGGTGCGGCAGTAAGTGACAAAGTGCAGAGGCTAGCTTCGTCTAGAACCGTGTGGTTAGGTCGGAGCCGACCCGCCGGACGGAAGGGCTCCCAAACCCCCCTGATGCAAGGCCGCCGCTACCCCACACCGGTTACCACCCGGAGCGGCGACCCCACAACAGGATTATGCGCAACATGTGGGGCAGCCTACTGGGGTGGTTGGTCCCAGGCGGGCCCCATGACTATGTTGCGGGCGGTCGCGGCAACGCCGTTGCTAAGGGTCTCCCTGGCCGGCGAATCGACCCACACCACCCACACTAGACTCCGCTTCGCCCCCACTGGACCCCTGCCTGCCGCACCATACACCGCCCCGGGCCCGGCAGTGCAGCTGCTCAACCCCTAACGCAACCCAGCCTGGGCTGGGTTACTTGGGGGGCTTTAGCACAGCTGCACGGTGGTACCCCCCCGGACCAACACTGTTGTACCACCTGGTATCCACGTAGGGGCCAAAGCCACCACATGGGTACCGTAATATACGAACCTCGTCCGTTAATCAGCAGGTGCGCCACTAGCAGGTGAGGTCGCTGGGGCCCGATAGATGTAAGAAGGGCCCCTTTGCACCCAAAGTATTTTTTGAATTCACTTCTGTAATATAATTATATGAGTGGGATATGACTGTACGATTGGAATTTGTATCTTTATGTTAAGTGGGTATTTTAAATAAATAAGTACCTAGCTAACCTACAGAACTGTATACCTACCTATTGTATGCATATTGTAATTTAAAGTAGACTCATAACAGCACAAAACTAAACCTTAGTGGTTTTTAGTGCTGTTTATTTCATAATTGTGTATATTTTTTTTTGTGTAACGATAAATAAAAAAAAAATAAAAAAAAAAAAAGGTGTTCTTGGGTTCCGTATCATTGAGTGTTGCCAAGATCCTGAGGGAAAACAATTCGATTCTATCCAATATTTGAGATCAGTTAGCATAACTATCCAGGCCAAATTATATATAAAGTTCTTTAAGCTTCATAGAACAGCTAGCCAGAACCTCTGGTTTAATCAAGAATGTAAACGTTTTGGTGTGTTCCCTAGGTATATATGCCTGCGAACAAACAGTAATTCAGCGTTGGCTAGGATTTCTATTGAAAAAGCAAAATCAGTGTGGTTAAATTCTTAAATCATGAGTCTGTTTAGGGTGAGGGATAATTTGAAGTTACATTTAAAAGTGTTACACTCTAAATTGTCCTTCAGTCTACACAGAATAGAATTTGATTTCTTAGATCAGAAAGCCCGGGATTTAGCTTCAAAATTTGTTCATAAGAAATTCTTAATTCAATCAAAAAAACTATATAATTTAAGGATGGATGGTGTAGGGATTCTTGAACGGAGGGAGCATGTGGTATGTAATCACACTTTCTACCCTAGGATCAAGAACCTCTCCGATATTCATCTCAATAATAATGAGGTGTCCCTTTTAAACAAAGGTTTAAAGTATTCAATACCAAAAACAATCAATAGAAAATCTTTGGAGCCGCTGGCAGTGGACGCTGAGGTCGCAATAATTAGAAATAAGGGTGATATAGTGTTAAAATCCTTGGTAGCACATAAAATCGATTCTGTTGGTTTGTCTTGTACTTTTACCTCCGAATTGGCTGCACAAAAGTTGATTCGTACGAAACTCGGAGATAATGAAGTGGTTTTGAGCAAAGCCGATAAAGGTAACACCGTAGTTTTGATCCCTCGGGCAAACTACATAACTAAGGTCAATGACATCATTTTATCTGATGATTTTCCTCTAGGTTTCAGGCGGAACTCAGACTTTCAATAAAATCCACGGCTTATTTGTTCCCTGAGAATTCCTCGTTGTACAGAACATTGATACACATGAATCCAGGGTGCCCTTTGTTATATGGCCTTCCAAAAATACACAAGGAGGATTGCCCACTTCGGCCAGTGGTAGCATATAGGGGGGGCTCCTGCTTACAATTTGTCAAGATATTTAAATACACTTTTATTAAAGAAACTATTGAATTTAAACCTAAATTTTCATTGAAAAACAGTATTGACCTATTGAGTAAAAAATATCAAACTACCTTCCAACGCTCAACTGGTGTCTCTGGATGTTAAGTCTTTTCACGAACGTTCCCTTTACTGAATGTTTGGAAATTATAAGGAATACACTAATAATTAAAAGAACTCATATAAATAAAATTGAGGAAATTTTAAAATTAACAAAACTGTGCATGGCACAAAATTACTTTCAATTCAACAATAGTTATTACTTACAAAAAGATGGTTTGTCTATGGGGTCGCCACTGAGCCCCTTAATGGCAGATATATTTATGGATTCTTTTGAGACGAATCACATAGTAAACAATATGCATATATTATATTATTTTAGATACGTGGATGATATTATAATCTGCTGGACGGGTACAAAGCGTCAACTTGGTGTTCTGGTTTTGAACCTGAACTCAGTACACCCTAGGATTGAATTTTTATTAGAAGTGGAAACAGAGGCTACTCTTAATTTTCTGGATCTGTCAATCTCTAGGAAGGGTAGGGTTCACGAGTTTGGTATTTACAGGAAGCCAACTTGTACAGATATAGTTATTCCCTATTCTTCTAACCACCCTTGGCAGCACAAGATGGCTGCATTCCATAGCCTATTAAGTAGGATGTTAGTAGTGCCGTTGAATCAACAGGCATATGACAACGAGTTGAATAAAATTTGTCATATTGCGCACTCTAATGGTTATAACGTAGGTATGGTGTACTCAATGTTAAATAAGAAACGTAGAAATATTAGTTTTCGTTTATTACATCCATCTCTTGAACCTGTCAGGAAGTACACTGCGTGTTTGCCGTTCGTGGGTTCCGTATCATTGAGTGTTGCCAAGATCCAGAGGGAAAACATTATATTTACAGCTTTTAGAACCCAGAACACCTTGAGGGAGTTATGTAATGGTAAAGATTTAGATTCTGTTTCACGGAAGTCAGGAGTTTATTTGTTAAATTGCGATGGTTGTAATATGCAGTATGTAGGTCAGACTGGCAGGTCCTTTGAAGTCAGATACAGAGAGCATTTATCGGCCTTCCGCAACGGTTGTCCAGAGAAGTCCCACTTTGCAAAACATCTTCTTGATACAGGTCCTACCTTGAACAATGACAACACCTTTAAGATTTTGAGGTTGTGTGAGAAAGGGTTCAAGTTATGTGTCTGGGAGCGGTTAGAAATAGTTAGGAGGGATGTGGATACCTTACTCAATGAACAGACTGATTTTCATACATCTCCTTTGCTTAATTTGTTCGTAAATGGACAGCCACAGTAGTTGTTTGTTGGTTTGTGTATGTTACACTATGTTTTCTGTGTAGTAAAGAGTACATTTTTGTCTTTTAAATACCTATTTTGAATTTGTTATCTTAACTTAATATTTCTATCCCCGTTAGTTGTTTTCGACACATCCTACATCGCGCTAGCGATATTTGCACATTCATACTTAAAAGCAAATACGTTCTGGCTTCATATTTTGCTGTTCTGTCTGAGACAGTCTTGAGAATGCCTCGTTTAGAGGTGAAACATTTGTCGACGTTTTAATGTCTTCTATTTTTGTGAAAATGATGCAATTATTTTAAAAAGTTTGAATATCATACATATCTACCATTACTTTAGATACCTATTAATTTTTTTTATTGTATTTTACCAGGCAGCAGAATGTCAGTATTCACTAGTATTCAGAATAGATACTTACAGCTGCTGTAAGTACATATTCTGAATAGGTACTAGTGAATACTGACATTCTACTGTGTATCGATGTCATTGTGATTTTTGAAACACTCACTCTATGCGCGTGTTCCCATGAAATACGACGGTAGTCACCTGGTTTAGCTCGATCATTTGTGCAGGGAAAATAAAATCCTACCCTTAAAAATATATCAAACTATATAATTATAATATTACAGCCAGTAATATATTATTTGAACACTTACTGAATTAAAAGTCCTTTGGTGAGACTCTTTAGTCAGAGCAACGGCGGCCATATTGTATTTCTAAAATGATGACTTGCATAATTAGTGCATACGAATTTTAATTTTAATAATAATAATTAATTTTAATTATTTAATGAAACGAATTTAATGGAACGTAAAAGTACCTACACGTTTTAGCAAACTGTCATCAGAATGCGTCAGCCCTGAAAATCTGTACCAAGCTACGAACAAAATTTTAGTACCTTGGTAAAGTCACACACACACATATATCACGCCTATATTCCCGAAGGGGTAGGCAGTATTTTACACTTGCCACACTTTGCCAGTATTTTAGTCCCACGTAATAGGGGACAAGCCTCTAGTCCTACGTTCTTATATATGTTTACCTACGAAGAGGTATAGACCGAACCGCTCGACCGATTCCCGGCTCTGGCTGCGGACCGATCAGGACATCATACCTAATATATGTTAAATTTTTTTGCGGAAATGTAATTTAGGTATTTGATAGGTACTTACCCTTATTAATTTTTCTATACCTATACCTATAGTCTGAATACAGACGTCACATTGTGTAAATCAATTAAATTTTTTACTTTCACTTTATATTCATTCTGGAAGTAATGTAATCGTGTGAAAAAACGATTTTTAAAATTTTGCTGTTTACATGATTCCTGAGCTCCCCTGAGTCAAAAAAGTTATTTCTGGATATTGTATGTACCTATGTATTATGTAGATAGGTTCGTATTAGGTACCTACGTTCTTATATATGTATACCTACGGAGAGGTATAGACCGCACCGCTCGACCGATTTCCGGCTCCGGCTCCGTACCGATCCGGACATCATACCTAATATGTTAAAATTCTCTGCGGAAATGTAATTTAGGTATTTGATAGGTACTTACACTAATTAATTTTTTTAATTGTATTTAACAGGGCAACGTAAGTACCTATAGTCTGAATACAGACATCACACTGTGTAAATCAATTAAAATGTTTACGTTCCCTTTATATTCACTCTGGAAGCAATGCGATCGTGTTAAGAAGCGATTTTTAAAATTTTGCTGTTTCCATGATTCTTGAGCTCCACTATTTCTGGAAAGTGTATGTACCTATGTATTATTGAGATGGGTTCGTATTAGGTACCTACGTTAGTATATATATATACCTACGGAGAGGTATAGCCCGCACCGCTCGACCGATTTCCGGCTCCGGCTCCGGCCCGACTTCCACCACCGCCTCTATATAGAGGCGGCGGTGGAAATATTTTTTCAAATCGGAACTGTACTTCCTGAGATAAGTGCGTACGAACAAACTTCTGTTTTATAATATTAGTATAGATGTGAGACAGTAATATATAACCTGAAAATTATCTCGATAATTTTTATAAAAACAAATATTAAGATATTTTGAATTTGTATTTTACAGAAAGTTGTAAGTATCGTGTTTGAATACTGACATCTCTTGGTGTGGATCTTTGGTTTGGTAGAGATCTCAAGTTAAAGGTTATAATCTCCCGGGCTGGCTAGACCATAAAATTAACCTAACGATCAGTTTGATCCGGACACTCTACATACTTACTGTGCGGAATAGAATATACCTGTTAACCTCTGATCCAAGTTAAGGTAGTCACCTGGTTTAGCTTGATCATTTGGGCAGGGAAAAATAAAATACTACCCATAAAAATACCTATATCAAACTATATAATTTTAATATTACAGCCAGTAATATATTATTTGGAAACTTACCTACTAAATTAGACGTCCTTTGGTGAGACTCTTTAGTCAGAGGCACGGCGGCCATATTGTATTTCTAAATTGATGACCTGCATAATTCGTGCATATGAATTTTTATTTTAATAATAATAATTAATTTTCATTATGTAATGAAACGAATTTAATGGAATGTAAGAGTACCTACACGTTTTAGCAAACTGTCATCAGAATGCGTCAGCCCTGAAAATCTGTACCAAGCTACGAACAAAATTTTAGTACCTTGGTAAAATCACGCGCACACACACATATCACGCCTATATTCCCGAAGGGGTAGGCAGAGGTGCAATATACACCTACACTTTGCCAGTATTTTAGTCCCACGTAATAGGGGACAAGCCTCTAGTCCTACGTTCTTATATAAATAGGTTTACCTACGGAGAGGTATAGCCCGCACCGCTCGACCTATTTCCGGCTCTGGCTGTGGACCAATCCGGACGTCATACCATACAAATTATATTTCCGCAGAGAATTTTAACATATTAATGTTAAAATTCTCTGCGGAAATATAATTTAGGTATTTGATAGGTACTTAAACTTATTATTTTTTTATTGGATTCAACAGGACAACGTAAGTACCTGTCCTCCATCCTGCGCCTGTGACAACTGTTGACACAGACAACAATATGTAAAAAAAACTGTCTGTTATTTGTATAGCTTGCAAAGTGTTGATGCATAAATAAAAACATTCTTTCTTCCTTTCTTTCTATATGTCCTTTGGTGTGGTTTTTGGTCAAGGTCAAAAGTGACTATTCGTATTCAGTAAGCATAACTCTGCTACTATGAGTTTTTGTATAGTAAATGTATTTATTTTTTGGTTGCATTTTACAGAACAGCACCTCAGTAAGTATGTAGTCTGAATACTGACATACATTGTGGGGATCTTTTTTCAATTTCCGGACTGACTTCCGTTGCCCGACACCGGTACCCAGAAGTACTCGGGTTCAGAAGTATAATCCAGTTTGTGTACATTTTTATATAAAACCTAGCGGATGCCCGCGGCTTCGCCCGTTCGACAAATCATAAATATAATAGAAATACCTTGTGTTACGAGTATCTAATACCAGAGAATCCCGCAGCAATGGACATTGGAGCGGCCGCGGTATCGCGGAATTAAAAAAAACCAAATCTGAATTTATGTATGTATATGATTTCCTACTGCAATCTAATGGGAATTTTCATATTGCACGATAACGATACACGATATCGTGCAATGTGAAATCACCAATTGTCTTAATTGCAAGGCGCGGCGGCCATATTGTATTTATTAAATGATGACTAGCATAATTCGTGCATTCGAATTTTAATTTTAATAATAATAATTAATTTTAATTATTTAATGAAAAATAAACAAATCAATACAGTAGCACGTAAAAGTACCTACACATTTTTAGCAAACTATCATCAGAATGCGTCAACCCTGAAAAACTGTACCAAGCTACAAACAAAATTTTAGTATATTATTGCATTTTAAAGCAGTGAGTGTATTAAACTATTCTTTAAATATTAAGAAAGAAATCTTGATGGATCCAACACTAAATAGCGCGATCTAGGAATTATGAAAATATATGATATGAAGCAAAAATTCGATGTTGTCGATATTGGTCATCGTAGCTCAGTGCTCAGAGCATTCCCCCTGTTAGGGAAAGGCCGTGGGTTCGAGTCCTGCCGATGACATCAGTTTTTGGTGACCTATTTATAATTTCTTTACAGTAGTACATTGTTTGATTACTGATGTCTTCTAGTGTGTATCTATGGTAGAGGTCACTATCAAAAAGTGACTTTACCGGTCATTTCGAACAGGACACTGGCATCTGCCTTAAGTTTAATGTGAGTGGTAATGACCCGGGAATTCGTGCAGGGAAAAGTATAATCCTACCATAGAAAAAAGTACAAACCAATTTTTTTATGTTACAGACAGTAAGTATGTTATTTGAATAGTAAATGCTGTCACGCGTTAGAGGTCACTAAAAAAATTAACCTATCGATCAGTTTGATCAGGACACTCTATATACTTACTGTGCGGAATAGATTATAACTCTTAACCTTTGTTCCAAGTTAAGGTAGTCACCTGGTTTAGCTCGATAATTTGTGCAGGGAAAAGTAAAATCCTACACTTAAAATATATCAATCTATATAATTTTAATATAACAGCAAGTATATTATTTAAACACTTACTGAATTAGACGTCCTTTGGTGAGACTCTTTAGTCAGAGGTCACTAGCAAAAAGTGACCGACTAGATAGGTAGGACGACTGTGTGAAATAGAGCATGACTTTTGACATTACCTCCAGTATGGAGTAAGGATCAAAAATATATCATAATAAAGTATATATTTAAGCCAGTAAGTATTTTATATGAAAACCTACTTATGTCCTTTGGTGTGACTTTTTAGTAGAGGTCACTGTCGAACAGTGATGTAGTTGGTCAGTTCAGTTATGGCATCCCCTGTATACTGTGTGAATAAAGCATAAATTTTGACATCTATCTCGAGTAAGGGATGATGATGATTAGCTCGATCATTCGTGCAGGGAAAGTAATAAATGGCTTTAAATTAAATGGCTGGGAACAAACCACGTGCGTGCTTACCAAGTAGCCACGTTGCTGTTGTTTAGTGTTTAGTTTACGTATTTCCTTCCATGTCATATGTGTCTCACGTCACCACTGACACAAGCCATCCTGCGCCTGTGACGACTGTTGACACAGACAATGGGCTATATGTTTAATAAATACATTGAAAACTGTGTTAATTATTCCCTGCCCAATGCAACTTACACTCAGATCATAGACAAAATTGTGTCATCCAAGTATAATAGTAGTACCACTATTGTATTATTGGTAGGTGAAAGTAACAAAATAGGTAAGAAAGAATTAATGTACTGTATACAATGCTTAAGTAGACTAAAAATATTTAAAATAATATTATGTGCGTTCCCATATGCGTGTTGCCAGTCCTCATCCTATAATAAAAAAATACATCTTCTGAATAATTTTATTCATACTTTGACATGTCGTCATAGTGACACTTTTATTTTTTTTGACACTAATTATTTTATTAGTAATTATTGTTTTAAGACCAAAGATAGTATTTATCTTATGAAGTCAGACAAAAATAAAATTGCTACATTGCTAGCAAATAATATTAATTTTTGGACGAGTTTACATTGTAAACAAAGTAATATACCTACAGATTTGTTAGGTACTTGTAGTAATAATTTAGTATGTATAACAAATGATTTAAACTGAACATCCAGACAACAGGAATACCAGAGCTAAAGATGGCTCATCAAAATATAGAAGGTCTTTCTGGCAAGGAATTAGTAGTGGAGTTATTCCTAGAGGAATTAAATGTAGATATTTTGTGTTTGACTGAACATTGGCTCAAGGAGAGTGAGATGATGTTCAATATAAACAACTACAATATTGCAAGTTGCTTTAACAGGAAGTCTGCGATTAAAGGTGGCTCCATGGTCTTAATTAAAAATGGTCTCCGCAGCAAAGAGCGGTCTGACATAGTTAGACTTTCTGTTGAGCGATGTGTTGAGGTGGCCTGTGCCGAGCTTGACCAATATATAGTAGTTTGCGTATACAGTCCACCTAACAGTGATTTTAGTGTATTTACCAAGGTTATGGACCAGGTTCTAGGGGTTGCGTCAAATAATAGGAAGAAGTTAATTGTGTGCGGAGACTTCAATGTAAACATCCTAAAACAGTGTAAGAAAAGTACTCAATTTTTGAATTTATTTGGTAGTTACAATATGGAAAATATTTTCTGTGAGCCGACTAGAGTCACAGAAACAGCAGCCAATTGCCTGGATAATTTTTTTACGGATTGTGAGTGCTTAAGCAAGTCTGTAATTAGTAAATTGCCATCAGATCACTGTGGTCAAATAGTATCCTTTCCCAAAAGTAATAATAGTCAGTATAATGAGAAAATTATGTGTAGGCCCATAACCTCTAATAGAATTAAAGAATTCAAAAACTTGTTCGAGAAAAAGCTTAATTCTATAGTTTATATAGGTAATAATCCTGAGGTCCATTATAATAGTTTATTTGGTACATTATCTGATGCTTTTTCAGACACATTCAAACAAAAATGCCAAAATCGTAGTGTTAAAACGAAATTTTGTGAATGGGCAACAGTAGGCATTTATAAAAGTAGACGAACGCTGTTTGATCTATATGCAGAAAAACGATACAGATTTGATAAAAGTTTCATTGAATATGTTAGGAATTACTCCAAAGTATTCAAAAAAGTATGTAGACAAGCTAAATCCATTCACATCAAAAGGAAAATAATTGAGGCTCCTAACAAAATAAAAGAAACATGGAAAGTTATAAACAAAGAGTCAGGTAAATGTAAAGTGAGGGATACTGTTACTAAAATTAAATTAGAAAACAAGAATATAACCTCTCCGAAAGGTATTGTAAATGCATTTGAAGATTATTTTACCAACATTCCATTTAAAGTAACTTCTTCTGTTAATTCATGTGCCCACAGTGCTGTGGCCTTTCTCGAAAGTAATATTGGTTCTTCATCTAAATTTAACTTCAAACATATAGACCACAGTGACATCTTGAAAGCATTTAAAAATCTCAAAATTAAAAAGTCTGAAGATCACTTAGCTTAATAAGTAATGTAATTGATATCATTGCACCTGACTTGGCACTAATTTTTAATGAATGTGTAGATGAAGGTATATTCCCTAACCTAATGAAAAATAGTAGACTAATACCATTATTTAAGAAGGGATCTAAGTCGAACTTGGTAACTACCGCCCCATTTCTATTTTGCCAGCTCTGAGTAAGGTGTTTGAGAGAGTGATGCTAAATCAAATGCAAGTCCACTTCACGACAAACAATCTTTTCCACAGCCAGCAATTTGGCTTTACTCGAGGAAAATCTACCACCGATGCGGGAGTAACCCTTGTTAGCTTGATTTACGAGGCATGGGAGGGATCGCAGGATGCCATTGGGGTATTCTGCGATCTGTCTAAAGCATTTGATTGTGTTGACCATCAGACACTTTTGCTAAAGTTACGTCGGTATGGTTTTGACAAAAAATCCTTAGAACTATTAGGATCTTACCTGACAGATAGGCTGCAGACTGTTCATGTGAACAACGTTAAGTCAAACGGAACTAACGTCAAAATAGGCGTACCTCAGGGATCAATTCTGGGGCCTTTTCTCTTCTTGGTTTATGTTAATGACTTGCCTTGCATGATCGAGGCACAAGCTGGAATAGTAATGTTCGCGGATGACACATCACTTATATTCAAAGTAAATCGGCATAGTACAGATGCGAATAATGTTAATAATATTTTAAATGATATTTCAAATTGGTTTTCTACAAACAACCTATTGTTGAATGCAGAAAAGACTAAATGCGTTAAATTTACAATGCCCAATGTCAGACAAGCAAACATCCATGTCGTGCTGGGTAGCCAAAGGTTAGAATTTGTAAATAACACTACCTTTTTAGGAATAACAATAGATTCTAAATTACAATGGGGTGACCATATCACCATTTTAGCTAATAAGCTTAGCTCTGCTGCGTATGCTGTGAGACGGATTAGGCAGTTGACAGATGTAGCTACTGCTAGGCTAGTTTACTTTGGTTACTTCCATAGCTTGATGTCCTATGGAATACTACTTTGGGGAAATGCAGCAGATATAGAAACAATTTTTATATTACAAAAGAGGGCAGTCCGTGCCATTTATTGTTTAGGTAAAAGAGATTCTCTTAGGGAGCGATTTAAAGATATTAATATTTTAACTGTAGCTTCCCAATATATATTTGATAACATACTGTATGTTAGGAAAAATATATCTAGCTATACTAAAGTAAATGACGTTACAGACAGAAATCTACGTAATAAAAATAAACTACTCCCTCCGTGTTATCGACTTGGCAAGGTTAGTCATTCTTTCAAGGGGGAAGGTATACGCTTTTATAATAAATTGCCTGAATCGGTCCTTTGTATGCCCGACAATAAATTTAAAAAATTTATAAAGACCACTTTATGTCAAAAAGCATATTATAAGACAGTTGATTACCTTAATGATAAAAGTGTCTGGCTTGAGCATGGTGCAGGCGCCTCCTAAAATGCGGAAATTGTAGCATATTGTACTTAGGCGACTATAATAATTTTTTTGTTGTATTATACACTCTTTTTGATTTTGACACGAGACCAATGTATATTCGTCCACATTTAGTCTTAAGAAAATGTGTAAATGAGTCAATTATTTGAAAAGAGTGACCGAGAGTTTTATTGCCAGGTTCTTTCTCTCGGTTCTACTTATTGCTTTGCGAATCTGGCAGTACATGTAAATATAGAAGCAATGACATTTTTTATTTTAAGTACTTACTGACGTTTGTAAGAGCCATTTATTGACCTATACAAATAAATAAATAATTTCAACAATATGTAAAAAAACTGTTTGTTATTTGTATAGCTTGCAAAGTGTTGATGCATAAATAAACACATTCTTTCTTTCTTTCTATATGTCCTTTGGTGTGGTTTTTTGGTCAAGGTCAAAAGTGACTATTCGTATTCAGTAAGCATAACTCTGCTACTATGAGTTTTTGTATAGTAAATGTATTTATTTTTTGGTTGCATTTTACAGAACAGCACCTCAGTAAGTATCTAGTCTGAATACTGACATACATTGTGGGGATCGTTTTTCAATTTCCGGACTGACTCCCGTTGCCCGACACCGGTACCCAGAAGTACTCGGGTTCAGAAGTATAATCCAGTTTGTGTAGATTTTTATATAAAACCTAGCGGATGCCCGCGGCTTCGCCCGTTCGACAAATCATAAATATAATAGAAATACCTTGTGTTACGAGTATCTAATATCAGAGAATCCCGCAGCAATGGACATAGGAGCGGCCGCGGTATCGCGGAATTAAAAAAACTAAATCTGAATTTATGTATGTATATGATTTCCTACTGCAATCTAATGGGAATTTTCATATTGCACGATAACGATACACGATATCGTGCAATGTGAAATCACCAATTGTCTTAATTGCAAGGCGTGGCGGTCATGTTGTATTTATTAAATGATGACTAGCATAATTCGTGCATTCGAATTTTAATTTTAATAATAATAATTAATTTTAATTATTGAATGAAAAATAAACCAATCGATACAATAGGTAGCACGTAAAAGTACCTACACATTTTTAGCAAACTATCATCAGAATGCGTCGACCCTGAAAAACTGTACCAAGCTACGAACAAAATTTTAGTATATTATTGCATTTTAAAGCAATGAGTTTTAGTGGAGTGCAGTAAGGCATAAAAATGGTAAAATCTCGGAACCCAGGGCCAGTCAATGAATCTTTATATAAACATTAGAAATGTGTTTTTAATCTAATATATAAAATTCTCGTGTCACAGTTTTCGTTGCCATACTCCTCCGAAACGGCTTGACCGATTCTCATGAAATTTTGTGTGCATATTGGGTAGGTCTGAGAATCGGACAACATCTATTTTTCATCCCCCTAAATGTTAAGGGTAGTCCACCCCTAAAGCAAAACAACGTTTGCCGGGTCAGCTAGTAGTATTTAGAAAAATGTTAAAAAATATATTTTGCGCGTTCTCAATTTTTTAATTATTATTAAGCAATTTTTTATTTAAATACAGGGTTACCTGGTAAGTCGTGCGAACCCCGTTCAGGGGTGGTAGTTCCCACCATTTCCGTTTTGAACCCCTGCCCCTACCGTGATTGTGTATCCACACATACTCGTGCTGAATACATATTGCGTTTTCCAAATCACCGTGCACTAGAAAGTTTTTATCCAAGACCTTCAATAGTAGCCTAGCTTGTTATACCTTGTTGAATAGCTAATGAAACGTAGATATTTTGAAGCGTGTCTGCAGCCTAGGTGTCATAGATTTTTTTTTACTATTGCTGGTTGAAGTTTGATTTGTACTGATTTTTTATTGATGCTACGAGTATAGCTACCAATCTTCTATCTACGACCCATTTAGTTGAGGTAACTCTAATTTTATTTTTCATAATAATAAAGAAACGGATCTGCTACATAAAAATCGTCTAAAAATAAACGAAAAAGATATATAGATAATAGACAAGCAATCGACATTTTTTTTAAAAATCTTCAAGGCCTTATAACTTGAAAAGGGTTAGGTTGGGGGGCCGGAGTTCAAGGTGAAATTTGTCAGAAATGGTGGGAACTGCCACCCCTGAACGGGGTTCGCACGACTTTCCAGGTAACCCTGTATTTAAATAAAAAATTGCTTAATAATAATTAAAAAATTGAGAACACGCATAATTATTTTTTTAACATTTTTCTGTATACTATTAAATACACATTTCCAAAGTTTATATAAAGATTCATTGACTGGCCCTGGATTCCGAGGTATAAATCTTACGGCACTCCACTATTTATTAAACTATTCTTAAAATATTAAGAAAGAAATTTTGGTATTTATTTTTTGGTTGCATTTTACAGGAAAGCACCTCAGTAAGTATCTAGTCCGAATACTGACATACTTTGTGGGGATCTCTTTTCAATTTCCGGACTGACTTCCGTTGCCCGACGCCGGTACCCAGAAGTACTCGGGATCAGAAGGATAATCCAGATTGTGTAATCTATTTATAATTTCTTTACAGTAGTACATTGTTTGAATACTGATATCTTTTTGTGTGTATCTTTGGTAGAGGTCACTATCAAAAAGTGACCTCACCGGTCACTTCGAATAGGATACTTTGGCATCTGCCTTAAGTTTAATGTGAGTGGTAATTACCCGGTAATTCATGCAGGGAAAAGTATAATCCTACCATAGAAAAAAAAACAAACCAATTTTTTTTAATGTTACAGACAGTAAGTATGTTATTTGAATAGTTAATGCTGTCACGCGTGAGAGGTCACCATAAAAATTAACCTATCGATCAGTTTGATCAGGACACCTCTGTTCCAAGTTAAGGTAGTCATCTGGTTTAGCTCAATCATATGTGCAGGGAAAAGTAAAATCCTACCCTTAAAAATTTATCAAACTATTTAATTGTAATATTACAGTAAGTAAAATTATTATTTGAACACTTACTGAATTAGGCGTCATATGGTGAGACTCTTTAGTCAGAGGTCACAATCAACAAGTGACCGACTAGGTAGGTAGGACCGACTGTGTGAAATAGAGCATGACTTTTGACATTACCTCAAGTTAAGGAAAAGGCCGGGAACTAAGCACGTGCGTGCTTACCACGTTGTCTGTTGTTTAGTGTTTATTTTACGTATTTAAACTGGATGCCTGCGGCTTCACCATTTCGACAAATCATAAATATAATAGAAATACCTTCTGGTATCTAATACCAGAGGGTATTTCTATTATAAGAAGCCCGCAGAAATGGACATAGGAGCGGCCGCGGTATCGCGGAATTAAAAAAAAACTGAATTTAAATGTATGTATGTATGTATATGATCTCTTACTGCAATCTAATGGACGTTTTCACATTGCACGTTAACGACACACGATATCGTTTATAATATCGTGACGATATCGGGCAATGTGTTAACGCCCGTTGTCTTAATTATAAGATGCGGCCGCCATATTGTATTTCTAAAATGATGACTTGCATAATTCGTGCATACGAATTTTAATTATAATAATAATAATTAATTTTAATTATTTAATGAAACGAATTTAATGGAACGTAAAAGTACTTACATTTTTAGCAAACTATCATCAGAATGCTTCAGCCTTAAAAACTGTACCAAGCTACGAACAAATTTTTAGTACCTTGGTAAAGTCACACACACACACATATTACGCCTATATTCCCGAAGGGGTAGTGATACGGCCCCTGCTAGGAAGATAAATTAAACAACGTACAACAATTAACGTTTCTTTATTAGCAGGGAACCTAGGGCTATATAATGCAAATTATCTATGTGTGTGTCGAAAGTATAAGATCACAATATGTTATATGTTTACGGAAGTGCCCCCGGTGCACTTAACTTGGGGTCCACAGGCGACGGGTGGTCGACCGGCAAGAACCGTTGGTGTCCTCAAATTATTCGAATTCGCTGACGAGTCGCTCCGGGTCGATGGCCACAAGAGCGCCGGCGCAGCGTCTAGTCACTCAACAACTGGTGTAGGTTTCTCAATATATGGCTTATACTAAGCCCCAAGGTAGTTCTGGAAAAGACACAAGCAACGGATTAGATTCCGGCTCGGCACCGCTTGCCGTAGGCCCCACATGTTAATCTCCGTATAGATTCCCTAATTGTCGGATGCACTGCGCAATTATTTACATGAGGGTACATGACAAGGTTACACATTACACAGGATTATACAAACATGGGAACAGGGAAAACATCATCTCGTCCCTATATATCGTCTCCGACCGGCGGCAGAAAGTCTCAAAGAAAGAATTCACTAATAATCAAATTCACTCATAGGCCCAACTGAAATGGGGGTACATTTCAAAAGATTATTTTTCTACCTATCCCGTATCGGAGACTAAGTTACCTTAAGAGTCTGCGTTATGCGTATTTCCCATCAAACAATTAAAACTTTACAATGGTCCACCAATTTAGGGAACCCTAAAATGACAGTCCTTCTATGGCCGTCTCGATAATAAAATATTATGAGAAGTGAATATTCCAGATAGGTGGAATATGGTCTAGGTTTTGAATTTACGTTAATCGCACTATGAATTTAGAAAAATAACGGTCTCCCGTCTAGGCCGTGACCCAAGCGGTACGGTTTCACAATAAAAATATGTCGGGTAGATAAAATAATATTAACCTGGATTCTACTTTCTGGATATTAGCAATATAAAACTTATGAAACAATGGTTTCCTGCTTCAGGCCGTAGCACAAGATGGTGGCTACCCCTTAAGAGAATTTTAGGTACAAACATTTTTAACAATTTATTTTTATTCCCTCGATAGGGCAATGTTACTAGGTTCTAGCATTCCCTACGAGTTTATAATTAGGTAATACAACAAAATACAACATATATAGATAGGTAATACATATATAATTATAACACTAAGGGGTGGAGTAATTTAACATCACGGTCCTAAATGTTTTCTTGTAAATTTGTGGTAAGAAATTCAGCTTCGCCTGATCTCAATATTTAAATTCGATAACATATTAATTACTTTAAAACACGATTGAACTACAATAACCGTGGCTCGATTCCTCTCGGAGTCTAAACAACTATAGGTTTACTTAACGTCACTTCGATGTTAATAATCTATGAAATAGCTTTATGGTAAACTATAATTATGGATCGCGCGCTGTCGACGTTAAAATAGCTTATTCTATTCAAAGGACTTACCCCGTTATTCGGGAACAATTACACTGATTTTACAGAGCACAAATTTGATATACTTGAAATATTAATATAAATCACTTTCAAATGAATTTAAGTGCAGTTTATTACGATTATGACGTCAGCTGTGTTGACGAGATTTCTAATATGCGAATGTGTGGCTCCGCTTGGCGCACATGGACTTTTAAAAGGGGCCCGCGGGGACGGGGTACGGAGAGGGTACGGTATCCCTTCCCGCTCCTTTAGTGACAAGACAATTCCATTCCTTATCTCTTCGATCTAAAACGACATCACAGAATTCGTTGGCTGCGTCGGCGACACGAATTTATGCATTGTTTGAACCGGTTCGCTAATGATCTAGTATATTCGAATTAGGGATGTGACTACACGTGAAATATTCTATGTTCGATGTTCTTACATCGTAACAGTAGGCAGAGGTGAATTACACACCCACACTTTGCCAGTATTTTAGTCCCACGTAATAGGGGACAAGCCTATTGCCGTCACCGGGTCCATTTATAATGGGTTATGTCCAAAATGGCCAAATGAATTTAATAAAAAGTGGCAACTATATAGTAATTGTGAAAAAAAAATTTAAACCCGTTGCCTTGTGATGAAATGTTGATGAAAGGCAACAAAATCTTACGTGCCAGCCGCTATGGCATAGCCAAATAAAGTTCTGGGTGTCTCGGACTATTGGCTTGGTTAAATACACAATATAATATAAAAATAATCAATTGTGGGTGAGATCCACACGTTGCGCGCTGGTGCAATAACGCTTTACAGAAAAATCGCTTTTAAAATTAATTTGGATTGCCCTTGATAAAAACAGCCATTGCATAAAAAAAATACATATTATTTAAAATTTGAGATAGCTATTATTGATTTGGTAGTGATATAACTAGGTCGCCGCAGTCGCGAAACGTACCGTTACGCTGCAGCATATATTTGAGCGAAACGAGTTTAAATTCAAAATTCTGGCATCGTAATAACCTGGGTAATTTTGTAAGCTGTTGATGAGTGCAAGAAAATCCGAAATCAGCCGAGTATTCGCCAAGAAATAATTTAACATAAATCGTTTGAAAAATAATTTGAGTCACCCGTTGAGAGCTCCGCTCGCCTTCAGCTCGCTTCGCTCAATTATAACTCTTTTTTTAATAATAATAATAATAATTGGAGAAACTGAAGGTTTCATCTGTGCAATCACTGACGAAGTTATGATGACGAATAACTATCGGAGATTTATTGTCAAAGATGGGACGCTAGACATCTGTCGGGCATGTCATCGTCCCGGAGAATCTTTAAGACATATTATCTCTGGTTGTTCCCGTCTTGCGAACGGTGAGTATTTGCACAGACACAACCAAGTAGCCAGGATTATCCACCAACAACTTGCTCTAAAATATAACCTTGTTGACTTAGAGATACCTTATTACAGGTATGTGCCCGACCCAGTTCTTGAAAATGGCCATGCTACATTGTATTGGGATCGGTCTATTATCACTGATAGGACTATTATAGCCAACAAACCAGATATAGTGATAATAGATCGATTAAAACGCCTTGCAATAATTGTCGATATCACTGTGCCGCATGACGAGAATCTTGTGAAAGCAGAAAAAGATAAACAAATTAAATATTTGGACTTAGCTCACGAGATTGTCGACATGTGGGATGTGGATTCGGCGATTATTGTTCCGATAGTCGTATCTGCTCATGGTTTAATAGCCAAGAGCCGCGACCACCACCTACAGAGGCTCGCGTTAGGCAGCTGGGTCAAGGGCTTGATGCAGAAGGCGGTTCTGTTGGATACGTCCCGTATTGTGCGGAAGTTCCTATCTCTGGAGCCCTAACCACCGGTAGCTTGGTCACTGTACTCGATACCGGTGGGTCACTATTTTTTATATTTTTAAATATATTTGTGTTTTTTATAAGTTAATTTAAAAATATAGTAAATATGTAATAAAATGTAATAAAGGGAATAATAATAATAAACGTTTATTATCAGGCAAGAAACCCATAGTTGTATTACAAATTACATCAGATAACTCCAATATCATCACAATAGTAATGCAAAAATAATCATTTCAAAGAATTTTGTGTATATTAGTGTAAAAATAAGCTAAAAAGTGGCGAATCAGCTGACCGTATTGTTCAATGTTATTTTACGTAAATACATAATGTTTCTCCTATAATAGGTAAAATTATTTTATTATACGTGTTTATTCATATACTCAACATTGAAAACAGGCGATCTATTTTCGTAAGTACAGAAAAGTTTTGATTTTAATTTACCGGTACCTAACATAACCTCGAACTACCTACTTGTATTTTCTAAATTGCGTTTAATTGCACTTATTTGTCGAGAATATGAATACCCGTAGCCGTAGAGCCTTAACCCGCCAGCAGGAGGAGCCCAAACTTCAGCTGGTGTTGCAGGAACTTAATTCTAAAACAGAGCTCTGTTTACAATTAGAAAAAGAAAGAGAAGAAAATGAAAACTTGTTGATAGGTGCTTTAGACGATAGTAAAAAACTAAAATCTGAACTAGCTAGGCTTCATATTAGTTATGATGAAATTGTAATGCAGCGGAACCACCTTCAATCAATAGTAGATAGGTTTCAAGAGTGCAGTGACGAGTATGAAGGGACCTTGAGGAGGACTACCTTGCTGGAACAGGAGCTACGGGATGCCCAGGGGCACATCTTACACCTTGAGTCAGCTGCCGAGCAAGTCGTAGTACAACAAACGGATAACCTTTATAACGAGCTAATGAGTGGTACTCCGCAGTTTGTTCCTTCTGCAACAGTTCCAAACCTGGACTTGTCTACTATAGATCTTACCAATGACAGTTCATACCAACTGGACAAGCCAGTTTATTTTTGCAGCAGGAATAAACTAAAAAAATACCTAAAAATAAAGAAATTCATTTTAAAATCAAAGAAACAATTAAAATATCATAGAATCTTAATCAAAAAGTGTAAAAATGTTAACTCTAGTTTAAAATTAAGAGAACAAGCTAAATTATCTATGTTAGAACTTAAACAAAGTCATTTAAAATATTACACTGACACACAACGCTTAGAGTCACAAATAAAAAAATTTGCAATTTGAATTAGAGTATGTAACTAAAAAATATGAATGGTCTCTAAAAGACTTTAATAAGTGTTCATCAAGTATAGATAAGGTACTCAAAACATCTAATTATAATACTGAGCGCCTTAATACCTTTATAAATAACCACTCGTGCAACATCAACTGCACAAGTCCTCCTCAATCTTTGGAGCACCAGGCTTCCCTTACAACTTGCTCTCCTTCTACTTCATTAGTGTATGAATTGTGTGACAGTGTAAAAAGTAATAGTCATACTGGTTATACTAAACTAATTTTATTTAGTGATGATATTGGAACTGATTTTGGTTCTTTTCTGATACAACAATTTAATTCAAATTATTGTATCAGAAAAATTATTATTAATAATTGTTCAATTATTAATAACTGTTATCCAGGTGCATCTTTAAATGAAATTATGCAAAAGATATTAGAATATAATTTTGACTCAAACAGTAAAATAATTATTTTCTGCTCAAACAGGGGTAAAATTAACAAAAATGAACTATCCCTATACTTTGACAAAATGCAAAACTTCAATGTTGAACATGTAGTAATGTTTACATTACCATATATAAAAGGTGTGCCAGATGTGGAAAATTCTCTTAGATATAAGATAAATTTACAACTCAATCTAACTAGCCAATATAATAATAAATTCCATGTAATTGACTTTAATTCTGTTTTTAAGAGAACTGTATATAAATACAATTTGTCAACTTCTGACAGTAAGTTTAACGATAACAAACATATTGTTTATGTAAACAAAGGTAGGTATTTTCTACCAAAGCATTATAAGAGACAAATAGCAAGTTTGCTATTCAATTATTTTTACACTTCAGCCAAGAACTTGGCTGACAAAACTGCTTTTATTGAGCAATGTAGATTTAGTGTTAAGACTTTGGAATCTGTTCCAAGTAATTTAAATTAAGTTCTACGACAACAGAGGCAATATTACCCTTTAGCAGACATAGTCAATTAATTGAATTAAATTTAGTTACAAATATTAATTATGTTAAAAAATGCCCTCCAAATCAAAAAATGTAAATTATATCAACATAGGGCATCAAAATATTGGTTGTTTAACACATGGCAAAGAGTTAGAGTTGGAACTGTTAATGAATTCAGATAATATTGATATTTTTTGTATTACAGAACATATGCGTAAGTCAAATGAGCTCATGTTCAATTTTAGTAATCACCGGGTTGGTAGTGCATTCTGCAGGGTGACCACAGTACGGGGGGGATCTTTGATTTTATTAAATAAAAAACTTAAATTTAAAGAACGGAAAAAACGGTCATGATTAGTGATAGTCCTACTTTCAGTGAATGGGCCACTGAGGGTATACACAAAAGTAGACAAAAACTTTATGAACTATACTCAGAAAGACAGCTTAATAGATCAGTTGAATTTCTAGATTATGTTAAAACTTATTCAAAAAAGTTTAAAGCAGATTGTTTAGCAGCTAAATCAAAATATATAAGTGATAAAATTCTCAATAGTGCAGACAAAGTTAAATCTACTTGGAAAATTATAAACGCGGAAAGAGGTCAACAAAAATTAAATGATAATAATTTTAAACTTAATATAAATGGTAAAATAAGAACATCAGACTTCGAGGTCGCTAACGAATTTGAGAATTTTTTCTCCCGAATTCCTGTAGATTTGACAAAAACCCTAGGCTCTTCAACCCCCATTGCAGAATCTTTGTTAAAAGCAAACGTTCCTTGTTGTAACGTTATATTTAAATTCAGTAAAGTTAACATAAACACCATCTTAAAAACTTTTAAATCTTTAAATATCAAGAAAACAGCTGACCTCTGGGGCATCTCTGTGTATTTAGTAAATTCTTTTGTTGAAATGGTTGCTCCTGAACTAGTAATAATATTTAATAATTGTGTTGATAGTGGTGTGTTCCCTGATTTAATGAAATCTAGTAAATTAATTCCCCTGTTTAAATCGGGTAGTACTTCAGATCCGTCCAATTTCCGTCCCATTTCTGTACTAACTACATTTAGTAAAATTTTTGAAAAAATTATGCTTAATCAAATGCAAAAACACTTTAACGTTAATAAACTATTACATACAAAACAATTCGGTTTCACTCGTGGTCGGTCCACCACTGATGCCGGAATTAAATTATTAGAGTGTATATACAGGGCCTGGGATGAGTCATATGATGCTTATGGTGTATTCTGTGACTTATCTAAGGCCTTCGATTGCGTTCAGCACCAGACTTTAATTAAGAAACTTGATCATTACGGAATCCGGGGGACGGCCTTGAATTTCGTCAATTCTTACTTAAGTGATAGGGTCCAGAAAGTAGTGATCAATGGTAAACAGTCACCTGGTTCTCCTGTAGCAATGGGGGTACCGCAGGGTTCAATTTTGGGACCTTTTCTTTTTCTAGTATATATTAATGATCTCCCTCACCTCATAAGAGACGACCACGAGGTAGTTTTGTTTGCTGATGACACTTCTTTAATATTTAAAGTTAAACGTGGACAGCGCGAACTTGACGATGTAAACATTGCCCTCTCTAAGATAGTCCACTGGTTTTGTGCTAATAATTTATTATTAAATGAAAATAAAACTAAATGTGTAAGATTCACCTTACCTAATATAAGACTTGTTAAAACCAGTGTTAAGGTTAGGGATGATATAATAGAATTAGTCGATGACACTGTCTTTCTGGGCATAACGTTAGACTCCAAATTGCAATGGGGGCCTCATATCGGGAAAATTTCGGCCAGGCTTAGTTCAGCAGCCTATGCTGTCAAAAAGATCCGACAACTTACAGACATTAAAACGGCGCGTCTTGTCTACTTCAGCTACTTCCACAGTATCATGACATATGGCATACTACTGTGGGGTAACGCTGCCGATATTGAATGCATCTTTGTGTTGCAGAAGAGGGCTGTCCGGACTATCTATGGAATGGGGTCTCGGGAGTCATTAAGAGATAAGTTTAAGCATATTAATATCCTTACAGTGTATTCACAGTATATTTATGAAATTTTATTGTATACCCACAAGAACAAAAGTAAATTTGTGAAAAATAGTGATAATCATAATCTAAACTTAAGAAATAAGGATAAACTGGCTGTTCCTAAATTTAGGCTTCATAAAGTGAGTAATTCTTTTGCGGGGAACTTTATTTGAATGTACAATACATTGCCACCCGAAATAGCAAATTTATCTGTTAATAAATTTAAAAAACTAATAAAACGTAAATTGTGCCATAAAGCTTATTATAGTATTAATGATTTCTTAGATGACAAGGCTGCCTGGTTGTAACACGAATTGCTCCTTTCTAAATAACTCTGTATTAGATTTAAGATGAAATGTTTTGGAAAAAAGCCGAACTGAGTTTCTTGAGGGCTCTTCTCAGTCTCGTTGCATTTTGGAACCCTCGGTAGAGTCACACCAACTTTTGACGAATCTAAATAATTTTCTAAAAATTTCAAAGATAATAAACGTTATTTTATTTATTTTATTACATTGTAATATGTCATAATTATATTAAAAAATAATAAAAATATAATACTGAATTAACTATTAGTTAATTGTATCATTCAGAATTTATAAATTACATAGGTTTAAATCATTCGTATTAAATTACATTTATACATTATACATTATTGTGGTCAGGTGTCATTAATTAATATAGCAGATGTCAAATACATAAATATGTCTAAACACCGTGCGAATTATCCCGTTCTTTGAGGAGTATAAACGACCGTGGAATGAGGTCTTCTTTTTAACAGCTCCGTCATATTTTTGATCCTGTTCTCCTAAAACATGCCAGACGCGCTACACCGCCATGGCAGACTGAGCATAAGCCTGAGCGCGTTGTTGTATTGTACACGGAGGGTGTTGTAGGCAGCCTTCGTGTGGTTGCTCCACAGTTGACTGGTGTAGAACGCCTGACAGTACGCCTGGAACAGGGTCAGCTTCGTCTGCTTGGTGCAGAGTGCGAACCGCCTCGCCAGCATTAATATGACAGCATTAATATAGACATGTGTCCTAGGTATTTAAATTTAGAAACTATACTTAGGGAGCTGTTACAAAGGCTGAAGTTGGGTATCTTTTCTGGACCACGTCGGGATTTAAAAATCATGACTTCCGTCTTTTTTACATTATAAATAAGGCACGCATATTTTTCACATATGTTTATCAATTTACGAAGCCCAGCAGGGGAGGGGCTCAGCAGCACCATGTCGTCTGCATAGCTCAGGTTATTGACGCATACGTCACCGACGTGGCAGCCGACCCTCGTGCCGTGAGCTCCTCCATCAGCTCGTTTACATAGAGATTAAACAGTACCGGCGACGTCAACCCACCCTGTCTGACACCACAGTCGAGTTTTTATGTGTTCGAGAGTGCTTCACCCCATCTGACTTGATTTTCTTGTGTATTATACCAATATTCTAAAAGATCAGTAACCTTTTCTGGTACTCCTGTACATCTTAGCTTGTTCCACAATATAGAATAGTCTATTGCATCGAAGGCGCGACTTATATCTAAAAAGCATGCATATACCGAAGTATTTTTGGATGTAAGTACTTCACAGTATTTTTAAGGCAAATATTGCGAGGTCTGTGGACAAGCCCTTGCGGATACTGAACTGCGCATTATTTAACGGAATATTATTTTCATTTAAGTGTGTATTTAATATTCGCTCAAATACTTTAGAGATTATTGTTGCGAGTGAGATGGGTCTGTAATTTGACGTAGTAGAAACGTCACCAGTTCTATTCTTTACAATTGGAGCTACAATAGTCTTCATTAATTCCCTAGACAGGTAGCTACATTCAATACACAAATTATAAACCTGGCTTAGTTTTTCATACAATAAGTCGCCTCCATATAGTACATGTTCCACACTGAGACCGTCGTGGCCAGGCGACTTGCCGCGTTTCATGCTTCGAACACAAGTAAACGACTCGCCCGCTGTCACGTGAAGGTGCCGTGAGTCGCCGCATGCAGCGAGGGGGCGGGGCGCGGAGGGGCGCGCGGGCGCGGAGGGGCGCGCGGGCGCGGCGGGCGCGGGCGCAGGCCCCGGCCGCGGCGGTTAATATTTTTGGACATTCTCACATCACGTCGTCAAGCCCAAACTAAGCTATAAGCTTGTGCTATGGGATCTAGACAACTGATAAACATACTTATAAATTTCTAAATACATACACAATATACATAGAAAACACCCAAACTTCAAAACAAACATTAAAATTTGTGGATCACACAAATATTTGATTCGACCCCGGGTCTCCGGAGTCGAAAGCCGAATGCACTACCGACGATGCCACCGAAGCAGTTAATATAATTATAACTACCTTCTACCTTATTCTCCACCAATCGGAAAGTTGCCGACTCGGAATCGTCAGTGGTTATTCCGTTGTCGATTCCGAGACGGAAACTTTCCGATTGGTTTGTTGGAATTGGTTCGTTGGAAACGGATTCGATGGTGGGAAAAAGTTCTGAAAATTGAAGTCTTCCTTCCAAACTGTCAAAGTTTTAAAATTTCGAATTTATGACAATGATGCTCAGATTCTGTAACGGTAGTTTCCCATAGTTGTGATTTAAACGTATAGTTTTAGTATTACGTGCTTGAAAACGTGTCTCTATTTGATAAAACAGTAGTACATTGTTTGAATACTGATGTCTTTTAGTGTGTATCTTTGGTAGAGGTCACTATCAAAAAGTGACCTTACCGGTCACTTCGAACATGACACTGGCATCTGCCTTAAGTTTAATGTGAGTGGTAATGACCCGGTATTTCGTGCAGGGAAAAGTGTATAATACGTGTATAATCCTACCATAGAAAAAAACAAACCAATTTTTTTATGTTACAGATAGTAAGTATGTTATTTGAATAGTAAATGCTGTCACGAGTGAGAGGTCACTATAAAAATTAACCTATCAAACAGTTTGATCAGGACACTCTACATACTTACTGTGCGAAATAGAATATAAACTGTTAACCTCTGTTTCAAGTTAAGGTAGTCACCTGGTTTAGCTCGATCGTTTGTGCAGGGATAAGTAAAATCCTACCCTTAAAATATATCAAACTATATAATTTTAATATTACAGCCAGTAAGTATATTATTTGAAAACCTACTTATGTCCTTTGGTGTGACTTTTTAGTAGAGGTTACTATCGAACAGTGATGTAGTCGGTCAGTTCAGTTATGGCATCCCCTGTATACTGTGTGAATAGAGCATGAATTTAGACTTCTACCTCAAGCAAGGGATGATAATGATTAGCTCAATAATTCGTGCAGGGAAAGTAATAAATGGCCTAAGTCTAAATTAAATGGCTGGGAACAAAGCACGTGCGTGCTTACCAAGTTGCCACGTTGTTTGTTGTTAAGTGTTTAGTTTACGTATTTCCTTCCATCTCATATGTGTCACATGTCATATGTGTCACATGTCATATGTGTCACATGTCACTTTATCCATTGGTGTATGACCCGGTCTAGTTAGACTATATTCGTTATGAGAAAAGCATATAAATCTAGCAGTGTGAAAACCATATGAAATATTTATTTTTTAATTGTATTTTTTTATAGGCAAGTGGCGGCGGCGGTGGCGGTGAAGGAGCTGGTGGTGACGGTGGTGACGGTGGCGGTGTAAGTATTGAATACTGGCCTTCCATAGAATCATTCGTTTTTAACCAACCTTAAAAAGAAGAGGAGGTTCTCATTTCGACTGTATGTTTTTTTATGTTTGTTGGCCCGTCGAACCGGGTAAACCGGTTTGAGAGTTATTTTCTTAATTGAATTGCTTTACGTGTGGTTTTAGTATATCAATTTGGCTCTAATCCGTCAATTGTATGGTCTCATTTCGGTAATAATAAAAAAAAAAAATCAGTTAATTTTAACCCATATCGAGCATAATCCCTCATAATCAATTATCTAAAATTAAATTATTGGAAAATTAAAATTAAAACAAATATAAATCAAAATAAAACAAAAATAAAATAAAAATAAAAACAAAATAAAATAATAATAATGATAAAATAAAATATACACAAATAAATCCTACTTATATTATTAAAACAGTTATTTCATCGGGCACTGCTGTACACGGCTTTGACAGCAGTGCCTGATGTAAGGACGGTCCATCCTGTCAGCGATCATTTTTAGGACGGTGTTAGAGCTGCTCCAAACCCTGCGCACCAAGGAGGCTCCTTTTTGCTTTTTGCGCATACTCGCATAAAAACAGCCAGTGTTCGCCGCAGCGAACATGCCAGATGCGCTACAAACTCGTGGCAGCCCCACCACCGCCCTAAAAGCGTTATTATAATTATAATTTTAAGTATTTTTTTGCTTAAATAAAGGACTACGGTGGCCCACGTCCCGAGTACGCATTTGGACGAATACCCCATATATTGTGGATCTTTATTATAAAAATTAACAACTTTTCCGACGGAATTTGACTTGTGGTAACTTTCATTAAGGCTTCTTTTTTTAATTTTGTATTATTCCTGGAAACCTTTCTTTTTTAATAAACGTGGCTCCATCGATGTTCATCGATGATTTCGCCAATTTCAAGGTCATGCTTGATTAGTTGCTAGTCCCGCACAGAAGAACTAGTTATTCTTAACCAGCACCAGGTGCAGACAAGAAACGTTGTTCGGTATGTGAGTGTCTGGGAACTTGCTTTTGGGGAGCGCCAGAGGTAACCCAAAAAATCTCAGCAAAAACCGAACTCCCCTGGAAACCTTTATTTCTAAGGATCTATATTGCTTGAATACTGACGTCTTTTAGTGTTAGATCACCCGGTCTAGTTTTTTCTTTTTTTGCCGGGCGTCTCTGGTTCACACGCATGAGATATTTCCAGTGGCGTCCGGAGGGACTTTGACCACCTGTGCGGCCACTGCGGGGGTTTGGTCGGTATGAGAATCCCTCGTCGTTGGGGTAGGGTTTTATCCCGCGTCAGTGAGTGAATCTGGTTGCGCACGTAAAGTATGTACTTATATTTATTCTTTATTTTTTTTACAGGTGAGCGAAGTAAGTACCTATGAAGTGTTAATACTCTAAAAATATTAAAATAGAACAATAAAACATAAGATAGAAGAAGGATGGACTTTTCTAGATATAAATCTAGTTGTTAATAGACATTAAGAAGGCAAAATTTAAAAAGCGTCTTCATGAGTTCCTCAATAGAGAGCTGTGCTACTATGCAATAAACGATTTTCTTACAGTGGCGAGGTGATGCATTGAATGTTAACGTCACATTGACATTGCTTAATTGACCGAGCAAGCGAAGCGTCACAGTTTCAACTCAAGGACTGGCCGATTTGGCGTTGTTTGTCTGTGTGTCAGTTCCGGTCTACAGGCCGCATTTTTCAGCCGATTTTCATGAAATTTGGCACAAGTGTTCTTTGTTGCAAGGCGCAACTTTTGTCGAAGGGATTTTTCGATTGGGGGGAACATGGGGGAGATATGGGGGGACAATGCGAAAATAACGCGAGGTCTACTGTTCGCAGAACTACTAGTATGTATTTGTACTTGATTGTATTTGATATTACTTTCAATTTAATTGACCGAGCGAGCGAAGCGTCTCAGTTTCAACTCGAGGACTGGCCGATTTGGCGTTGTTTGTCTGTATGTATGTATGTGTGTCAGTTACGGTGCACAGGCCTCATTTTTCAGCCGATTTTCATGAAATTTGGCACCAGTGTTCTTTGTTGCAAGGCGCAACTTTTGTCGAAGGGATTTTCGATTGGGGGAAAATGGGGGAGATATGGGGGGGGGGAAATGCGAAAATAACGCGAGGGTCTACTGTTCGCAGAACTACTAGTTTAATTTTTTGAGTATTATATATTGTTCAAATGTGTTATTATTGTAATTTATTATTATTTGACATTGCCATTGACATTTGTTTAGTTTAAGTTAACTGTACCAGACCTATATCACTCGCCTAACAACCGCAAAAAATAGGTGACGTCAGCGACAACTTGAAGTTGTAAATCAGTAAGGGTTGTCTCTTGTTTGTGATACGGCATGGACCATAGAGTTGATATTGACGCATTAACGTCATAATTATTGGTCAAATTATGCTGGTACTTTCCTGAAATCCCTAACGTTCGAATTATGTTCTCTGTAAACAAAAGAATGTGCTTTAATTAACGTCGGAGTGCAAGTTCTGTATGTAAGTACTATTCCCTATTCTGTGACTGTACCTAGGAATTTATTATTACTTAAGTCACAAATTTTATGCATGCCTAAAAGGTTTTTTTTTTTTTTTTTTTTTTTTTTTTTATATTTGGTTCGCCAAATTGACGCCGCCCGCCTGGTGGTAAGTCGTGACGACGTCTAGCGATTGTGGGCCACTCTCACAGCACACATTACTATTGAGAGTGGCCCTCAACTTGACGACCTACTGATGTGCCTCTTCAAGCTCCGCTTAAAGAACCCAGGATTATATGTGGGAGGAAACACGTGCACAGGCAGGGCGTTCCAGGCCACTATCGTTCGGCAGAGAAACGAACGTTTAAAACGTTCGGTTCTCGCGAACATGCTATCCACTGTGTGGGGGTGGCATCTCTGCCCGGCACGAGTCGTTCGGGATCGGAAGGAAGAGGGTGGGATCAGATTGAAGAGCTCTTCAGAACACTCGCCGTGGTAAATACGGTAGAATGCGGCCAAGGAAGCTATTGTTCGGCGCTGAGCTAGCGGCTCAAGGCTTCCCGTTACCTCCGGACAACCAATAATACGGATAGCCCGTCGCTGCATAGCGTCGAGAGCGTCCAGCAGATACTTCGCGGAGCCGTCCCAGAGGTGAGAGCAGTATTCGACGCAGGGTCTAATCTGCGTCTTGTACAGCAGACACCTCTGGTCCGGTGTAAAGAATCTCTTTACCTTATTCAGTATTCCTAGTTTCCGCGAAGCTAGCCCTATACATCTTTCGATGTAGTTTTTATTATTGAGCTCTCGACGAACGTCTATGCCAAGGATATCAAGGTTGTCCTTCATTGGTAATAATGCATTCTGAAGAGAGGGTAGGGGAAGGAAAGGGGATTTCTTCGCAGTAAATGCACACGCCTGTGTTTTGCGGGCATTGAACTCGACCAGGTTCTCGGTACCCCATTGAGAGATACTGTCGAGGTTACGGTCGAGATCAGCCACGAGTCGTCGTCTCTCCTCCTCAATCTCAGATCGCCCCGCCGTCGGACGAACCGAGTAACTCCCGTGCAGTGTGCTGTCATCTGCATAGCAATGAATGTTCCCGAGGGATAGCATATCATTGATATGCAGAAGAAAGAGAGTTGGTGATAGTACGGACCCCTGCGGTACCCCGGCATTCACTTGCAAGAAGCGAGAAGCCTGGCCATCGCAGAGGACCCGCACTCGGCACTCGTTTAAAAAGCTGGCAATCCAGCTGCACAGTTGAGGAGGTAGACCATATGCCGGAAGCTTGGAAAGGAGCGAAGCATGCCAGACCCTATCGAAGGCTTTGGCGATGTCCAGGCTAATAGCCAAGGACTCGCCGTGCCTTTCCATAGCCCCACCCCAGACATGCGTTACGAATGCCAGAAGATCACCCGTTGATCGCTTTGGCCTGAAGCCGTATTGTCGATCATTGATTAGCGAGTGATCCTCTAGGAATTGCATGAGCTGCTTATTTATAAGGAGCTCAAGCACCTTGCAAATGACTGAGGTGACAGCTATGGGTCGATAGTTGCCTGGATCGGACCGATCCCCTTTCTTGGGGATCGGTTGTACGTTCGCCTCCTTCCAGACCTCCGGCACGAGCCCTGAAGAGTATGACAGGCGGTACAGACGCGTTAATACTGGAGACAACTCAGCTGCACATTTTCGTAGCACCACCGCCGGAATGCCGTCAGGGCCACTGGCTTTCCGCGTGTCGAGTGACCGCAGCACTGCCCGTACATCACATTGCCTGATAACAATATCAGGCATTGTGTGGCCACAGTTGGCGATGGCGGGGGGCTGCAGGCCACGGTCGTCGACCCGGGAATTAGCCGCAAAGAGGTCTGCGAGCATATCCGCTTTCTCTTGGGCTTTGTGAGCCAGTGTTCCATCTGGGTAACGCAGCGGTGGCAGCGAGGGCTGACAAAAGTTAGATTGCACGGCTTTGGCCAGTTGCCAGAATCCACGGCTGCCCGTGGGATGGGAAGTGAGCTCCTGACCAAGCCGCGCGACGCGCTGGGCATCCGCTCTCTTAAAGGCCCTCTTACTCGACTTTGTGGCCCGGTTGTACGCTGCTTTGAGGTGGCCCACGTTTGGGTCGCGCACAGCCCGGGCCCTGATCCAGGCGCGATATGCCGACTGTTTTTGTCGAACAGCTTTGGCACAATCTCGCCCGAACCAGGGACGGGCTCTGCGGATACTGGCGACATCAGTGAAAGGGATGTAATAATCCATCCCTAAACTGATCTCGCCAGCAATAGCAGAAGCACTATCCGAAGGAGCCTTTCCTACAAAGCAGCGCTGGCTCCAGGGGACGGACGCAAAATAATCGCGTAGACCGTCCCAATCCGCTGACGAGTAGTGCCATAGTCGTCGTGACGTTTGCACAGGACGTGCAGGAGGTGACACCTTCATGCCAGCGTGAACAACACAGTGGTCGGAACTACCCAGTGGGGCTCCTACCGAAACACTGTACTGGGCTGGGCGACTCGTCAGCAGTAGATCCAGCAGAGCGGGCGCGTGATCTGACCTGTCTGGTATCCGGGTGATCCCGCATACCATCTGGGTCAGACCGTGGGAGAGAGCGAACGCATGGGCGGCTCTACCCGCATGATCAGTCTTGAGGGACCCCAGCCATTCAATGTGATGGCCATTGAAGTCCCCCAGAAACACTAGGTCAGCGTTCGGGAACCGCACCTGCGCTTCATCAGCCGTCTCGCTGAGGTACTGGAAGAGCTTTGTTGTCTCAGAATCCCCTGTGTGGGATCGGTAGACGCACACGTAGATCTGGCTCATAGAGCCATGGTCTACGTGCAGCCAAAGGACGGAATTGGAGGGGTTCTCTAGGCAGCGCAACCAGCGGCAGCAAACATCCGCCCTAACGAACACGCACACCCCGGCTTTGTCTCGAAATTGTTCCTCGATGACATAGCCGGGGTAACACAGGTAAGACGTGTCGTCAGGGCGGCGTATTTGTGTCTCCGTGAGGAACATCACAGCGGGCCGTGCCGTCTCAAGGTGGTGGTGGACGGTATCGAGGTTCGCATGGAGTCCACGGACGTTAGTGAACTCCACCTCGAAATGTGAAGTTGTGGGGTTTCCTAGGGCCGCTGTGTAACGTTTATTTCTTTTTTGTTGCACTGCCATTGTAGATTTTGAAGAAGAAGCGTGAAGACAGGGCGACATTTGGTGCAGCAGTAAGTGACAAAGCGTAGGGGCTAGCTTTGTCTAGAACCGTGTGGTTAGGTCGGAGCCGACCCGCCGGACGGAAGGGCTCCCAAACCCCCCTGATGCAAGGCCGCCGCTACCCCACACCGGTTACCACCCGGAGCGGCGATCCCACATCAGGATTATGCGCAACATGTGGGGCAGCCTCCTGGGGTGGTTGGCCTCAGGCGGGCCCCATGACTGTGTTGCGGGCGGCCGCGGCAACGCCGTTGCTAAGGGTCTCCCTGGCCGGCGAATCGACCCACACCACCCACACTAGACTCCGTTTCGCCCCCACTGGTCCCATGCCTGCTGCACCATACATCGCCCCGGGCCCGGCGGTGCAGCTGCTGAACCCCTAACGCAACCCAGCCTGGGCTGGGTTACTTGGGGGGCTTTAGCACAGCTGCACGGTGGTACCCCCCCGGACCAACACTGTTGTACCACCTGGTACCCACGTAGGGGCCGAAGCCACTCCATAGGTACCGTAAATTAACGAGCCTCGTCCGTTTATCAGCAGGTGCGCCACTAGCAGGTGAGGTCGCTGGGGCCCTATAGATGTTGGTAGAGCCCCTTTGCACCCAAAAGGTAGATCAAAGAGTTCCAAATTATTAAGCAAATAAATGATTTGATTTGATTTAAAACGTAATTATAAGAGGAAAAATACACTGTTACTAGTTATATAAAAACAATAAATGTATAGAAATAAGAAATTACCCAAACCCCTCCCAGATAAAATAATGAAATGTAGTTTGAAGGACGAGTAGAATATACATATATTATGCAAGAACTGGGTTTTTTTTTGTATATTCTCACACAACGTCATCTATAGATAATTAGATTAGACCGGGTAATTAGATACCACTATTTCACTATAGTGAAATAGTGGTATCTAATTACCCGGTAGAGTTAGACCATTTGTGCCGAAAAAAGTGTCTAACTACAAAACTAAGTCTTAGTACAAAAATATATTCAAATTTTAATTTGCACTTTTCAACCAGAAGTAAGTGAATTAGTTGACTGCTTCGGTGTCGTGGTCGGTAGTGCATCGGCTTTCGACTCCGGAGTCTTGGGTTCGATTCCCGGGTCATGTATGTAAAACGATACCGGTCGCAATTTTAAACCTATCGACTTGAAATTTGGCATGCAGATAGATTGTTTTTGGTGTATGTGGCTCTTATAGTTTTTGAGTTATTAATTACGTTCTCCGTCTTATTTATTTCGACGTAACCGCCTGCGTTCCGGCGAATACCTAGTATTAGCTTAATTTGGGCTAGATGACGTTGTGTGAGAATGTCCAACAATATTTATATATTAAGACGGAGCGTAGCGGAGTCTTCTCTAAGATAGGCCCAATCGAAAATGTATGTAAAACGATACCGGTCGCAATTTTAAACCTATCGACTTGAAATTTTGCATGCAGATAGATCATATGTGGCTTTATAGTTTTTGAGTTATTAATTACGTTCTCTGTCTTATTAATTCGACGTAACCGCCCGCGTTCCGGCGAATTCCTAGTTTTTATTTATTTAATTGTGAAGTCGGTTTTATTATTGAATTAAGTACTAGTGTACATTCTAGGAGTTACAGTGTATCTTATCTGTGTGTCTAGTACCAGTTCCTAACGTTAATTTGCTCGAAATACGTTTTCGTATTCCCCATACATTTCACATTAGCGCCCCTAGCGGTAACGTCAGGGAACTGTGTGAAATGTATGGAGGAATACGAAAACGAATTTCGAGCAAATTAAAGTAAGGAACTGGTACTAGACACTCAGTAAAGTTAATTATAATTTAAGTAATTTAATATTTTTTTTTAAATTACTAAGCAGTATCTACTATTGTCCGTATTATTACAATATTATGGCTTTTACTGTTTATAATTATTTTATGTTAAACGGATGGGCAAATTCATCCTTCACATGCAACGTACACCACGCATTATAACATCTGAACAGGAGTCTGGTCATTTACTACGCTGTAATACGCGTCACCGCGCCAGATTCGCGTGTTCCCATGTTCTCCCACGCGTACGACGTTGTCACACATGTTTAATGTCAGACGTCGTAAGACGTAGGACCATACGACATCATATAAGGTCGCATGTTAGTAAGAATATATCTTAAAATAAAGAGTATATACGCGTTTTATAACTTCCTACGCTTAAAGGGACCCCACTGTAATGAAATATCTATCTATCTATATATATAATACGCCAGTGAAGCCGCTTCTCCTCCTAAACTAAGAGTCGCACAGTCAAGTGTGGCACACCGTTGGAAAGGTCGTGGTCTCAAGTGGTGCGATAAGATTAGAAATTTGAGAAAAAGTAAAAAAAAAAATATATTACTTGCGCAGTTTGCGCTAAGGGTTGCTAGTTATACTTATAACATGTATTTTTATTATAAAAATGGGTACAATAAAAGTCCTTTTTTGTTAAATTATTTAAAATTTAGGATTCTCAGAAAAAAAATGTACATTTATATTTATTACTAGGCCTACTTATTCTTCCTCTTCGCCAAATATTATGGAAGCTGGAACATTCTCCAACAGATATTTAACTTCAGTTAAGTATTTACGATTACTTGGTCGTCTTTTTAAGCGACTTGCATCACGGGTTCTGATAAAAGTAATAACGAATTAATTATGTCCGTATTATATTTTGTCCTCGATAATTTTCTTATATATCTTTGATATCTAAAAAAATTATGATTTGCTTCCTGCGCATCTTCCCCTAGCTGTCCAATGGGAACTATTTTATTATGAGACACGATATCTGATCCATGGACTAATATCTTATGGACAGTAACTGGCATGTGATACCATCCATACAGTGCAACATACAATTCTGCTGTTTCACGAGTATAAATTCTAACCGTGTATACTCTGAAGCTATAGTTTGTAATATGACGTAGAAACGTTTAATAAGTTTTTCGTGTGATACGAGCACTGGTTTTAAAATTCAGAAAAAAACACGAGCTATGTTTCCATCATGCGTTTTTCCGGAATCCTGTTTTACGACATCAATTAATAATCCTAATTCTCGCCTGAAATCTTGTTGAATTCTAAGTTTTCTTTCTTCCCTTATTTGCTTATTTTCCCCTCGAACTGATTAGCACTTAAACGGTAAATTATAAGCAATGTGAATAAGGCACTCAAAGCACCTGATTAATGCATGTAGTGGAGATATCCCATACCCAAAATATTCTTCATTTGGATTTTTATTGTAAACTATATCAAGTTTCTTCATGGACAGTGGATTTGCGCCACAAATGTAACACTTCATGGAGGATCTATTGCCAGTTAAGTCATTGCATATTTTCGTGTCTACCATTGTGAATAGTAATTTATACTCAACGGTGAAATTGGCAGCAGAAAAAGGTTGTAAAGTTACGATTTCTGAATTTACATTACATTCTGTAGTTAATGTTTTCTGTAGTTGTAATTTTTGATTCTAAACTGTGTCTTGATTTACATATAGAAAAAATTGTCAGTAAGGCGTTCCAAATGTATGGTTTTATAATGAGAAGCACTATTGATTTCAGGCAGCATTCTTCATACTTATACCTTTACAAAACCTTAGTTAGGCCTCAGTTGGAGTACAGTGTTCCTGTCTGGAACCCTTATTACAATAAGTACAAAGATATGCTAGAGAATGTTCAGCGTAGGTATTTACGTGCAATGCATTTTAGATGTCACCGTTCATATTTATCTTATAATGATTTGTTGTCTGAGTATGGACTTCTGAACTTGAGCGATAGACGCACGCAGTTGGAGGCAATGACTTTGTTTAATATTGTCCACGGGTGTTTTGATTGTATTGCCTTAAACAATGTACTATGTTACGCGGTCCCAAGAACTGTTCATGTGCGCCAGGTACGCGCGGGTAAACTGTTTGCGGTGGGCGGTTGTCGGACGAATGCCGGGTTGCGTGCGCCGCTGCGTCGCATGGCTGACTCATACAACTGCACTTTTGAGGACATTGATATATTCACATGCTCAGCGGATCGATTCCGACGACTTACGTATGAAAGATTGTTCTCAGATGAATAGCTGTAAATTGCCAATCAAGTTCAAAGACCGCTTTGGGTTTTGCTTTTGTTTTGTTTTGTTATAACGACGCGACATAACCAAAAATTCTGGTAATCTGTGAACAGCGCTGTGGGCTACGTTATTGTTATTCCTCGGTCTTTACTTGTACCAATATTACATAATGTAGCTGTTTGTTGTTCCTTTATATAAATAAAAAATAAAAATAAAAAATAAAAATGTGTTGTTTTCTTTTTCAAACCGAAACAATAATGGTCGACAAAATCTCGATGATGATGTAACTGGACTTTGCCACATGACTTCGTTCGTATTAATATTTTGCAATGGAACTAAGCTGCATTATAAAAACAGAGGAGTCATCAAAACTAGGATTAGCAAAGCTTTGTTTATAAGTACCTTGGACGAAGCACCGTCACATCCCCATTTACATATAAGTTCCATTTTTTGTAATTCATCATCGGTATGTATACCAGTTGCAGTATTCTCGTCATTGTTAAGTCTAATAAACTCTGTAATTTGATCTTCAATTCAACATCAGATATTGATATTAATTCAGAAGGTGGATAGCACAATTGTTTTGCTAATTGTATCTGATAATAACTAGGAAATAAGTCTGGAGATATCTCATTGACTTCTGACCTTATATCAATATACTGCTGTTTAGTCAAATCGTTATTCACATATAAACTCAGCTCATCCTCTCTGGACAATGAATTAGACTTATTAGATAACAAATCTTCACAAAACTTTCTGATATTCGCTGTATGTTGAGGATAATTCTGAATAAACTCAAAAACGAATTGTGCATTTGAATCTTTTAATCCTTTTGAGGCCATGAAATTTATATGCTCTTGGGGAGATGACTTTAAAGACTGTGTTCTTCGTCTTTTTTGAGGATCGCTTAATTCATAAAAAAACATTCCTGGTGTTTTAGATGTCGAAGGTACATTAGAAGATGTGCTTGGGAAATTGAGAACTTGGGACCAATCTAAATTGCGACTGAGCCAAGATTCGTTTGTAGATAAAAATCTTTCTTCGTGGTAGTCACATTGCCTTTTTTATTTTTAACTGTACAAATAAATTTCAGTATTTTTTGTGATAATACCCTAAAACAAATTTCGTCATTAAATAATTTAATAAGTCGTTTATTCAGACTTATCTATGTTTCAAACCATCACAGCAGAATACACAAATCAGTCACTTTTTTCATCATTTAGTCATTCTCGAGGACAAGTATTAAGAACAATTCCAAAAGATTCGTTATGATCGTTAATACATTTTTTTAGAAATAAAATATTTATCTTTATTTATTAATAATAATCTTTATTTGTTTTAAGGTTTTCCATTTCAAAACTTATAAAGACACTTAGCGCTAACTACACATGAAGTAGGTTGTATGTAGTCATCTTTCGATATCACATCTTCGATATACTCGAATTGATTAGTTTGCATATTCGCGTAGCATACGTCGTACGTGAAGGACCTGTGTTTTAAGCTTTAATACATACAGCAATAAATATAACTTATCGACATTGGAGTTTTTAAGTAGAGTTATTGCGAGTTTATGAAACAATATCGATTGTATTTAGTAATGACTCTATAACATCTGACTGATTGAGTGAACTTAAATTAGTATAGCGGCCACGCTTATAAATTAATTACTAACAAAGGATATTGTACATGAGCAAGGTACCCCACCTTCATCTTACATATACATCTTAGGTACGTGCTTATATCTATCTACTTTAGTGCTCGTACCGAAATAATGTATAATAATTCTACGCCATATTTGACACAATAGAAGTTTTCTTATTTCAAAATTGACAGTTTAAACTTTAGACAAGCAACAAACATTGTATGGTTTTAACTTTAGAAGTGATCATTAGTCAGTTTAAACCTTACACATACGACAAATCGATCGTTAAACTTTAGAAAAGCGACCAATAGTCAGTAACCCCCGGGTGCCACTGAAAATACCTTCTCTAACAGAAACTACTCTGGTACGCACAAGAAGCTATTGGAACATGGACATAATGATAGTTTAAAATACAGACAAGCGATTTACTTAACTTTATTTTATTTTTTGCAGCCAACTACTGATTCTGTAAGTATATTCATAGTTTATGCGCGTAATATTGGGTGGGAATTTGCAATGAAATAATAATTAACTAATTTGTTCCAGCCTGTAACGGCGAAGGTATAATTTTATAGTTCTTTTTTTGGTTTAAACTCTTTAACTATTCAAGTAATACGTAATTTTGTTGAATTTATTTGAAGATTCTTTTAGATTCTTATTATGATATAAGGAGCCCCACAGAATTCATAAGAGCCCCAAAATTCGTAAGGCCCCACTAATTTCGTAGGGGCTCAAGTGATAAAAACATTGATAGACAAGGGTTTGGGAAACAACAGTTCCTAGTAATAGCAATAGGATCGCATCGAGACTCATTCACCGAGCCTTTTCCCAAAGCAGTTGGGGTCGGCTTTCCAGTCTAACTGCGATTCGGCTGAACTTCGATATTTTCCGTGAAGCGACTGCCATCTGACCTCCACAACTCATGGGCGATATCGAAGTTTTATAGTTAGACCGGTCGGATTTTTATTAAGAGCTCCAACTACCCCTAACGACTGCCATAGATGTTCGTATGAAAACCGGGACCGACGGCTTAACGTGCTCTCCGACGCACGGAGGGGTCTTAGTGTCTTAAAAAATGGTCACCCATCCTAAGACCGGCCTGACTAGATGTTGCTTAACCTTTGCAATGTGTTAATATTGTCGGTTACCACTGGCCACGAGCCCCTCATATCGAGGCTCGCATCGAGACACCAACTAAAATTAAAAAGTGGGCGTATACTGTGATTGTATGACGTCTTATGCCTGATTTATTTCGGGGGTCTAAATCTACCTTACTGGCACATGATGCTACTGCTGACAGATTTTCGAGCGTGTATATATACTCCAAGAGCCCGAAAACAGTAATTGACTTGTGGTACCAACAAATTGACTGGCGAAATAGAGGACAAAGACGTGAATTCGAGTGTATTAAAAAAATTTGTACTATGATTTTAGCTGGAAGTAAGTATATTTTATTAAAACTTTTTGGTGGCTTTTGTATGGTTGTCCGCATTGCCTGTGACCGCTATTACAACTTACACAATTAATAATGAGGACCCAAGTATTTACCGTTCTGCAGTAGGTACCGAATATTTCAATCCAAAAAAGACTGAAGTAAAAATCCTTGAGAAAAAGAGATATTGAAAATGTGTGCTCGCACCTCTCTCTCTAGACCCTACAGTAATATTCGAAACGATCTTCGTTTATACTTTATTTCAACGCTTATGGCACTTATGGTGCGGCCACACGCTCCCTCGTGATGTTCGTCGTGTTGTTGCGCATTCCAGAATTGCTCCTGTGACTTTCATCTGACGCGCGCTAAAAAGCTGAGAAAATCCGGCAACGACGCGAGTGACGTGTCCACATAATGTTCCTCGCCATTTACCTCGCTATCTGACGAGCGTGTGGACGCAGATTTACACATATTTGCGCACCACGACCTATGTAGCTTGTGTGCAATTTTACACGTTTCCGTCTATGTATTTAATCATGTGCTATAAGTAGTTATCTACCTCATTTGATGTAGTGAGGTAAACACAATGTCTACAATAAACCGATACTTTTGTTAATAATCTTGATTTTTTAAAATTATTTTAGCTTGGTGTAAGTATAAAGAGAAAACAAATATTTCTTTATCCCTTTGTCTTCTTTTAAAATATCACGTTTGAGGGCAAATGACTAATTTATGGTACAGAGACATTGTTTTATAAGTCTGTGTTGTAAAATTACTTACCGACTATCTAGTAGTTCGTGAAACTGCCAGAAGAATTTCTCTACCTGGCCAGAAATGCAATTAAGAAATAACAATCATGAATGCAGAAAATCCCACTTCTGATATTAGAAAACAGAAACAAATCAAGGACTATATATCAACTAAGCACCTTTATTTTACAATATTACAAGGCATTTAGAAATAAAACGACCGTTTTTACAAATCCTATGGACTGACTAGTCATTCTGTTTTAAACGTCAGTCAGTCTATGTTTCAGCTTTAGCTAAACCATAGAGAAACCCTGCTACCAATCGCCACAAAGGTTAAATTAACAAAAAGTGGTCCTGGTTTTATATCAGTCTTCAACATGGCTGAATTTCAATAGTTCTCACCGGTACCTATTTAGTTTTTATTTTGTGTTAGTAAAATTATTAATAAGAAATTGAAACTTTGCAGCCAAATGACGTAAGTGATTTCTTTAATTTACCATACAAGTTTATATTTAATTGTGACAAGCTGTCACTTTTTATTGCTGTACCACACCGCAACGAAACCATATCATATGGCCTCAGCCAGCGGGTTGTGCCACTAACACTGTGTATGTGCCTTAAAGTCTTGGTATGCACCCTTTGCATCTAATTTATGAAGTGCAACTCAAGAAATATTTATTTCTAATCCCCTCTTCTTCCCCCTCACCCCCGATTGTACGACACCTTTTTGTTCCTACATCCTGATTTTGATTAAAAAGAGCTATATTGTGAGCTTTATCTGTCTGTGAATCTGTTAAGTATTGTTGGAGATTAGAGTATACGTGGAAGTTCGATTTTCGCTGAGCGCGTGGCTGGTGGCTTTTTAGGTTACCTCTGGCGCTCCCCAAACATCGGGTTCCCAGACACTCACATGCCGTCTTTTTAACCGACTTCAAAAAACTCAACATTGTAGTATCAAATATCGACTTCTCGTAATTTAGTACCATTTTTGCAAGGTTATCCAGAGAGATAGATCTGCGTGGTTTACGTTGAGTGATGTTAATGTACTCAGGTTCCATCATTATTGTCTATTTGTAATGAAAGAAAAAGCACAGGAACAATCACAAAAAGATGATAGTTGTGTAGTGATGATGCGAACCTGGCGTTAAGTGTGTCGGCTGCGGTACCGTTCCAATCCGTACAGTCACGCAATGGACCACCGCAATGTTACCAGATGACTCCAAATTTGATTATTGCTTCAAGAGTTGATTAGCAGATCAAACGGTGGTTACCGATGTGCAAAATTTATATCAGTTTGATAAAATTAACAACTTTTATGACGGTAGATCACTGAATTCTGATTTTTTTAATTTAATAATTCTTATAAATCATCACTATCTTCTTTTTAATTACTTGAATATAAATTATATAATCATACTTAGGTTTAGTGTCACTGTTTAGTTCTGTTTGTCATCAATTAATACTTTTGATTGATTTATACCGGTGCTTTTTGTTAAGAGTTTTTAATTTGGTTTTATACAAATTATAGTCTTAAACCTTACTTCACAAGGCTCAGTTCTTGCCTTTATACACTTATATACACAGTTTATGGTAATTCTACCACTTGTTGTATATTTAAACAAGTAAAAATATGGCCAAAATTTATTTACATTTACATATATTTTAGAGTTTTCGAAAGTTTTTACATAAAATCTAAAAATAGAAAAAAAAGTTCATCATCTCTTTAGAGGTCTTTGACCATGCTGAGTTGATTGCAGCTGGTCTTGAGTCTCTAACTATTACCGTTCTCGAGTTGACTTCGTTTTAACCTTGACCTTGAGATTAGAGGTCAAAGGTCAAGTTAATTTTAGAGGTCTTTGACCATGCTGGGTCGATTGGCGTTTACACTGAGTCTCTAGCTCTTAACGTTCTCGAGTTGAAAGTAATTCACGGACGAACGGACGGACGGACGGACATTACTGTTGTATAAGAGATTTCGAAAACTCTAAAACAGATATTGTAGGAGTATTTCGACTGGGTGAACCGAATTTAATTTTTTTAATGGAACCTTCACTTCACTTGTGGTCTCATTTCGACTTATTTGGTCCCATTCTGGTAATTGGAAGTTTTTTAATTCCATCCACATTAATTTTTCTTGAATTTTTTAATCAATCAATAAGTCGATATTAATTTCATTTAAGCCAATGGTAAGCTTATTTATTTACCCACTTTTTTGAGATGAGCGAAGCGAAGCTCTATCTTAGACGACAAGTGTAAATCGTTTGTGTGCCAACTCCTCCGAAACGGCTCGACCGATTTTGACCAGATTTGGCATGCTGGTCGACATCATACCCGGGAATGCATATCTCTGAAATCATTATAAATAGAGCATAAAAAAAAATAAGAAAATTTGCTCCGCTCAACATTTGCAATTAGTAGCATGCATTGCATACCTAGTTTTAATCTTTATTTAGGAAGCTTAGCCACAATTATGACTATGTGGCTCCATCATAGCCACTTTCTATGTTACTTATTGAGCGGAGCGTAGCGTATCTTAGACGACAAGTGTAAATCGTTTGTGTGCCAACTCCTCCGTAACGGCTCGACCGATTTTGACCAAATTTGGTATGCTGGTCGACATCATACCCGGGAGTGCATATCTCTGAAATCATGAAAATAGAGCTGACCACGGAGGAATAATGACCGAAAATGTCCTGGACATCACCGAAAAACCAGATGATTAAATAGTTGCCATGGAAACACGTGCGTCAACAATGAAAATAGCTTTTTTTTCATTCAATTAATTAATTTAAGTGTTCGATTCTGATATGTAATGGACTGGCCAGGATGCTGTTGCACCTACCAGTTTCCATTAGACTAGTATTTAGCACACAATTTCTTTGTCGTTGGATCCGAACACATTCCATATTTACCCATTAATTGCCAACTATGTTGTTGTTTAAATCTTAAAAACTATACTTATTAATTAATTTTTTAGCCTCTGGTGAGATACCTCAACTTAATTAATTAAAATATTTAATTGTAATTTTTAATAAAATATTAAATTTTACTAATTATTTTATTTTTGTATAGCATGTGGTGAGTAGTCATTATATTTTTAAATGGTAACAATAAGTTCATCTACATCTAAAAATTATAAGTATCGAAAATAATAATCGAAAATGGATAGTCTACCTGACTTTCTTGCTGGTATCTTCTCAGGAGACCCAACTTACCGAACCAGCGAAAGAATCATTTTCGAATGGTTATTTATGTTCTTAATTTAGTATTTTTTTAATAGTGCTTGAAATAAAATTGTAAAATTTTGCCATTCGTATGTGCTCTTTAAGTGCCTAAAGTGAATAAACGAAACTGATTCTTTGATTTTGGTTTTCTCTAGTGAATCGCTAGAAATGTTTGAGTTTAATATAATGGCCCACTGGAAGAGATTTCTTGTGAAATAAGTGATGCCTTTGTACTGAATCTATCCCAATTATTCATCTTCTTGTTATTTTATTTTCATGTGTACATAAACAAATAAATAAAAAAATGTTAAGCGGGATAAGCCGAAGGCGTCCGCTGGTATATTTTCGTATTTACATTTTGACAATCTCACACAACGTCATCTAGCCCAAACTAAGCTATAAGCTTGTGCTATGGGATCTAGACAACTGATAAACATACTTATATATTTCTAAATAAATACAGACATAATGTACATAGAAAACACCCAAACTCCGAAACAAACATTTGTGGATCATACAAATATTTGAATCGACCCGGGGATCGAATCTGAGACTCCGGAGTCGAAAGCCGATGCACTATCGTCCACACCACCGAAGCAGGCGCAATATTATAATAGCAAATTTATTATAAAAGCACCTACATATTCGTCAATTTTACGTCTGTGGCTATCATGACCACAGATAAGTTATATTTTTCTTTATGTAACGCTGAGTGTAAATTTGTGATGCAAAAATGAAAAATATTCTTTCTTTCTTTTTCTTTCTATTTTATAAGAAAAGCAGTTTTCAGAATTTTGTCTGTTTGCCATTATTTTTGCCGCGTGCATCAGGATAATTTCAACCCCAAAGATATTAATAAAGTCTCTTGGAATCCAAATACCTAAAATACTTAAAATGTCTACAAATAATGAGTTTTCTATTTTATTGTTATATTTGGCGAACCAAATATAAAAAAAAAAAAAAAAAAAAATTAAATAAATCTAACTACTTTGCAATATTCCGCCACATGCAAATTACCCAACTCTCGTATTTATTCATGCACAAGTCCGCCCTCCAATCCCACTTAGGCCGAAAGAATAGAGAAATAATTTTGAAAATAGAATAAATATGAGAGTTGTGTTATCGTGCAAAAAATAATAAAAACCTCGACACGTGTTTCGCCCCCAACCAGGGGCATCATCAGGAGATGTCGATGGCTCGGCGCACGGCGACCGAATGAGCCACAACTCGTAAACCGCACCTATTTATATCCTAGGTTTTTTATTTCTACCCACAACCATAATACCAAATTATTTTATGTCTACCCACCACCGTTGTTTGAATGACGTATACCTAGCCGCAGCAAAGGGGAAGAGGCGAAATTAAGTTGATCATTTAAAATATTAGGGTTCAAGCGTCTATGTTTGTAGATTTCTAATTGTTCCAAAACCGAAAGCCTCAGTCCTTTGTTGCAGGTGTGCAGAACGTCATAAGTGTGAGGATTAGGTAGAGAGTGACCGGAGTCCAACAAATGTTTTGCGAAATGCACACCTGCAACAAAGGACTGAGGCTTTCGGTTTTGGAACAATTAGAAATCTACAAACATAGACGCTTGAACCCTAATATTTTAAATGATCAACTTAATTTCGCCTCTTCCCCTTTGCTGCGGGTAGGTATACGTCATTCAAACAACGGTGGTGGGTAGACATAAAATAATTTGGTATTATGGTTGTGGGTAGAAATAAAAAACCTAGGATATAAATAGGTGCGGTTTACGAGTTGTGGCTCATTCGGTCGCCGTGCGCCGAGCCATCGACATCTCCTGATGATGCCCCTGGTTGGGGGCGAAACACGTGTCGAGGTTTTTATTATTTTTTGCACGATAACACAACTCTCATATTTATTCTATTTTCAAAATTATTTCTCTATTCTTTCGGCCTAAGTGGGATTGGAGGGCGGACTTGTGCATGAATAAATACGAGAGTTGGGTAATTTGCATGTGGCGGAATATTGCAAAGTAGTTAGATTTATTTTATTTAACTATGGACTTCCGAAAAGTAACGCCTGATAGTATTACCTTTAAAAAAAAAATTGTTATATGTACGTACGTATTTAATATTTGTATTTTGTATCAATTTCTCTTATAGGTTACAGTAAGTTAAGCAGTATTTTTTAAATTCACTTCTATATGTAATTGTATGAGTGAGATATGATCGTACGATAGGAATTTGGTATCTTTATGTTAAGTGGGTATTTTAATATAAGTAAGTAAACTACCTAGTTAAGAACTACAAAACTGTATATTGTATGCATATTGTTATGTAAATTAAGGTAGACTCCTAACAGCACAAAACTAAACCTTTGTGGTTTTTAGTTCTGTTTATTTCATAATTGTATTTAGTGAAACGATAAAATAATAAAAATAAAACACTTTAGCACGGGGTGTAAGGCAGTAGGTATAAGGCATCCAGCAATGGTGGATGGTCGTCTACCATCCTCGAGTCAGTCCTAGGACACATGGACACTCAAGCAGTGGTTGAGGTATCCAGCACACGCTCCTAGTCCCTACTCGTAGCAAGTAATTCACACATTGAAGTGACGAGGAGGTCATTGACCCTTCGAGAATCTTGACACCGACTTCTATCTTTACTGGTAGCGCCATCTAGTTACGTCTTGGGTACTAATGTAGTAGTAAGAACTAGTACGGTGAGTGATGCAATCTATTGATTCTTGGTGATTGTCCTGTTACATTACTTATTAATTTTAATATTTTTTTGTATCTTGGTATATGAGGTTTGCAAAAATAATCATTGGAACCGACATTCAAAAAGGCGCGGAGGTTCTCAATTCGACTGTGTGGTTTTATATGTTCGTTACCTCATATCTTCGGAATGCGTGAACTGATTTTGAAATATTTTTTTTAATTGAAAGCTACTACTTCCCAAGTGGTTCCATTCCAATTTGGTCCCATTCCATCAGTAACTATTGTTTATTCAATTGGTGATTAAAAATAAACACAATAAAATATAATAGGCTTAAATATAATATTCAATTGTGTTTTGGACTTTTTTTATTAAAACAAAAATTTTTAAAACATATTTTGTTTTTTACTATTTGCAGAATAGATACGTAAGATTTACAGTTTTAAATAATAACTTGATACATTTAAATTGGTAACCTATTGAAATCTCGAATTTCTGTTACCCGAATCTTAAAACCCCGAAAACGGTTGGTAGAACTTTTAAAAGACAGATGTAATGAATTTTTTGAAACTTTTTAAAATTCCCTTTTTACTCGTAATTTCCCAGATGAATCAATTTCCAGGTGCACTATAACCTTATTTTTAAAAAGTATTTTTTTGTTTCCCATATTCTCATAATCCAAATATACTTATACCAGATTCTCAAAATACTTTTTTTTTGTTTCTCATCGTACCATTTTCGAAATAAACTATTACCAAATTTTCATAATCTTTTATCTGGTTTCCATACAATCATATTCCTGATAAACTATTGCCAGATTTTTATAATCTTTTTATTTGGTTCCCATGGAATCGTGTTCCAGCTAAACTATTGCGTACATAATATTATTTTTTGTATCCCATGCTAACAATTTCCAGAATTATTACTAAACTACCCTACACTATTAACAAAATTTAATAAGTTTCAATTATTTTGTAGGTCTAAATGGTATTATTTATCTATCTAAACCTCTATATAGTTTTCGTCGAACCAGTTTGCTATATCTTTACTATCGCCTGATAATAAAAATTGCCAGTCACTGAATTTTTTGTTTTATTTGCCTATTACAGATAGGTTTAAGTGTCAAATTCGACTCACTAGGTTAGGCTAGGTTAGAACTGCGACCACCAGAAACGACTTGCATTAATAGAAAAAAGAGATGTTTTTAGTAGCTAAAATATTTCAGTTTCGGGTAAAGAACTGAACTATTTAGGTTAGGTTAATTTCTTCTTGACGATACAAAATTTGTCCCAGATGAAAGTGACAACCGTGTAATATGACATTTTCATATAAAAAATCTTGATTTTAAAAATCTGGATATTGTTTTTCTGGATATCAATTAACTATATTTAACAAAATTACGTTTTATAAATTGGGATTTCGTGCATATGGATTACGGTCATCTGGATTTTGTGCATTTAGATTTCGTGTGTCTGGAACTCATTCATCTGGATTCTAAAACGACGTACAAATGAATTAATGGGCAAATGCAATTCGGAGTTGCGATTATATGGCAAACAAAACTTCGGAATTGTTAAAAACGGGATTATGAAAAAAATGTCCAAACGTTTTCGAGATTATGACATTCGGAATATTAAAATTCGGGATTAAGTTAGGTAACCATTTAAATTTCATATTTTTATTTAAAAATTGTGATTGTTTTAAATTAATTATATTTTCTTTTCATATTCACCTTCGATATGGCGGCCACTTAAATAGTAAGTTTTATTTAGATTTTTTATTTAGATAATATTATCATTGTAGAATGGAATGGCGCGAATTTTAAACATACTTATATAATTCCAAATACATACAAACATTTGTGGATCACACAAATATTTGATTCGACCCGGGGATCGAACCCGAGACTCCGGAGTCGAAAGCCGATGCACTACCGACCACACCACCGAAGCAGTCAATTGCTTCTATATTTACATTTCCTGCGTCTATATTCCGAAACCATACTGATTAATTTTGCGTCTGTGTGTTCCGATGTGGAGGTTTAATTTTTTTATCGGATCTTTACGAAACTTGGCTCAAGTGTTCTTTGATTAAAATATTAGTTTCGGATTACAGGGTGGCTATAGAGTTTCTATAGGGGCTCGTGGTCAATTGGTAACCGACAATGTTAACACATTGAAAAAGGTTAAGCAACACCTAGTCAGGCCGGTCTCAGGATGGGTGACCATCTTAAGTCATTGAGGCCCTCGGAGAGCACGTTAACCTGCGCTCCCGGTTGTCATACGAACATCTATGGCCGTCGTTAGGGGTATTTGGAGCCCTAAAACAAAAAATCCGACCGGTCTAACTATAGAACTTTGATATCGCCCATGGGTTGAGGTCAGATGGCAGTCGCTTCACGGAAAATATCGAAGTTCGAATCGCAGTTAGACTGGAAAGCCGACCCCAACTGAGTTGGAAAAAGGCTCGGTGGATGATGATTGATTTTCTAATGTACCCGTGCTCGGAGACGGCAATAGGCCTTTTATTACGTGGAACCAACAAAACTACTGCCATATTGTTTGTTTTTTTTCTGACTGCCTCCTTAAAGATAAACTTTCATAATATGTAACTATTAATGTTAAATTACAGTACAGGGCGTAAGTATTCATTTCATTCTATTATAAAATAAATATTAATAATTATAATAGAAAATAATACATAATTATAATACATAAACTCACGCCTCTTTCCCAGTGGGGTAGGCAGAGACCACGGACTTCCACTTGCTAAGATCCGGCTTACTTCTTTCGCTTCCTCATTAATGTATTCATAGCTAAGTTGTTAGCGAGTAACATAGGCTATATAAGAAGTGACGTACTATTGAAAAATGTTTTCTGCTTCAGCGGCTACTAGTTATTTTATACATAGTAAACAACTAGTTAAATCGGATATTTTTTTCTTATTAAAAATTCTTTTTTACAAATCCGGAGTCGTTGTCTTATATAAAAACTAATAATAAACTAAAAAATAATTATTTCAGGTGGGTGTAAGTAATTTGTTAATAATTAAAAACAGATAAAATTTAACAAATGATTTGTTACAATATAAATAATTAATTTTAATATGTTTTTACAGTTAACTGTAAGTATTATAATATTAAGACTCGTTGCTGAAAAAAAAATGATAAAAAAAAACTTTTATAAATTTATTTAAACATGAATGTATTGAATATGTTTAGGTAGTTTAAAATAAATTTTATAAAATAACAAATACTTAACAATAAATGAAACTATCTAAATATGTACATTACCTATTCTAATTATACATCTAAATTCTAATATGCGTCAAAGAACTCCTCCGCCTCGTCGCCGACTTGCAATGTTCCGAGAAGGCTGGCAACATTGCCACGTTGTATGGCAATGGTTATTCTTTGTGCCAAATAGTAACCAACCTTCTGGTCTTGAGAAGTGTCGATCACGAGTTTAAATAAATTAAGTTTAAATTTATAAAATAAATTAATAACATATTCTTTTTTTAGGCAAGTGTAAGTAAAACATTTATATTTTTACTATTTTTATTTACATGATTTAACTTTATACTCTCTGGCTGGAGGTCATGGCAAGCCATGATCTGGTAACCCACTCCTCAGTTCAAGAGTTAGAAACCATCGTCCTTAAATAAGCAGACTAGCGGGTTTATTCACAATCGTCGGAAGCTGCCATTGCCGAATCCAAGCGGAAAGTATCCAAAGCGAACCCACTCATAAGTCCGATATTTCATCCGATTTCTGACAGAAGACATTGATTTACGGAATCCTTACCCATTTATGAATCAACACTGGTAGAGGCTGTTGAATCAGAGATTGAAACTTTTCAAGTGGATTAGAATATGACAGCAGGAGGCATGATGGCACTCCAAGCTTACTAATGCGGGATCCAAGCCCCAGACATACGGGATAATACCACTCCACCGTAACAAAGGCCGCGTTAATAGTCAAAGTTCGATGGTGTCTCGGGATTCGAGTCATCCAAAGTTATCATTAACTGCAAACGGTGCACCTGCTGCTGCGGTGGTATAAAAGATGACAAGCTCAGACTGCTTTGGTTCTATTTAGAGGTATTTAATAATCTGTCGTGGCTGTAGTATTATTTCCAACGGGGACGTTTGCGGGCCATTTCGTCCATTTCCCCAATTTTTCCTTTGGGGAGAGTGTAGTTGATCCAGCTTACGGCTAACCGTCGAACCTTCCCATGTCCTTTATAAATCTTATCATCTGTTCCACCTTCAGATTGCTTATATCTTCTTCGTTCAGTCGGTCCGACCCCATGATTTCCCATCTGATCACTGAGTACATGGAGCCTTCAGCCAGCAGATGGAAGCTTGTTTCTTCACTGTTCATGCACTCCGAGCATTTGGGGTCGGTTTTTACTTCTATCACTGTCAGTTCAGTCGACAGTGTCCTGTTATCAATTCTATGGCGAGCCTCATGTTTCCTCTTGGGAGTTTCATGAAATGACTCGTCCTTTTCTTGTCCAATCCCTTGATTAAGATTTTCTACTGTCTCATTCCAGTCGAGGTCCTCCATCTTTGGTTGGATTCTACTTTTGTTCTGTGACTGATTACTCTTTAGGTGATTTTGTGCGCTATGGGCAGTCGTAGCTGTAGAAATTTTGGTTTGAACTACAGAGTGGTTATGGATTGTCTATAGAGCCCGGTAACTGCAATAAGTGTGCCTCCTATAATGTGAGACCAACGAAATTACTGGCAAATTTTAGGTGTGTAATGTATGTACCTCTCTATATATAATATGTATTTTAATTAATTAAATAATTTTCTTACAGCGTGTGGTATGTTCACAATAAAATTATAATTGCTCACAGTTGAACACAGCAACCCCGCACGCGTGATATAGTTTTCTCGTTCTCGATTCCCACAGGAACATAATGTTACTGGATAAAAGTAGCCCGAGATACTCAGGGATAATGTTTAGTAGTTTTCAGCTTCAGGGCCCAAGTAATCCTCAATTGCAAACGGTGCACCTGCTTACAGACAGACAAGGCTCTTGCAAATCATCCAAAGTGTCTGGTCACTGGGATAAATCACTTCCCCGGCGACAATAAATTGACTAAAGTTGTATATTAAACGCATGATTTTACAGGAGACTATACAATGAACGTGATTCAATAACTGAGATTGTTATCACAAATACCATTAGAGTGTTTTCACATTGCACGATATCGTGACGATCATCATCCACCGAGACTTTTTCCCAACTCAGTTGGGGTCGGCTTTCCAGTCCAATTGCGATATGGCTGAACTTCGATATTTTCCGTGAAGCGACTGCCATCTGAGCTCCACAACCCTTGGACGATATCGAAGTTCTGTAGTTAGACCGTTCAGATTTTTGATTAAGAGCTCCAACTACCGCTAACGACTGCCATAGATGTTCGTATGACAAGCGGGACCGACGGCTTAACGTGCTCTCCGAGGTACGCAGGGGTCTCAATGTCTTAAGAAATGGTCACCCATCGCCCTGACTCGATGTTACTTATCCTTTGCAATGTGTTAACATTAGACCACGAGCCCGATATCGTGACAATGTCGTCTATAATATCGTGGCGATATCGTAAGTAGCAGCAGTAACTTTAAGGTAAGAATGTAAATTATCGTGACGATATCGTGCAATGTGAAAACGCCCATTGAAATATAAATTAATTCATGCGTTGTGCAGACTGCACAAAGTGCATTCCCATTATTGCAATGGAGTTACTCGACTGTATACTGATGGTCAGACTGTAGAGGCTCTATTTAGTGTTATTTGTAAGATCTGTATTGGCACAGATAAATAATACATTATGAAATGACTCACTTGTACAGATATTCCACAATTTTTTAATTATTAATAGGACCTGACCGGTTACATAAATAATATCTGTACAAGTGAGTCATTTCATAATGTATTACTATATGTTCCACCAAGTGCCGACAATCGAAAGCATAAATTATACAGATAAATAAAACCTCTACAGCCCTTCCAGCATAATAATATAAGCCGTCGCCGAATTTCTTCACTTATCTTTATTACACTGGTTCTCAATTCCCACAGGGACACATTGCCGGATAAAATGTAGGCTTCATTACTCTTCAAAATATTAGCTATCTGTCAGTGGCATTCTGTTTTTAATCTGTTCAGCCTTTTCAGAGATTAACAGAAATAAACAAGCAGTCAATGCTAACTTGGTATTCCCAACAAACTTAAGGGCACCTGTGATGCGTTTCCTCACCAGCGTGTGGGTCTCGTCCGCAATGCGTGTGGATGTCAACGACAAATCAGTTCGCGACTAGCCTGTTACCATAGCAACCGGAGTGTGGGCTGCTCGTGTTACATGAAACGCATTTCATTATTGTATGAAATTTGACACTGACATCCACACGCGCTGCGGCGAGATCCACTCGCCGGCGAAAAAATACTTGAAAGGTAAAGCGCTCATAAATAAGTGAATATAGTTATAGAGATTTGTTAAAAATTATATTTTCTTTCAGATCAAAGTAAGTGGAGATTCTATACTATAAAACAACAACACTAATAAAGCTTGCTTAAACACTTTGTTATAAAGAAGAGGATACTTGTTTGAATAAAAAAAAACTCTTTTAATGTTAGATTAACTAACTTACCCCATTATGCTTCGGTGAAGTAGTCGGTAGTGCATCCGCTTTTGACGCCGGAGTATCGGGTTCGATTCCCGGTCGGGACAAACTTTGTGTGATGACACATACATTTGTGCCGAAGTCTGGGTGTTTCATATGTATAATAATGTATGTTTATCTAGTACTCATATCACAAGCTCTGCTTAGTTTGAGACTAGATGGCGTTGTGTGAATTGTCCTAACAATTTTTTTTTTGATTATTAATGAAGCTCTTTTAATGTTAGATTAACTAACTTACCTCATTATTCATAATGAAACCCTATTACCAAAACTAGTAACTATTTAGTAATCTGTGCGAAAACTACTTAAAAACTTTTTTAGTTTTTTTAAAGAATTATTTAATAATAATAAATAAATAATAAATATGTTACGACAATTCACACAACGCCATCTAGTCGCAAACTAAGCAGAGCTTGTGATATGAGTACTAGATAAACTGATATAAATACGTTTAAACAGTTTTTTTGTAAATACACACATAGGGAAAATCCAGACTTCGGTCCAAACGCTTATGTCATCTCACAAAGAAACGCCACCGAAGAAGTAAAAAATGCTCTGTTTAGATCCAGACGAGCTGAAGAGCATCTTCTGTCTCTGTCTCTGTGTACAAGATAACAGATTGTGTCTCTTTCTTTTCAACCGACTTCCAAAAAAGGAGAAGGTTCCCAGTTCGACTGTATGTTTTTTTTATGTTTGTTACCTCTCATATCTTCGGACTGGGTGAACCGATTTTGATTTTTTTAATAGGAAGCTTCTGCACCCCATGTGGTCCCATTTCAATTTGGTCCCATTCCAACAACTATTTGGTCCCATTTCAATTTGGTCCCATTCCGACAATTATTTGGTCCCATTTAAATTTAGTCCCATTCCGACAACTATTTGGTCCCATTTCAATTTGTTCCCATTCCAACAACTATTTGGTCCCATTTCAATTTGGTCCCATTCCGACAACTATTTGGTCCCATTTCGGTAGTTTGAAGTCGGTTGCTGTGTCAATTTTTGACGTGTATTTTTTTTATGACAATCATACCTATTTAAAACGTCTGATAACCTTTTAACAACATTATAAACCTTAAATATTGGATGGAACCAGGCGTTAATTAAATAAAATAAATAAATTGGCGAAAATCCATGACAAAGCAATGGTTGCGGAACGCCGCCATATGCTCCTTGTATCTGTACTCATTTCTACACAATTTATTAAAAATTAAGAAGATAAAGTCTTGTATTGGTGAACACCTATTTTTGGGTACTTAGTTAGCATGATCTGAGGTTTCTACCCACGTTAGTTATTGTGAAAAAATCCTACATCGCGATAATGAAATTTGCACACGTTTACTTATAAGCAAATATGTTCTAACCACAAATTTTGCTGTTCTCTCTGAGACAGTCTTGATAATGCTTCGTTTAGAGGCGAAACAATTGTCGACGTTTAGTTGTCTTTTTAATCCTGCGGAAAATAGTGCTATTAAAAAATTTAAAATAAGTTTAAAACATTTTTTTAAATATTTTACTTACCATTGCCTTATAAACCTTTTTCATAATGAATAAGGGGGTGAAAATAAATACATCAATAATATTTACATCACCCTTGGCCCTAGTCATCCTTACTCACAAACAAACTCTGAAAAATTATCCAAAATGTCTGGTTGCCTTAACCAGACATTTTGGAAAGTTTAACTTATTTAGTCAGAGGTACATATTTATTTTATTTATTATTTTTTCTTTTAGATTCCGGTAACTATTATATATTTAGTTAATACAGTTAAAAGAGGTTGCAAAGTGTGAATACGCCCGCATACAATAAGATGGATGAGTGAATGAGGAGATGACGTGTAAGGATGACGTGTAAGGATGTGATGTGTGGAGGAGAAAGATATGCGCCAACCTCTAATAATTGGTATAAGGACATGGGGTTCTACCGAGTTAAAAGGGGTTCTATCGAGATTTTAGAGACCTTGAGCATTGGGTTTCTAAAATCATGTGAGCAGTCCAGGGCCCTGACAGAGGAGGTGTAATGAAGACTGGCTTGGGGTGGCACAAGCTAGAACACGTTGGATGAAGTAACAATCTTTTGTAAGCCAGTCAGGAAACCCGCTGTCCTTAAAGAAGCAGGCTAGGATTCACTCACTGACGAAGGATAAAACCCGACCCAAAACCAAACAGAGGCCACACAGATGGTCAAAGTCCGCCGGGTGCCAATGGAAATTCTATCTAAGTAGTGCTCACCTAAGGCACCCAGCAATGGGTACGTAGGAGCGGCCGCGGTCTTGAGCCGTGGACTTAAATTAAAGCCAGACAGGTTTAGGAAACAAGCTTCATAATTAATGAATGAGTTAATAAAAATAATTTGATTCGTCATTCTCTGATTTTAATCATAAAATATTAATTATTTTATTTACAGTTGGACATGGGAGTAAGTTAATTCATAATTTTAAAAATAAATTAAGAATTATCTAATAGTATAGTTGAAAAATTCAATTATATAATTTATTATTTTTTCAAATACATTTTAAAATTTATTGTTTTGATTTTACTTACAGGATAAACCTGTGGTAAGTTTTTTAGCACTTTTTGACCGAGCGAGCGAAGCGTTTACAATACCTTTTGCTTTTGCTTTTGTCTGTCTATAATGTTATTAAACCTTTATTACCAACTCAACATAATTTTAAATTACAATCAATATTTCCTTATTATCTATTAGTATTCATTATATCCTTTATTTGTAATATGAAGCTGACCCCAACTAAGTTGAGAAAAGGCTCGGTGAATGATGATGATTTGTAATATTAATCAAATTCATTCATTCCTTATTTAAAATATAAATCTTGTAGTTATGTGGAGTTAACGTGTCCTTGCGACACAAAGGCCTCCTCCAGCTCTTTCCTTAATGCAAAAATAAGTCCAAGCTCCCACCAAGAATTTATGCGAAAGAAGACTATTCCTGTCTATAATGATAAATAAAATAGACAGCAGCCACATTTTTTTACGAATTTCCACGAAATTTGAAACAAATAGATAATCTACCTGAGTTTCTTGCTCTTCTCAGTAGAAAGAATCATTTTCAAATGATTATTTATGTATGTACTTAATTTAGGATTTTTAAAATATTGCTTGACATAAAATTGTAAAATTTTCACATTCATATGTGCTCTTTATGTGCCTAAACTGAATAAACGAAATTGATTCTAAGAAATTGAAAGAATCCTTCGATCTTAGGACAGCTAAAATAGTCATTCTGGGTTAAAGGTCAATTTTTTTAAGATTTTTCTCATGACAGTTTTTCTAAAAAAATTGCATTATTTAAATCAGGTCCAATGAAATGTAATGAAATTTAATGAAATGTAATGTAATGTAAATTAAATTAAATGAAATCAAATGAAATGTGTGGATTTACGTATTTTTAAATTTAATGTCTTACTTGACTGGTCTTAAAATGTAGGTAATGGGTGTAATTATTTTGAAAGTGAAGTTTTTAATTGAAACTGTGCTAATTTCAGACATTGGTAAGTTAGTAAAATTATTATACACGGTGAACTTACGATCGTTTTGGGAAAAAATATTTTGAACTCAGTATTTATAATAAAACCACCTGAAAAATTTTAAAAATGAAAACTTTTTTTTAGTTGAATAGCAGTTATGTTGCGGATGCCTAAAGGCTGGTTAACTTAACAACAACAACTTATCTTGTTTAATAGTTAACTAAATTATAACTTAATATTAAGCACAGAATGGAATAACGCCTTACCTGGCGAAAGTCCATGCTAAAAAAATGGAAAATTTGATGTTAAAATTTATATAATTGCAATGATTTCGCTAACTAGAAGACATGTTAAACGTCGACATAATTTATGTTTCACCTACTCACGAGGTATTATCAAGACTGTCTCAAAGAGACAGCCAAAACCTCTTTGAGACAGTCTCAAGAGACAGCCAAAAGCTCTTTGAGACAGTCTTGATAATGCCTCGTGAGTGCCTTTGGGTGCAAAGGGGCTCTACCAACATCTTTAGGGCCCCAGCGACCTCACCTGCTAGTGGCGCACCTGCTGATAAACGGACGAGGCTCGTTAATTTACGGTACCTATGGAGTGGCTTCGGCCCCTACGTGGGTACCAGGTGGTACAACAGTGTTGGTCCGGGGGGGTACCACCGTGCAGCTGTGCTAAAGCCCCCCAAGTAACCCAGGCTGGGTTGCGTTAGGGGTTCAGCAGCTGCACCGCCGGGCCCGGGGCGATGTATGGAGCAGCAGGCATGGGACCAGTGGGGGCGAAACGGAGTCTAGTGTGGGTGGTGTGGGTCGATTCGCCGGCCAGGGAGACTCTTAGCAACGGCGTTACCGCGGCCGCCCGCAACAGTCATGGGGCCCGCCTGGGGCCAACCACCCCAGGAGGCTGCCCCACATGTTGCGCATAATCCTGATGTGGGATCGCCGCTCCGGGTGGTAACCGGTGTGGGGTAGCGGCGGCCTTGCATCAGGGGGGTTTGGGAGCCCTTCCGTCCGGCGAGTCGGCTCCGACCTAACCACACGGTTCTAGACAAAGCTAGCCCCTGCGCTTTGTCACTAACTGCTGCACCAAATGTCGCCCTGTCTTCACGCTTCTTCTTCAAAATCTACAATGGCAGTGCAATAAAAAAGAAATAAACGTTACACAGCGGCCCTAGGAAACCCCACAACTTCACATTTCGAGGTGGAGTTCACTAACGTCCGTGGACTCCATGCGAACCTCGATACCGTCCACCACCACCTTGAGACGGCACGGCCCGCTGTGATGTTCCTCACGGAGACACAAATACGCCGCCCTGACGACACGTCTTACCTGTGTTACCCCGGCTATGTCATCGAGGAACAATTTCGAGACAAAACCGGGGTGTGCGTGTTCGTTAGGGCGGATGTTTGCTGCCGCCGGTTGCGCTGCCTAGAGAACCCCTCCAATTCCGTCCTTTGGCTGCACGTAGACCATGGCTCTATGAGCCAGATCTACGTGTGCGTCTACCGATCCCACACAGGGGATTCTGAGACAACAAAGCTCTTCCAGTACCTCAGCGAGACGGCTGATGAAGCGCAGGTGCGGTTCCCGAACGCTGACCTAGTATTTCTGGGGGACTTCAATGGCCATCACATTGAATGGCTGGGGTCCCTCAAGACTGATCATGTGGGTAGAGCCGCCCATGCGTTCGCTCTCTCCCACGGTCTGACCCAGATGGTATGCGGGATCACCCGGATACCAGACAGGTCAGATCACGCGCCCGCTCTGCTGGATCTACTGCTGACGAGTCGCCCAGCCCAGTACAGTGTTTCGGTAGGAGCCCCACTGGGTAGTTCCGACCACTGTGTTGTTCACGCTGGAATGAAGGTGTCACCTCCTGCACGTCCTGTACAAACGTCACGACGACTATGGCACTACTCGTCAGCGGATTGGGACGGTCTACGCGATTATTATGCGTCCGTCCCCTGGAGCCAGCGCTGCTTTGTATGAAAGGCTCCTTCGGATAGTGCTTCTACGATTGCTGGCGAGATCAGTTTAGGGATGGATTATTACATCCCTTTCACTGATGTCGCCAGTATCCGCAGAGCCCGTCCCTGGTTCGGGCAAGATTGTGCCAAAGCTGTTCGACAAAAACAGTCGGCATATCGCGCCTGGATCCGGGCCCGGGCTGTGCGCGACCCAAACGTGGGCCACCTCAAAGCAGCGTACAACCGGGCCACAAAGTCAAGTAAGAGGGCCTTTAAGAGAGCGGATGCCCAGCGCGTCGCGCGGCTTGGTCAGGAGCTCACTTCCCATCCCACGGTCAGCCGTGGATTCTGGCAACTGGCCAAAGCCGTGCAATCTAACTTTTGTCAGCCCTCGCTGCCACCGCCGCGTTACCCAGATGGAACACTGGCTTACAAAGCCCAAAAGAAAGCGGATATGCTCGCATACCTCTTTGCGGCTAATTCCCGGGTCGACGACCGTGGCCTGCAGCCCCCCGCCATCGCCAACTGTGGCCACACAATGCCTGATATTGTTATCAGGCAATGTGATGTACGGGCAGTGCTGCGGTCACTCGACACGCGGAAAGCCAGTGGCCCTGACGGCATTCCGGCGGTGGTGCTACGAAAATGTGCAGCTGAGTTGTCTCCAGTATTAACGCGTCTGTACCGCCTGTCATACTCTTCAGGACTCGTGCCGGAGGTCTGGAAGGAGGCGAACGTACAACCGATCCCCAAGAAAGGGGATCGGTCCGATCCAGGCAACTATCGACCCATAGCTGTCACCTCAGTCATTTGCAAGGTGCTTGAGCTCCTTATAAATAAGCAGCTCATGCAATTCCTAGAGGATCACTCGCTAATCAATGATCGAAAATACGGCTTCAGGCCAAAGCGATCAACGGGTGATCTTCTGGCATTCGTAACGCATGTCTGGGGTGGGGCTATGGAAAGGCACGGCGAGTCCTTGGCTATTAGCCTGGACATCGCCAAAGCCTTCGATAGGGTGCTTCGCTCCTTTCCAAGCTTCCAGCATATGGTCTACCTCCTCAACTGTGCAGCTGGATTGCCAGCTTTTTAAACGAGCGTCGAGTGCGGGTCCTCTGCGATGGCCAGGCTTCTCGCTTCTTGCAAGTGAATGCCGGGGTACCGCAGGGGTCCGTACTATCACCAACTCTCTTTCTTCTGCATATCAATGATATGCTATCCCTCGGGAACATTCATTGCTATGCAGATGACAGCACACTGCACGGGAGTTACTCGGTTCGTCCGACGGCGGGGCGATCTGAGATTGAGGAGGAGAGACGACGACTCGTGGCTGATCTCGACCGTAACCTCGACAGTATCTCTCAATGGGGTACCGACAACCTGGTCGAGTTCAATGCCCGTAAAACACAGGCGTGTGCATTTACTGCGAAGAAATCCCCTTTCCTTCCCCTACCCTCTCTTCAGAATGCATTATTACCAATGAAGGACAACCTTGATATCCTTGGCATAGACGCTCGTCGAGAGCTCAATAATAAAAACTACATCGAAAGATGTATAGGACTCTAGCTTCGCGGAAACTAGGAATACTGAATAAGGTAAAGAGATTCTTTACACCGGACCAGAGGTGTCTGCTGTACAAGACGCAGATTAGACCCTGCGTCGAATACTGCTCTCACCTCTGGGACGGCTCCGCGAAGAATCTGCTGGACGCTTTCGACGCTATGCAGCGACGGGCTATCCGTATTATAGATTGTCCGGAGGTAACGGGAAGCCTTGAGCCGCTAGTTCAGCGCCGAACAATAGCTTCCTTGGCCGCATTCTACCGTATTTACCACGGCGAGTGTTCTGAAGAGCTCTTCAATCTGATCCCACCCTCTTCCTTCCGATCCCGAACGACTCGTGCCGGGCAGAGATGCCACCCCCACACAGTGGATAGCATGTTCGCGAGAAACGAACGTTTTAAACGTTTGTTTCTCTGCCGAACGATAGTGGCCTGGAACGCCCTGCCTGTGCACGTGTTTCCTCCCACATATAATCCTGGGTTCTTTAAGCGGAGCGTGAAGAGGCACATCAGTAGGTCGTCAAGTTGAGGGCCACTCTCAATAGTAATGTGTGCTGTGAGAGTGGCCCACAATCGCTAGACGTCGTCACGACTTACCACCAGGCGGGCAGCGTCAATTTGGCGAACCAAATCTATAAAAAAAAAAAAAGTAAATCATTGCAATTATCTAAATTTTAACATCAAATTTTCGATTGTTTTATATTAAGCTACTTAAACCGGCTAAACAATTAATTTTGTAATATGTAACGATTTATAAACTTAACACAAACGGGTCTTTTACGCGATTATTGAGATATATACATACCTCTTTATTACACGACGTTTCGACCCTACCGAATGAGGTTCCGTACGCAAAGGGTAAAACGGGAACCTTATTACTAAAACTCTGCTGTCCGTCCCTATGTCTGTCACCATGCTGTATCTCATGAACCGTGATAGTTATAAAGTTTTAAGTTTCACAGATGATATTGTATTTCCTCTGCCTCCATTACAACAAGGGGATAGGATAAGGGGACTCCCGTACAATAAAAGTGAGCTTTTATTGCTATTTTGGTACAGAACCCTTGTGTGCGAGGCCCACTCGCACTGGGTCGAATTATTTGTTGTTATTTCGTACACGTCACACGTTTTCAAGTTACGATTTTTTTCTGTGTTTAATTCGTTTTAAATATTTCTAATACATACATATATATTATAATTATATATAGAAAATACCCAAACTCCAAAACAAACATTTGTGGAATTGAACCGGGGAGCTCAGGGACGGCAGTAGCATACTCATACCACTGCGTCACCGAGGCAGTCAATACGTCAGTTTATACTGACATTCAAATTAAATTATAGTTTTAACATTTTCTTACAACGCATTGTCGGGAAAGAATTTACCCGATTAAAAAAAAATTACATTGGTTTTCAGCAAATAATAGTAAGTTTAATCATTTTTCTCTTTAAAAAAAAAATATTAAATTAAAAAGAAATTACGGCAGAATAATTATCAGATGGCATAGCTTCTTTACAAAGTTTAAAAGAGCATTCTGTTTTTAATTGAATTTAAAAAATGAGGTTTGAAGTTTGTTTACATTTTGTAAACCTAGACTAGATCTTTCAGACTTGTTTATAACCGACTTCAAAAAAACAGGAGGTTTGTCGATTTTTCAGTAACTGATAGGTCTGCTTATATTATTAATTTCATCTTTGCACGTACAATAAAATGCGAGCCAAGTTGCGGACAAACGCTAGTTACAATATTAGTAAAACTTTTTCATGAGAAACTAATACTATTTCATGTTTTATAGACCGAGGTAAGGACTTGAGTATTTAGAAAATATTTTTTTATTTTACTTTAATATTCACTATGAATCGTGGTAGAGGTCAAATGGCATTCACGGAAAATATCGAAGTTTAGCCGAATCGCAGTTAGACTGGAAACCTGACCCCAACTGAGTTGGGAAATGGCTTAGTGAAAAAGTGTTATACTTGTATTATTATAAATCAGGAAATTCTTTATTATTTTGTGTGCTAATTTTCAACAGTTTAGTCGTAATTTAGTAGCAAACGTCCTTCCATAATATCATTAAATTTTACTATTTTATATCTTATTAAAATTAGCTTTTTAATATTAAACAAAAATGTTAATCTTTATTAAGCATTAAATAATTTAAATTTTTTATTAATTTTATTTTACTATTTCTTAGGAATGGGTAAGTAAATGAATATTACGGTATATCAAGAAGTTAGGGACTTAGTTTTTAATTAATTTTCGTCAGAAAAAGCAGATTATATTTTGTTATTTTAGAAAGTTAGGTATATTTTGCACTCTTTTAGTACTTATAAAGGTCCCCATTCACGATGAAACCATATAGTTTTCGCAACCATCATTTGGTCAGAAATGATGGTTGCACCTCAACCGAATGATAATGCATCCAAACATGGTACGATTGACGGTGCAACCGTTTGGAACACATGGCCATAGATAATACACATTGTGCATAGCTTCACCATAGAGTAAAAAGGATAGTTCTCAGAAATTTATTTCACTTTAAACTCCGAATGAAATACATTTTATGCCTATATCCCCGCAGGGGTAGGCAGCGGTGCATTACACACGCACAATTTGCCAGTATGTTTAGTCCTACATAATAGGGGGCAAGCCTATTGCCGTCACCGGGCACACATATATTGGATTATGTCCAAAACGGCTGAATGAATTTCTAAAAAGTTTCGGCGTCTTGGACTTATATCCGAAATGTATTAAATAAATTTACAAAGTTATCTGTAGATCTCAAAATATATCTCAACTACATAGTATAGTTATCTGTAGATGTCAATCTATTTGGAAATCCAAAATGTTGCGACAACCATTAAAAATGGGATATTGGCCCGTCAACTTTGACAAATGATGGTTGCGAAAACCAAATGGTTCCATCATGAATGGGGACCTTAAAACTGGTACAAAAGAGGCATCACTTTGTTATTTTTTTAAATATAAGTTATATTAAAATATTAAATTAAGTTACATGTTTTTACGCTGATATTTTACTAAATTTTATTTTATTAATTTCATGCATAACCTCAAAAATTAGGTGACGGTTAGTTTTTTATTTTACTTATGACATCTACGTTTCATACATAATTCGTCCAAATTTTGAAAAGTTAAAGCAAAAAAGGACTTTATTTTGTAAACAATTTTTATTGACCAGGCAAACAAAACCTATGGAGTGTCGGTTGAGATATTAAACAGTCCCATTGGTATCTTAAACACTAATAGAGTTACCTATCTAAACTAAAAACCCATTTTGTAGGACATTAATCTAAAATAAGTACAATTTGTAAGATTAAAAAAAATTAAAAACTTAAATAAAAAATGTATTACTTTTAGTTATCATATAGTTATGATTTTATTATTATATTGTAGCGTTACGTAAGTAAACCTTAAATAATATACTTATGTATCTATTTCTCATTAGGTATATCATTAGTTAACATATACACAAACACACATTATCACGCCTATATCCCCGAAGAGGTAGGCAGAGGTGCATTACACACCCACAATTTGACAGTATTTTTAGTCCCACGTAATAGGGGGCAAGCCTATTGCCGTCACCGGGCACATTTATAAAGGGTTATGTCCAAAATGGTAGAATGAATTTAATCTAAAGTAGCAGCAATATTGTAATTAAAAAAAAAATTGTCAACATACAATGTGTCTAATACCAGTTCCTTATGTTAATTTAATTCTCCATACATTTCACACCAGCACCCCTAGCGGTAACGTCAGGGAACTGTGTGAAATGTATGGGGAATACGAAAACGTATTTCGAGCAAAAAATTAACGTAAGGAACTGGTACTAGACACTGTGTGTCCAGCGCCCCTAGCGGTAACGTCAGGAAACTGTATGAAATGTATGCGGAATACGAAAACGTATTTCGATCAAATTAACTTAAGGAACTGGTACTAAAAACACAGGTCTAATTCACATAAATATTGTTATTTATTCGGAATTTATTTAATTGCAATTTTTCAAATATTTACAGACTGCGGTACGTTTCACGTCAACATTTATTGAATAAATAATTTAAAGAATAATTATATTTTAATTCGAAAAAAATATTAAATACCAATGTTCTAAATATTTTTAGCCTCCAACTGTAAGTAATAGTTTATTAAAATTAATTATAAATTCATTTAATTTTATTTCGAAACTATTAAAATAATGTATTAACAATTTATTTTTTAAATATTCACAGAAAGTAAGTACTTATTTATTTATTTTATTTACCAAGTACTTACCTTTCCTTTCATTTCATTTTACTTATTTCATTTCATTTTATTTCATTTTATTTCATTAGATAATTACTGTAGAATAATAAAAAATAATCACATTACTTTTATTGTTAAAGGCAAATGTAAGTTAAATATTTGGAAGATTTAAGTATTTATTTACTACTTGCGGTAAATTACAAAGAAACCTTGTAAACCTTAGTTATTGTATTCGTATTATAATGTCGTCTACGACTTCATGTCGCATGAAAATAAATAGTGTTTAAACCTTTCTTGAACCTTGACGAATATTTCAAGACCAAAAACGAACAGTCATATTTATATAGATTACTAGCTGTCCCGGCGAACTTTGTACCGCTTGAAAGCCTTTCCTGATTCTGTACGAATATTTTTAAACCAAAATCAGCCAAATCGGTTAAGCCGTTCCCGAGTTTTAGCGAGACAAACGAACGGCGATTAATTTATACAGATACATTTTGTGGTTCCTCTTATTTACATTGTGGCTTATTTACATTGTGGCACACAACTGTGTGTATTTTCCCCCGTAGAGACCAAACAGGTGGTCAAAGTCCGCCGGGCGCCACTGGACCTTCTGGGTGTGCACCAGAGACGCCCGGCAACGGACGTAAGAGCGACATCGGGCAACGGAATGAAAAAAAAAAAAAAAACTATTTTGCTATAGTTTGCGATCCTGAGCCTCGGTGGCGCAGTAATGTGTATGTGATTGCCGTCTCTGAGGTCCCAGGTACGATTCCGAGTCGAGTCAAATATTTGTGTGCTCCACAAATTATTTCAGAGTTTGGGTGTTTTCTGTTTTTGAGATTTTAGTGGAAGAACCTGGCAAAAATAAACTTCAGGCCTTTTTCGAATCGCCGTAATCAATACTGCGAGACTGATTACATTCCAACGGTATTTACAATCTTACTGCGACTTATAAATATATGTTAATTATTTTTTTACATAATGATTGCAGTGTAAATGCTTGACAAGAGGTCCTCTTTCTCGCTTCAAGTTAATTGGAAATATTCACTTCAAAAATATTAAGGTAATCATATACTCGTACATATACTGATGACTGCTTCGACTCTGGAGTCTCGGGTTCGATTACCGGGTCGAATCAAATATTTGTGTAATCCACAAATGTTTGTTTCGGAGTTCCGATGTTTTCCTATCCTACACGCTTATAACTTAGTTTGGGCTAGATGACGTTGTGTGAGAATGTCCAAAATATTTATTTATTATTATAAACACGCCTGTTTTCAGCAGACTTCAAAAAAACCGACTTTAATTTACCGGATTGGTACCAAATAATTTTGTTGGGATGGGACCAAATTTAAATCTAACCAATCGGCAAGCAGTAACATTTAAAAAATTCGGAATCGTTTACCCTGTCCTGGACCCTGGTTAAAAAATATAAGGTTTTTAATTCGACAGTATGTATTTTTGTTTGTTACCTCATAACTAGAACTAGGTGTATTTTGAAAATCCATATATTTAATACGACAATTTGTCTATCTGTCGGTCCATCGCGTTTTTCAATTTACATACATTTGCATGAAATATTAAAATATTCTTTTCTTTTTTTTTTTACATATATTTTAATTTGGTCCCATTCCGACAATTAAAATTCTGGAATAAAAAGTAGCATGGAATCAGCTACCTGCCAGTTGTTACATAGATTAGACGGAACAAATAGACAGCCAAAATGTTATAAATAGCTTTATAAACCTTCAAATTCTATCCATCCAAAGGTTGCCTGGTAGAAATTGCTTTATGCAATAAGGCCGCTCATTGTACTGCTCATATATGTACCTAAGCTCTGTGTATGTAGATATATTAATAATGTATTGGCGCACGATAAAGCGCATAAAAAAAAAATTATAAACCAACTTTGAAAAAGGAGGCGGTACTCAATTCGACTGTATGTTTTTATGTTTGTTACCTTATATCTTTTGACTGGGTGAACAAATTTTGATATTTTTTTATTGAAAGCTACTACATCCCAAGTAGTCTTATTGCGACAATTATTTGGTCCCATGTCGGTCATTTGAAGTCGGTTGCTGTGTAAATTATTGACGTGTTTGGAACATTTTCCTCATCAACCGCCAATACTTCAGTTCATCCGCGATCATGATGCTAGCAGGAGTTCAATTTTTGCTGAGCGCGTGGCTGGTGGCTTTTTAGGTTACCTCTGGCGCTCCGCAAAAATCGGGTTCCCAAATACTCACATACCAAACAACGTTTCTTGTCCTGCACCTGGAGCTAGTTAGGAATAACTAGTTCTTTTGTGTGAGACTATCGACTAATCAAGCATTACCTTGACATTGGCGAAATCATCGACGAACATCGATGGAGCCACGTTTTTAAGAAAAGAAGATGATGCTTGCAACAGCGCCAAAATATCGGAGAGTCAATAATATATTACACTAGTGGTCGCCCGCGACTTCGTCCGCGTGGTAATTTGGATTTTTACCCGTTCCCGTCGCGCCGCGTCATATTTTGATCAATTCACACAATATCTTTATAAATTGTAGCCTATGTGTTATTTTGATGTATAAGCTACATTATTGTAAAGTTTCATTAAAATCTAGTAGTTTTTACGTGTAAGAGTATGGATGGATGGATGTTTCCATCCATCCATACATACATACTTACATACTTACATACTCATAAACTTTCGCGTTTATAATATTAGTAGGATAGTAATCCCGAACATACTAATAGTAATTTGTATTAAATTGTATTTTAACTTGATTTCAGACCCCGGTAAGTAGTTTTAATTTATTTATTCATTTATGTACACACAGTATAAACAATATTGTGAATAGAGATATTTTAAACATGTATACAAAGGCTCCACTTATCTTTAAAGAGATCTCTTCCAATGGGCCTAGGACAGGAGAAGTGAGTTCAATCAGTTGGTGGTGTGTGTGCAGGTTGGTACGGTTGTAAACTTAAGGTTAATAAACTTACATACACTATAACTACACAAATACACAAATACATACATATTAACTTATCATAAACATACATACATTAACTTACAAATAGTTAAGGAAGGGAAGCGGGATAGTGTTCCTTCACTTTCTTCTTGAAGACAAAAACAGTTTTGCAGTTCCTTATATCGTCCGGAATAGCGTTCCAAAGCCGAACAGCATAAACAGAAAAAGAGTAGGAAAAGAAATCGGTTTTATAGGAAGGACAGTTGAGGCGGTAGGAGAGGTGAGGCCGGCACGGTTCATCTGATGCGTGCATCAGAGTGAACCGCTCCCGCAGGTAGGAAGGATATGAGGGATTGTGTAGGACATTGAAGAGGAGACATAATAACCGAGTATTGCTACGAAGGCGGATTGGGAGCCACTTGAGTTCCTTGCGAAATTTTGAGACATGATCATACTTACGTAAGTTAAAAATAAATCGAATACCTAAATTTTACAACCGCTCAAGTTTGTTTAAGAGCTCCTCAGTAGCATCCAAGCAGCAAGCATCCGCATAGTCTAAGATGGGCAGAATAAGCGTCTGGGCCAGTGTAATTTTGGTGTCCAGAGGCAAGAAACTCTGTAGACATTTTAACGTGTGAAAAGTAAAGTGAATCTTTTTGCTGACCTCATTAATATGACCAACCCAAGACAAATTGCCGTCAAAGAAAACTCCCAAGTTCTTAGCGGTATCGGAGTACTTGATTGGAATGTCGTCCAGCAATATAGCTGGCAGAGAGGAGAAAGTACACCGCCCTGAGGTACACCCGCAGCAAGATTACACCATTCAGACTGTTGGTCATTATAGCGAACATACTGCGAGCGGCCCTGAATATAGGATTTAAACCAGGCCACAGCCTCCGAGGAACAATTCAACGTCTTAAGGATCCCTAGGAGAACATCAAAATCTACAGAGTTAAAGGCACTACTGAAGTCCAGTAGCACCAATACCGTGAGAGACCTATTCTCCATAGCCCAACGTATGTCATCGGTCACCTTAAGGAGTGCCGTCACAGTACTGTGACCTGGCCTAAACCCAGATTGAAAGGGGCTAAGGAGATTATTGCGTGTCAGGTGACTTGTCAACTGCCGATGAACTGGAGTGGGGGAGGGGGGGGGGGCTGGTTCTTCTTTTTTGGACGCTATAGAGAACCTTCCATACCCAAAAGCAGCAGCAGATAGCATTTTTTTTAAATAATTTCTTGCAAAAGATTTTCTTGGGCCTGTCACAAGTAGTGGAGACAAATTCCATCATCACCCCTTAAATATTTATTGAGCGGAGCGTAGCGTATCTTAGACGATAAGTGTAAATCGTTTGTGTGCCAACTCCTCCGAAACGGCTCCACCGATTTTGACCAAATTTGGTATGCTGGTCGACATCATACCCGGGAGTGCATATCTCTGAAATCATGAAAATAGAGCATAAAAAAATTAAAGAAATTTGCTCCGCTCAACATTTGCAATTAGTAGCATGCATTGCATACCTAGTTATATATATTTTGTTTTTGAGCGGAGCGAAGCGAAGCTCAATCTTAGACGACAAGGGTAAATCGTTTGTGTGCCAACTCCTCCGAAACGGCTTGACCGATTTTGAACAAATTTGGCATGCTGGTCGACATCATACCCGGGAGTGCATATGTGGCGAATACCTTATCTCTGACGTCATACGTCTAGATACTACAAGAAGGCGTGCCTTTCGAGTACCTACCATAATATTCCACCAATAGCTAGATGTGCACATACACTTCAACAAGTAAACAACTCGTAGGTACAACATAAGTATAGGTTTTAAAACTTGTTCCTATTGTCTAAGCCACAACTACCTAAACCAGTTTTGTATTATCGGGAATATTCTAATACTATAGGTACTTGTATACGTTATTATAAAAGCGAATGCATGTCAACAATAAATATTCATTCATCCACATACTGTGTTACTGTAAACGTCCCAATATACCTCCCAACAACCACTACACTGGTGACCCCGACGTGATGGCGGACCTATGAGATCAAGGTGTATATGTCGGAAGCGACCTGATGGAGTGTCGAAGGCACGTAGTGGAGCTGATGTATGGCGAACTACTTTGCTTCGCTGGCACACTGCTTGGCCTATAGTCTGCAATCGCGTTTTATGCCTGGCCAAACAAATCATTGCGTCACTAGTTGTACACTAGTTTTCGCACCGGGATGGCTCAGGTTGTGCAGAGACAGGAACACTTGCTTCCGAAACGATTTCGTGACGAATGGCCTTGTCGTTGAAGATACGTCACAATAGACTTCGGCATAGCAGCCCAGCAGTGTAAAATGACTCTGGAGGACCTATCCGAGTTAGCAGATCGCGTGAACGACATCATTCCAGTAACCGCGCAGATAAGTGCGCCAGTCCCTAGGCAAGTAGCAGCTACAACGTCGACGACCGCTGAAAGTAATGACGTAGCCATGCTCACTCGTACCGTATCGGACCTCAACCGCAGATTGGAGGCAATGAGCATGGACCTGCATAGACTTTCCCGCTCACGTTCCAGAAACGACAGAAGCATCCCGAGACATAACCGCTCGAGGTCGCGCTCACGTACTAGTGGTGATAACTCACATTGCTACTACCATAATCGGTTCCGGGATAAAGCACGCAAATGCTCACAGCTCTGCTCGTTTAAGAAGTCGGAAAACTTCCCATGCAGCTGTTAGTGGCGGTAAACGACTGCCTTTCTATTTCGAGCCGCCTGTTCATAACGGATCGCAAGACGAAGATTTCGAGACCCGTGTCAACCTCATTGGTTCAGACCTTCCCACGATCTGCTGTTCGGAAGCCACGTATGAAAACCCGGTATGAGTTGTTTGCCGCCAATGGAACAATCATTGCCACCTACGGTGACTTGGCACTGACATTAGACTTAGGCCTTCGCCGCGCGTTCAGATGGCGTTTTATTGTGGCTGACGTCACAAAGCCAATCATCGGCGTCGACTTTTTAGGCTACTACATTAGTCGACTGCCGTAACCAATGCCTGATTGATGGAATTACAACACTAACAGTTGCCGCTCCACATCAACCTCCAACCGAGGGTATTTCATCCGTCCACACTGTTACTGATAACACCAAGTACCATCGTTTGTTGAGACAGTACCCGGACGTCACGCGCCCTGCTGGTAAATCCAAGGTCGTGAAGCATTCAACGGTGCACCATATACGCACCACTCCTGGCCCACCAGTAGCCAGCCGCCCACGTCGCTTGGATCCAGAACGCGTAAAGATTGCGAAAGCTGAGTTTGAGGACATGTTGCAAAACGGTACCGCACGTAAATCCGACAGTCCATGGTCTTCACCACTCCATTTGGTACGCAAGAAGAATGATGGATGGCGACCATGTGGAGACTACAGACTACTGAACTCACGCACAATTCCAGATCAGTATCCAATCAAGCACCTGCAAGATTTTACGTACCAACTCACTGGCAGCACTATTTACTCGACCATAGACCTCGTAAAAGCGTACAACCAAATCCCAGTCTTTGAAGAAGACATAGCGAAGACTGCAATAACGAGTCCTATGGGATTATACGAGTTCCCATTTATGGGATTCGGGCTCCGCAATGCCGCCCAGACGTTCCAGCGCTTCGTGGACGAGGTACTCAGAGGCTTGGACTTCTGTTTCGCATACATAGATGACATTTTGGTCAGCAGTAACAGCGAAACTCAACATCAAGAGCACCTAAGACAACTGTTCCAGAGGCTAAGCGACTACGGTGTATTCATTAACACTAGCAAGTGCGTCTTTGGGAGACCAGAAGTTGAATTCCTGGGATACAGAGTCTCCGCAGCAGGCATACAGCCGTTAGACATCAAAGTCAAAGCCATATTGGACTTTCCAATACCTAAAACGGTTAAAGAGCTACGACGTTTCCTGGGTATGCTTAATTTTTATCGATGTTCCATCCCAGCAGCTGCAGCCCTTCAAGCTCCACTCAATGGATTACTAACTGGACCAAAGATCAAAGGATCTCACCCAGTTACCCTAACACCAAACCTTTTGGAAACATTCCAGAAGTGCAAGCAAAGTCTGTCTGAAGCCACACTTTTGGCACATCCTGATCCAAAAGCTGAGCTCCAAATCCAGACGGACGCATCTGACACAGCAATGGACGCAGTCTTACAACAACGTAAAAGTCAAGATTGGCAACCTCTCGCGTTCTTCTCAAGAAAACTCAGTCCATCCCAGAAGAAATATAGTCCGTACGATCGAGAACTCTTAGCTATCTACGAGGCTATACGCTATTTCAAGTTCATGATTGAAACACGAGTTTTCTCCGTTGCCACTGATCACAAGCCATTAACATTTGCCTTCAAAACCAGTTTCGATACCTTGATTTTATCAGTCAATTTACAACTGACATCAGGTATATCAAGGGAGAGAAAAATGTAGTCGCTGATACCTTATCCCGAATCGAAGAGCTGACACAGCCTTTAGACTACAAGGCCTTAGCTAAGAAACAGCTAACAGACTCCGAGCTACATGACTATCTTAAAAATGGTTCATCCCTGCACCTGAAGAAAGTCTGACTGCCAGGCTGCAACATCGAAGTCTATTGTGACGTATCTTCAACGACAAGGCCATTCGTCACGAAATCGTTTCGGAAGCAAGTGTTCCTGTCTCTGCACAACCTGAGCCATCCCGGTGCGAAAGCTAGTGTACAACTAGTGACGCAAAGATTTGTTTGGCCAGGCATAAAACGCGATTGCAGACTATAGGCCAAGCAGTGTGCCAGCGAAGCAAAGTAGTTCGCCATACATCAGCTCCACTACGTGCCTTCGACACTCCATCAGGTCGCTTCCGACATATACACCTTGATCTCATAGGTCCGCTGCCCTAGTCGTCCAACTACAGATACTGCCTCACTATAGTCGACCGCGCAACACGCTGGCCTGAGGCATATCCGCTGCAAGATATCACAGCTGAGACCGTTGTGAACGCTTTAATATCAGGCTGCATAGCACGCTATGGATGCCCTGAGCACATCACCACAGACCGCGGACGGCAGTTCGTGTCAAAAGTCTTCAGAGACCTGGTGTCGCTTCTAGGTGCTACCCATCATCTCACAACGATTTATTATCCAGCAGCCAATGGAATCGTGGAACGAATGCATCGAACGCTCAAATCGGCCATTTCATGTCACGCTACAGCAAGCTGGACTGAAGCACTTCCATGGGTTCTTCTACGCATACGAAGCTCATGTAAAGAAGACTTGCAGACTTCAGCAGCAGAACTTGTCTACTGTGAAGCACTACGCTTGCCTGGACAGTTCCTAACCACCAGCCCTCAAGATCCAGTGGACATGACAGAGCTAGTCGGCAGACTTCGCCTACATATGGCAAAGCTGACTCCACAGCCAACTTCATGGCACACCAGCTCAAGTATAACCTTCTACTTCTAGAACTTACCTACAGCCACTCATGTCTTCTTACGCCAAGGTCCATTAAAAAAACCACTCGAGGCCCCATACTCTGGACCATACAGAGTAGTTCGGCGCGACGAGAAGACATACGATATTGACGTGCAAGGCAAGACCCAAAAGGTCACTATAGACCGTTTTAAGCAAGCTTTCTTGGCCAGAGAACTCCCTGACGAGACACGCGACCAGCTACAGGTCCAGAACTACCTGCCCGCAGATGACCTCACAAGGAAAACAAGAAGTGGACGCAGAGTGCGATTTCCAGATTACTATCGCCCGTAGTTACGGTCTCACCGGGGGAGTAGTGTGGCGAATACCTTATCTCTGACGTCATACGTCTAGATACTACAAGAAGGCGTGCCAATAGCTAGATGTGCACACGCACTTAAACAAGTAAACAACTCGTAGGTACAACATAAGTATAGGTATTTAAACTTGTTCCTATTGTCTCATCGGGAATATTCTAGTACTATAGGTACAACTACTACACATATCTTTGAAATCATGAAAATAGAGCATAAAAAAACATTAAGAAAATTTGCTCCGCTTAACATTTGCAATTAGTAGCATGCATACCTAGTTAGTATTTGTTGTTATAGTGGCAACCGAAATACATCATCTGTGAAAGGAGTATGCCCACAAAAGTATGGGGATTGGTTTCCAAACAAAAGTCGTTGTGCACAAGTGAAATTTACGTCATTCGGAGGAGTTTTTAATGTATATTCTATAACAACAAACATAATCAATCCAACTCGCCGGACATTCGAGAAAAAAGCATATGAATTTCACAAAATTAGGTTATGTTTATCACGAGCTGGGCGTTTAATAATTGCCTACATATTGCGTTTTCTATGGTATGGCGAGGGAAAGTGTCGGACTTTATTGGGTCATGAATGAGAGCGATGTAACTTACCCGATTTTTGTTATTATTTAATCAGTAGAGCAGTCAATCTAGTAATACAGATGTCTATCGAGTAAGGTACCTACCTACCTACATACAATGTAAATAAAACAAATAAGTATAACATAATTTCAATTCTTTTATTTCATTCATTTTCATATGAAAACTCATCAAAAATATTATCTAAATAACTTGCTGGAGCAAACACATCATTGTGTCTACCCCAACCCAGATACCAAGTTATTGCCATAACATGGGCACAACAGCCGACGGTCCTGTTACCTACTAAACAGCTGCAGCAATAACCTGTAATTGCAGAAACAGTGTTGGCAACATATTCACTACGGCTTATTAATAAATAAGTGTGGTATGTCCTGCCTCCAATATGCCTGGACTTCATTCTTCCCCTCAATAAATAATGATTTGTACCTAGAATAAGAGGGAAGTCATCCTCTATTTCATTATTTACTTCTAAACTGTAAGTACCATTAGCTCTCACATGTTCACCATAATATGAACGAGCTTGTTTGATCTGGTATGTCCCCAATGCAAGTTTTTTTAAATCAGATATGGTGAGTCTTGGAAACCCTTCTAAATGTGGGTGGTGAACATTAATTGTTATAAACGTAGCTCGACGCCTGTTTAGATTTTCTTCAGGAACTATATTTGCAAGAATATTTTCTATTTTTAGTCGTTGTCTTGCAATGGCAACATACTCAGATGCTTCCGGTTGGTCTTCAATGAGAGGATGGAATTTATTGGTAAGCGCACATCCATTTCTGAAATCTATCATCAAATGTTTAGCAGCTGTATTAAAATAGTCTTGCCGAAATAATTTAAAGTCACGTTTGAGACCACCATTGACAACCTCAACGACCCATCTCCACATTGTGACACATCGTGACTTATTAGCCTGTAATGTGGTCAGCTGGTGTTCACCCTCAGACAAAAACTCAGGCATATGGGCTTTATAACCATATTCTCTCAATAATGGAACTACATCTCTAAATCCCCTATCAAGGATGAAAACATCTCCCTCTCGAAAATAACTTCTCATAGCACCAGTGATCTCGCGAAACTCATTGCTCATAATTGTAGCATCATTTATTGTGGCTTTATAAGGCCCTAAGCAGTCTAAAATGTCTGAAAATAAATAATTGCTGCTACTTTGCACATACACATATGTAGCATCACATATGACAATGGCAGGCTTGATTTCACTATCCAGATGAGGATTTCCAAATAAACCCTCAGGAATTATTTTATTCCTTAAAGCTACTTCTGCTATTGTCATATGATTAAGACCTAGATATAAGGGAACCAGCTGTTGTGCCATGCAATCTCTAGCCTTCGACATATACCTTTCCAGAGTGCTACGGGGTAATTGAAATAGACTGCACAGCCTTTCGTTGCTATCACCAGTACGCAATTTCACTAAATAAATGGATAGAGCGATACTAGCAGAAGGTACTTCGTTGTAAAGATTGCTCATTTCTCTTAAAAGATCATGGAATTGCGCTGTGTGTCCTAGCCAATAGTGGCAGAGATTTGGTGGCATTGCACTTATATTGCTAAAGTCCAGAGACTCCAGACTCGATCTCTCCATCATTCGAAACATTTGGTCAACCTGAGTTGCCGTAAAATCTCTATAATTTGAATCTAACTGATCCCGGCAGTCATTTTGCAAATGGTATCTGCATATCCGAGCAGAAGGTGGGACATAAAATCTATAATGCCGAAGTAAGTTTTGCTTTACTGCAGCTGGTACCAATAACCGTTCAACATTTTCGCATTGAGGAAAAATACAGTGTCTTGATGACGATAATGCACGTTTATGAGTTTGTGATACTATCTTCACCGATTCTTGCTGTTCAGGTTGTAACACAACAGGTGGCATTGGAGGAGGTTCAGGTATTTGTGGAGATACATCAACTTCCATGTTTCCAACAAATCTAGGATAGTCCTGATGAATTTGCCTTTGCAGATGTATCCTAGAAGTTGTCCAAAATGCCACACAAACTCTAGTAATGCGGCCTACCTGAAAATAATGCACTTGCATTATCATTTATGAAATAAAACAAACATAATTTACAAATAAAAAGACAGGACTGTTTTTATGTACCTACTACTCTATGACACTTGGAGACAAATACCGTTCATTAGAGACCTCTTTCATCAAAATTCATTCAGCCTGATGGACAATTATGATAGATGGATATCAATGGATATACATACATACTGTCAAACAACATTACCCTCCTTTCTTTAGCAGTCAGGTAATAATATATTAATATACCTAATAAGACTGTTGTTGTTAGTCTTATTTTGGTATGGTTTCCTTAGACACAAATAGCTTTTTAGTTAACTAGCAGAGGCTATTCTTTACTACTTAAGAACCTCTAAATAAAATAGGAAAATATAATACTAACCAAATGGGGTAGTGTTTGTTGAACTATAACACTTCTTTCAGGACAGTTAGGGTGCACAAGATGAGTGCGAGATCTTAGAATGGACATACCACAACCTAAGCATACACTTCTATGTCCAAACATTGGAGGTGGTATAGTCTCTCCTTCAGGTACTTGTTGTAGTATCTCAAAGCATTCAAAGCATAGGTTATCTTCAGGAGAGGCCTGCAAAAATAAACAACCATTTCAAAATCGGATTGCTAATCCATGTAAAATAATATTCTAAAACATAATAGGTAGGTACTGTGAAACAAGATTATATTCTTCACATGGCAAGATTATATTGTTGCTTGTTTTTATATATGTACTTTTGTATTTTACTAAATAATTATAACACGATAAATAGATATTACTTACCGGTGTTGGTGATATCCAGACACGAAGAATATTTGTCTTGAATGCAGTCGCGTCTTGTAATAGACGCCGGCGCTGGTGTGATAGTCTCATGAAACAGTTGATACACCGTAGTCGATTATCCGCCATCGTTCACACAATAAATAAAGAGTATATATCTCGATGTTTTTGCTGATTATTATAGCTACGGAGGAACACTAGGCTCGACTCGACGTAAAACTTATAAAAATCTAAATAAGCACTGAAATCACAACAAACGAAAAAATAATCACGAGAGCGTCAACGTCAGTGAAAAAAAGTGACATTTAATGTTATGTTACTCAAGTGAAATCGCACTTAATGTTGCCATAAACAGATTCGCAATTAAGTACGTTTTTTTACAAATTATAGATATAAATTATTGAATGTACGTATTGATGTATAGACATTATATACTATTTAATATGTAATATGATATTAATAATAAAATATCATTAATTACATAATAATAACATATAATTATATTTATTAACCGTAAGCCTTCTCCAGAATAACTTTTAGTTTATTTTACTATTGTTTTTAGTTTATACTACACTTCACTACAGAAAACTTGAAACAGTTCGTGTACGTGTACTGATTTAATACGCGGAAATTGGTAGAGTTACATTTTAGTGTATTTACTGGCAATACTTGTAATAACGAAAGGAAATTGACGATCTTGCATTATTGCAAGTCATATAAATAGCAAATTATTAAACGTATTTTTTTTCCGGCGAAGTTATGGCTTAGTATTTTGAAAGTTGTTATGAAAATTAAAGACAGTATTTTTAATTATATTTTGATTGTTGCACACTCCGAAACCATGATTGGGCTTACTCCTTTCAACTTTCTAACTATCACGGTTCATGAGATACAGCTCAAGACAGACGGACAGCGAAGTCTCAGTAATAGGGTTCCTGTTTTACATAAATTAATCGAATGAAAAAAAAATCTATTTTCATTGTTGATGCACGTGTTTCCATTGCAACCATTTAATCATCTGGCTTTTCGGTGATGTCCTCCAAGGTGACATTTTCGGTGATTATTCCTCCGTGGTCAGCTCTATTTTCATGATTTCAGAGATATGCACTCCCGGGTATGATGTCGACCAGCATGCCAAAGGTCAAAATCGGTCGAGCGGTTTCGGAGGAGTTGGCAATCATGAAAATTAATGTGACGTATAACAGAAATCCCTTTTTATTTACAGAAACCCCGGAAAATATACTCTATGACTGGCTCAACAACTCAAGGAGGATGCCCGAAGTGCGACTGCAGGGATTGTTTAACAACAACACCAGATAGAACCGACGTCGTACGTAAAAGAAGAGTTACATCATGCAAATAAATGCATGGGGTTATGGAAAGTAACTCTTCTGTCACGTACTACTTACGCAAAAGAGTGAAAATATAGAGATACTTATCGTCTGTTTTTTTTTTATTAGCACCAAAATTCCGATTTAAAATTAATTGTATGCAAGTGTAAGCAACTAGCTGATCGCTGCAGCTCCAACCGCGTGATTTAGTTTAGCCGTTCCCGGTGGGAACACATTAGCGGGATAAAAAGTAGCCTATATTACTCAGGGTGAATGTAGCTTACCAATGGTGAAAGAATTTTTGAAATCGGCATAGAAGTGTTTGAGCTTATTCATTACAAACATACACACAAAAATACAAATCTTTCCTCTTTATAATAGTAGTAGCTGAAAAACTATAGGTACACCTTCCTCAATAACCACTCTATCTATTGGTGAAAACCGCATCGAAATGCGTTGCGCAGTTTTAAAGATCTAAGCATACATGGGGACGGAAGCGATTTTGTTTTATACTATTTTGTGATGGAGTTTGCTAATGGAGGGGCTCGTGGTCTAGTGGTAACCGAAAATGTTAACACATTGCAAAGGTTAAGCAACATCTAGTCAGGCAGGTCTTAGGATGGGTTACTATTCCTTATGAAATTAAAACCCCTCCGTGCCTCGGAGAGCACGTTAAGCCGTCAGTCCCGGTTGTCATACAAACATCTATGGCAGTCGTTAGGGGTAGTCGGAGTCCTAAATCAAAAATCCGACCGGTCTAACTACAGAAAAGTCGATATCGCCATCGGTCGCGGAGGTCAGATGGCAGTCGCTTCACGTGAAATATCGAAGTTCAGCCGAATCGCAGTTAGACTTGAAGGCCGACCCCAATTACAGTGGGAGAAGGCTCGGTGGATGATGATGTTAAAATATGCTAATTTTCTTAAGACATTGAGAATAATTGTTCAATATGAGGAGCAGTGGTATTATATAGTGGTAACTGAGTAGGTTAACACATTGCAAAGGTTAAACAACATCTAGCCAAACTAAGTCATCCTTAGACTTTGTTGACCCCTCCTTGCTTTGGAGAGCACGTTAAGTCGTCGGTCTCGGTTGTCACAAAAAAATAAATAATAATTATATTATAATAAAAAAAATATATTATAATATATATTTTGGACATGCTCACACAATGTCATCTAGCCCAAACTAAGCCATAAGCTTGTGCTATGGGATCTAGACAACTGATAAAAATACGTAAATATACCTAAATACATACATATTACACATAGAAAACACCCAAACTCCGAAACAAACATTTGTGGATAACACAAATATTTGATTCGACCCGGGATCCCGGGAATCGAACCCGAGACTCCGAAATCGAAAGCCGATGCGCTACCGACTACGCCACGGAAGCAGTTAAAATATACAAACATTCATGGCAGTTGTTACAGTTATTCGGAGCCCTAAAATAAAATGCAACTGGTCTCACTACGATCTTCGATATTGCCCATGGGTGGTGGAGGTCAGATGGCAATCGCTTCACGGAAAATAAAGCAAAAACTATAGTCTTGGGCTGTGCTTGAACCAACAACTGTTCCCTGTCAAGGACGAACGTTCTACCAACTGATCAAGACACCACTATTCGAAATCTTCTAAACTAGGTATGCAATGCATGCTACTAATTGCAAATGTTGAGCGGAGCAAATTTTCTTAATTTTTTTTTATATTTTGTTTTCATGATTTCAGAGATATGCACTCCCGGGTATGATGTCGACGAGCATGCCTTTGGTCAAAATCGGTCGAGCCGTTTCGGAGGAGTTGGCACACAAACGATTAACACTTGTCGTCTAAGATAGAGCTTCGCTTCGCTCCGCTCAATAATATTGCGATCACTACCTAGTCCAGCCATAAGTTTTGTTATAGATGAAAATGCAATTGTTTTTAAATGAAGTAATGTAAGATTATTAAAATTTATACCTACATAATATTATTAAAGTCTTCGTAAAAAATAACTAGGTATGCAATGCATGCTACTAATTGCAAATGTTGAGCGGGCAAATTTTCTTAATATTTTTTTATGCTCTATTTTCATGATTTCAGAGATATGCACTCCCGGGTATGATGACGACCAGCATGCCAAATTTGGTCAAAATCGGTTTGGTTCGCTACGCTTCGCTTCGCAACGCTCCGCTCAAAAAAATATTTTATTCGTAATGGCCACCTTTGTCTTTTATACGGGCCTTTAATCTGTTTGGCCACGAATCTATGGATTTACGCACTGTTTCCAAGGGAAATTTTGCCACTGCTTGCTCCAAAGACTTTTTAAGAGACTCAATGTCGCCGTGTCGTTTAGAGCAGGCCATGTCCTTTAAAACTGACCATAATTTGTAGTCTAAAGGGTTTGAGGTCTGGGCTAGATGTGGGCCAGTCTTCAGCTCTTATAATCTTGGGATAACTCTAGATAGTAAACTACAATGGGGTCCTCATATCACAGCCTTGGCAGGAAGACTTAGCTCAGTTGCCTATGCGGTTAGAAAGATATGGTCACTGACTGACGAAAAAACGGCACGATTAGTTTATTTTAGCTACTTTCATAGCGTTATGTCATTATGGTCTGCTGCTGTGGGGCTCAGCTGCCGATTTTGAGATAATATTCATATTACAGAAACGAGCCATACGAGCAATCTATAGACTCGGACCCCGTGACTCGCTGAAAGAACTATTTAAAGAAATTAATATTTTAACAGTTGCTTCTCAATATGTCATATGTAATGACATGAGGGTTCCAAAATAAAAAAATAACTTCAATCAAGAATGTAATATTATATTTGAAATTAATTATTTAGTTGTTGAAATTCACCCATCTAATAGTGTTCGGTGTAATGCTGACACACACAAATAATAAAATTCTTTGATCGAAACCGTGGTTTCGAGTAAGGAAAAAACCTCCTTCTCTCGAAACTGGTTTCGAACACGGATCATTTTTTCTTCGTTCTCAACTGGTTGCGAACCTGTAGTTACGATGGCGGCCGAAGCGGTGAAATTTTTTTCATCGGTAAAGAGGATATTTCTGTGCCTTTCACGTGCTTATCGCGACAGAAGGCGCTTTGATCGATCCACTCTCTTTAATCGTAAATATTGATTTAGGGCATGTCCTGTATAACGACGATAAGCACTGAGCTTCTGGTCTTGTTTTATAATACGTGACGGAGTCCTAGCTAATCTTCATTTCTCGCGATAAGATTTTTTGCTTCCTTATGGGGTTTCGACGAATTCTGGCTTTAACAGCATTAATAGCCTTTGTAGTTCTAACAGCACGCGGCCGCCCCGATCTTTTTGGTCTTCGACAGATGAAGTGTTGTTGTATCTATTCATAGTACGATATACGAACATACGACTGATACCAAGTTTTTGAAGTGTTTGGAATATGACCGACGGCTCCATTTCCACTTTGTGCAAGGCGATCACTGCGATCCTATTTTCTTTAATACTCCATTCCATATTGTAATTCGATAATGAACGCGAAAAAATATGTGAAATGGAGCGAAATCGAAAGAAGTTTTTAAAATAATATACGTGTCCCAAATTCAAAATAATTAAAAAGTTGAAAAAAAGAAAAGTTTTAATGTAACAGTATTTATGGCCAGACTAGTTATAGTATCAAAGTGCAACTTACGACGTTGCCAAAGCGCCATCTTCTAGCTATATTTTAGAAGTCTTGGGTTAGTGATGTTTTGGTTAGTGGGTAGAAAGTTCCTCTTGGAAAGAGAACAGAATACACCGGAAGCATTATCTTTCAAAGAAAGAAGGAATTGTCAAAATCGGTACAACCAGTTGAAAGTTTTGAGGTAACAGTGATAAAAAATACAGTCGAATTGGCTTGTTAGTATTTGGCCAGATACTCAATTCACCAGATCCTGGATAACTCTCCGGCGCCGCCGACGACGTAATATTATGTTCCCTAAATTCCCATTCTATATTCCCTAACGACTGTTATTTACGTAAAACTTCCAATAGATATAGTGTAGATACATATATGTATCTACATACATTGGGGTATCTAAATAAGGTGTAATTATTTGGCAGACACGATCATTCACTGTTCCATCTTTAATTTCTAAGGGAATTACAACTAAAACCTACAACGAACTTGTTGAATCTCTCATTCTTTTACGGCCTTGATCATCTACCACAATCCCCGAAGAAATAGACGGTTTAGATAGTTTTAATATACCCAAATTAAGTGTAGTCACTACTTCTTCAGTCCCCGGATCTGATATAGGACCTTTTGTCTTCGTCAGTAAAGCCATTACATTTTTGACAACATTTTTCTTAGATGTCTTAGATGATTGACTTGACGCTGTGCTTCTCGCTTCACAGGAGAGGCTTGAATAGGAATAATTAGATCTATTTTCACCCATGAAAAGTAGACCCCGTTCTGATAAGAAATCATCTATGGAATCGTTGGAAAAATACGCTTGGGCACCTTTCTCTATGGAATCAGATTTTTTTCCCTGTGTATTGCAAGTGCCAAAGTATCTTAAAAGACTATTCATTTTTGAATTGTTATCATAATTGTGGCAATTCATTTCTTTTTCAGATTCACATAGATTGTCATAACTTTCCAGATTCGATTGCTTTTTTGTTGTTTTCCCAACCTTTGCGTTTTTTTCATATAAATCTACTTTTTTATCATTCCCCTTTCGTAGACCCTTGTGGTTATTTAATTTAGCATCTTTCTTTGATTTTATCTTTTCTTCGACTGTTTTTCCTTCGTGTATCGTTTCAGATTTTGGCACTCTAAGCCAATCACGTCTTGTTAAACATTTTGATATAATATCGTCCGACATACTCAATTGTATGTTATTTTTCTTGGCTTTTTGAAATGCTTTATAACATTTGATTTTTTTCTCAATATAATTTGAAGATTCACTAAGATACTGGCATTCTGTCGTGTCTGTGTTCATATTGCTTGTACCTATCAAAGGAGTAGTGACAGATGCATCTTGTCTGTAACTAAAGAATTTTTTTAGCTTAAATTTACTTTTATTATTTTGTCTAGGAGGATTGCACAAGAAAACGAATAAAAGTAACTGCATTGCTACGATAAAAAGTAGCATTATTATAGTATTTTTTTTACGTATCATGCAGTTCATTAGTTGATTTACTTTAGATTTGTGACTACTTTCAACACAAACACACTCGCCGGCTATTTTAAGCGTCATCATATTCTCATCACTCACGTGTTTTAAGTTTTTAATTTTCATTTTGGTTTCAATCGCCTTTGCTTTTGCGTTCGGACTATTTTTTAAAGTAACTGCTTCGCTACTACTAACATATACATTTAAAATCTTTTTATTCAATTCAGCTGGTTCTTCAGTTTTAGTCTCAGGAGTTTTAGTATAGTTTACTACATTTATTTTTACGTCTTTTTCTTTTGGTTTATGTTTATCATTTTTAACTTTATCCTTTACTCTAATATTTATAGAGTTCACATGATTTATATCTTCAATTTCTTTATCTTCGAATAAGTTTGGTTCCATTGCTGTGCCACCTAATAATCTCCCAATAACTGCATTGCTTTTGTCGAAGATTGTATGCATTTTATGTCCACTGTTTGTGAACTGTTTAACATGCTCAATATCTTTTTTACTGACAGTAATATTAAAACAGTTGTTTGATTTAGGATTGTATACAGCTTTTACAATTCTAGATTTAGATGCACACGTAGGAACATCTTCACATCGCTGTTTTACTATAGAAAAATGTGATCGTTTACCATTGTAATAAGTTTCACAATCGACCGGCTTACATTCGTTAAGGGGGTCCTCGTCTATACCATTGCAATGTTTTATATAATCAGGTAAAGATTCTTGTTTGAGTCTAGTATCAAACTGTATCTTGACTGTTTCTCTCTTGATTTTCCTTGGGCTGGATACTGGTCGAGTGTCTACATAGAGCTTACAATATCCATGTCTATCGAACGGCTCTAGCATAGGAGCAACCATCTTTAATCTTTTCGTTGCACCTTGAAGAGAAAATAAAGTAAATTTAAGTCAAATGATATTCAAGTTCCTAGTTTTCATTTCTTTGTGACTGACGAAATCTGGGTTTAATAACGGTCTCTGTCTATCCCTTCGGGGGTAAAGAGTAATTGGATTTCCTTATGTTCTAAATTTAAAATTTCTACATCTTCTCGTTCTATCTAGGCTTGGAATTATTTTCTATTTGTTAAAAAATAACAAAACGTCGCCTTTAGATATCAAAGCTAAAGCTTTTAAAATCACCAAAATGTAATCAATGTTTAAATAAGGTTCTAACATCGTCCATTGTTGATTAATGTAATTTGAAAGATTAGCGATAGATGTCTCCCAAGTCGCCTTAAGACCGATGTCTTAAACTGAGTGCTTTCCTGGCCACATGGATTAAAACCAACAGTTTTTAATAGAAGGTTATGGAGGTCAGATGGCAGTCTCTTCACGGAAAATATCAAGTTCAGCCAAATTGCAGTTAGACTGGAAAGCCGACCCCAACTGAGTTGGGAAAAGGCTAGGTGGATGTTGAGTTTTTAATAGAAAGTGGGTAGGACGTAATTTGGTTTAAAAGAACTGTCCACACTATTTTAAACCTATGTTTTAGCTTAATTAGTGAGAGCTTAAAATTTGGTCAAATGTCTTTCAGTTTTTTGATTAATAGCTTTGTTTTGACTTGTATATTCAGTATCTAAGTTATATTTGGGTTATAATTATCTGAAATTCATAATTAAGTATTTATTAAACTTCATCGGTTGGCTAAACAATGGTTTATATTTCTTCAATGTAGGTAGGCACATACTAAACACAATTAATCAATTTAGCAGCTGGACCACTGGACTGCAGATATTTTTTTTTATTTTTTATTTGCTTGGAAAACAAGCAGTTCTTATAAACTATTTAGTGTCTACATATATACCATTTGTGTTTTCGCATATATATATTTAGTACTTGATTATTAAAAACAACAATAAACTTAAGAAGAGAGTAAATATAATAAAAAAAAATGAAACTATACAATTCGAGAACGGATTCAAACCATTGGTCAGACAGATATAGTGCGAGTGTATTGAGATGGATTAGAGTTGAAAATATCTAAGTCGGTAAGACTTCCTAGTTTGTTTAAGGAGTCAGCCGCTCTAACAAGAAATGATCCATTTCGGTAGTTTGTCTTACTTCTGGGAACGTGAAGTGGATATTGCAACCTAACCGATCTACTAGCGACTCTTATGAGCAACTTTTCAAGGAGGTAAGGAGAATCTACTTTAGACTGCGCTATTTTAACTAAGAATGTTACATATGCAATTTCCCTTCTTTGGTGTAGTGGCAATAGTTGTAGTCGTTTACATATTCTTACCTCGTAGCTGCTATCGCGTGTGTTACATTTATACTGTAAATATCTCGTAAATTTGTGTTGTAATGTAACTATTGTATTGTAATATAACATCGTTGAAATATAGTTCAAAAAATGTAAGTTTGTAATGACACATAACACAAAACATGACACAAAACATCTGCATTAAGAACTCCCACTTCGTCAGAGCCTCGTCCGTATGTTAGCAGGTGCACCGTTTGCATCTGATGATGACTTGGGCCCTGGAGATATTGATATGACTCCATAATTACTAATTTCAAAAACTTTCTACTTGGTTGAATAAGTAAATCGATTGACTGCTTCGGTGACTCCGGAGTCTCGGGTTGATCGTCTCAAATAATATTTGTGTGATCCACAATTGTTTGTTTCGGAGTTTCAGTGTTTTCTATGTATAATATGTATGTATTTAGAAATATATAAGTATGTTTATCAGTTGCCTAGATCCCATTGCATAGGTTAGTGTGGCTATTGTGTGAGAATGTCCAACAATATGTATTATTTATTTATTTATTATTAAGTGAAAGTTGGCTGTATCTTACGGAACCAACAGCTATTTATAACCTAACAGCTAATTATAAAAATACAATCGATATAGATAAACATTTATACACAAGAAAAACTAAAAACTATACTTTTATTATATAATTCAACAAAATAATCAACTCGGCGGTCCTCTAGTATCCTTATATGCTTTGCCGCCATCAGTATCAAAACTAGAAGCCAAAGAAGCCCTAGAAACATAAAGAAGTTCTAAATCTAAATTATTTTCAGACTTTTTAATACCAGGATCTGATGACGGGCCTTTTGCCTTCTTAGGTAAAAAAGACATAAGATTTCTTACTAGTTTATTTTTTGATTTTTTCGAAGACGGACTTGATCTTACATTCTTGACAGCGCTGGAAATACTTGAATAAGAGTTTGAGCATTGAGATGTGATGTCATCAATACATGCTATACCTTTTTCCGACAAAAATTGATCAACAGAATCATTTGCAAAACATGCTTGCGCACTTTTCTCAATAGAATCTGTTAGGTTTTTTTCATTACATATGCCAGAATGATATAGTGTAGAATCATTTTGTAATGTGTTAACACTTAAATTTGAATTATTTTCCGTGTAATTATATGTGAGACATCGTATTTGTTTCTCAGAATAATCGCTAAGACGTTTATCAGTAGCTTTTGAGTTATCATTATATTTTTTAGCAGTAATATTTGGTGTTTCATTAAAATTTACTTTTGCTTCTATAACTTTTTTACTATCAAATTCTGCATTTTCTTTAAAGCTTTCATTAACTTTCGCTTCAGCAATTGTATCAGATCTTGGTAGTCTATGCCAGTTCCTTCTACTAAGACATTTCGATATTATATCATCTGACATACATTGTTTTGTATAATTTGCATTCTCTTTTTGACATGCCTTGTAACATTTGATTTTCTTCTCAATAAAGTTAGAAGACTCACTCATATAATGACATTCTGTGGTCTCTGTATCGACATTACTAGTTCCTATCAATGGGGTCGTTATTGAAACGTCTTGTCGATTATTATAGTACCTTTTTAAAACTGGTTTCTTTCTACACGCACAGTTTTTAGTCACACAGTACAACAGTGTAGCAATTAAACAGCATTGGATCGCAAAAATGGTAAACAATGTCACGAAAGTATATTTATTGCATTGAAAATACTGACGAATTTTTTCAAATTTGAATTTGTTCGCAAACTTTTGACTTTTTTGTTGTGTAAAAGTTTTTACTTTACATTTTGCATGATTAACTTTAGATTTAGCATTATTGATAGCTGTTTCAGCTGCATCCTGAGCTTTTTTAAAAGTACTTTGACCTTCACTTTCCATAGTTGTCAGTTTGGATTGTTCTTCAGCTGTTTTGCACTTAGTTGTCGCTTCGTCGAATTTCACTTTCTTCGCCTCTACACTAATAGCAGGTAATGATTTGGTTTTCGTTTTAAGTATCATAATACCTTTTCTAAACCTCGCTGTGTCCTTATTACTCAAATCTTTAACATAATCAACGTCATTTTTAGTTAAAGCTGATTTGTCAATACACTTATTAGATATAGGATTGTAAACTGATTTAGGTATTCTAGATTTTGTTGATAAACACTTCGGTATTTCAACACATTGTTGTTTTCTTTCGTTGTAGTAAGATCTTTTACCGTTATAGTAAGTATCACATTTGACTGGTCGACAATCGTCTAATGGATCTTGATCTATAAGTTTACACTGTTTAACATTTATCGAAAGAATATTTTCAGTAAGTTTCGTGTTAAATTTGATTTTCACAGTATCTCTCATCGTAGCTTTATCTTGAGTGAATGGTCTGGAATCTATATAGAAAATGCAATAACCTCTTCTTTGGTACGCATTTAGTAAAGGGGCGACCATCGTAAAACTTTTCGTAGCACCTTGGAGAGAAATTTAAAATTGAAAATACAATATTATTTAAACAATCGTGTTCTGAATTCATTATACTATTAACTCTTTGGCCTGACAGGCCAAACAGAAGGTAAATTACGCGTTTGTCCCAAAATCGTTAATAGTATAATATTGTAAATACAAAGTTGTAATAAGGTATCAAGTTAACAACTGTACAATAAGTGATGAATTTGAAGATAATAAGAGAAGCCACTGAAACGAATTTATTGATTTATCTACAAATTTCAAATAATATTTTGTTTATAGAATGCGTTATAGAAATTAAATCAAACCACATCTGTTTTATTCATAGGTGTACTGCAAAAAAATACAATTTGGCAGGTGATTTTCATTACTGTTTTAGACTGTGATATCCTAGTAGGATCTTATAAATATGCAGCAATGTATCGCGTGCCATTTGTAATTCCCGATGATTGTCGAGCGCCAAAGGAGAAATAAATGTTGGAACCTACTGTGTACCTATAGATTAATCTCGACTAGGCAGGACCAGGTATAAAATAAGCCTAAGTAAAAAAACTCTACCTAGGTAAGTGTTTTTATAGTAAGTAATAATATATACCTACTTACAGACTGTAAAAGTAATAATGAGTTTTGTACTTGCTCCGTGCAAGATGCTTAGCTAGCGCCTGAATTGAGGCGATGCAGAAATAAAATTACACGCTCATGTGTAATTGCTCTAATATTTTTAGCAAGCACTTTTTTAGTAGTTATGCCTCACGTTGCTCTTCATCAAACAAAGCGACGCGCAAGAAGAGCTGTTAATACTAATTATTTTACATAGATGGTCCTTGAATCGAGTATATAAAAAAACGCGCGGAATAGTTTTAACGTAAATATCCCACTTTCTTCTCCGTTTTAAAAACTATACCTATGCCAATTTTCATTCCAATCCGTGCAGTCGTTTGACCGTGAAGAGGGAGCCAACAAATAAAATACACTTTCGGATTTATAATAATAAATGTACGTAAGGTAGGTAATTGGGATAGGTGCGTAAGTATGATTTTACTTTTTAATGTTAAAAAAATAGATATAAAAAAATATACCTACCTTTTTTTTTTAATTTCGCCACACCTCGGCCGCTCCTATTGCCGCGGGCGTCTCTGGTAAGCGCCAGAAGGTATTTCCAGTGGCACCCGGCGGACCCTGGCCACCTGTGTGGCATCTACGCTAGGGTGTGGTCGGGTTTTATCCCGCGTCAGTGAATATACCTACCTCGTTTGACAACATCGCTCGCAGCTCCAACGATTTCAACAATATCACAGTTACGGTCATTACTGAATAAGCAGCATTCGTCCGGATAAAGGTCCACAATACAATCTTCATGAATCAAATTAGATATTTCAGTGACAAACTTAAGACCCACAGATGCTGGTATAGGGTCTTCTAGACCGCTCTTTATTTCTATATTCTTACTAAAAACAGTCATAACTAAATTAAATACTACAAAACTAGTGTATAAATTCATCTGAAGCGGTTAGAATAACATCATAGTTTTTGACATATACGTGCATTTCTTGAATGTCTATTGCAATATTTCTTTCATCTTTGAACGAAATTCAGAGATTAAAAATCATAAATAAATTTACTAAGAAGGTTGGCGTTCCAGGCCAATAAACCTACATAGTATATATAGTCTGGCCAAGCTAACTTTGCAAAGGAATAAAGTGGCAACCCCACAGAAAGACTAGTGTAGCAACATTTGTGTATATGACTTTCAATGTGAAGCTTTCTATAATGGATTGGATTGACTACATTGGATTGCTCTGACCACTGAGCTACGATGACCAATACCGACAACATCGAATTTTGCTTCATATCATATTCACAATTTCTAGATTGCGCTATTAAGGTTAGTGTTGGATCCACCTACCGGAGTTCTGCCGGACTAACAGTTCATTATTATTTAAACGACCATTTTCTTATAAAAACATTTATGGGATTCTTATTTATGTTTAGGTTTTTAATCAAAAACCTGGATTTTCTTAGGTTTATAATCAAGTAAACATTTTGTCATCCTTCGGTGTTTGATCAAAAACCTAGGTTTCATTGTGACATATTATACAAATACGCTTTGTTCGCCTGTCGGCAAACCAACGGTCATATTTGATTCCATAAGAATACGTGCCTTTAACATACCATATCCTTTTTACATGTGGCTACAGTGGTCTTTTTGTGGGGATGTTTCCTTTGCAAAGTTAGCTCACACTACCAACATTAATAAAGCAACTGCTAGACCTAGACTTGAGAGAAACTACAATACCCAGTTTAATGGTAGCAGAGAAACATGTTTTATTAACGATTCCTTTAAAGTTCCACAATTAAATACCTAAATATACACTTTTAGTAATAAATGTTTACTTTAGAAGGAACCAGAAATATAACTAAAAAAATAGTTTGGAAGTTTTTAATTTACAAAGGAAAAAGACGGAGTATCAAGACTACACAATTGTGTAATTACAAACATATCCTTAATTTTAAATTTAATATTTATATGTTTGCAAACTTAGCTTGGCCAGACTATATCCTCGAAAGGGTAGGCATAGATGCAATACAAACCAACATATTGCCAGTAATTTTGTTGGTTCCACGTAGGGCACCAGACTTGTCAGTTGGCGTTGCTGGCCCGTTGTGTCTTTCATTAGGGGAGTAGCGGTCGCCCCTCGAGGACTAACAGTATTAACTGTGTTTCAGCTTAATAAACTTACATACACTTTATACATACATATTAACTTATCATAAACATAAATACAGAAACATACAAATTGTTAAGGAAGAGAAGCGAGATAATGTTCCTTCACTCTCTATATTAAAAATACATACCTATTAACTGTTTTGATTCAATAGTTACGGAAACTACTTAATGCAAACATACAATCATCTCTATAGTGTTAGTACCTAACAGTTTACTGTACGACTATACTAGAGGACGTCCACGTCTTCGCCCGTGACCAATAATTATATACCACACTTTATCTATTAGTGAGAGCAGCTTGAAGATCGGTGCAGTAGTTTACGAGTTTATCCCGATCAAACAGGTAGACGCTGCTGAGGACTTTGTTTTATAATATATTTTTACGATGTGCATACATCGACAATGCACATTTTGCGTTTGGTCACATCACTAAATTCGAATCATCTAGAATGTAGGTAGACCGGTTTTCGTAGCAAGAAATTCCTTAGTCCATTGTTTTGTGTGCCGGCTGAGATCGCACCGATAACGTTTGACCGGCTGACCAATGGGAAGACGCCTCGATGATTAGCGGTCACGTCACTAGACGCCGGGAGGCGGGCCATTATGGGTTTAATTGCCACACCGAGTTTATAAAAGCCATCGCACAACGGTCGGAGCACAAAAATTTACATGATAAAAACCAAGTCTACACACAACTGTCGTAACCACCGCTAACGAAATAATAAATTAGAACACTTAATACAATTTAATTATTAGTAAATTAACAAAGTAATTCAGATATTACTATCAGTTAAAGGCGGGACACTTGTGAAGTAATTGTGTTTCCCGGATACGGGGTAAGTGCTGTGAACAGATTAGCTTACGTGTAACGTCCCCCGCGCGATCTATATAATTAGAATATTACCAAATAACTATTTCATAGATTAACTTCATAGATTATTAGTAACCCAAAGCCACCTATAATTGTTTAGATTAGAGCCACGGTCATGTAGTCTCAATCGCGAATAAGGTCATTACCTATTTTATAAACTTTTATCGAAGTAAATGTCCAAATCAGACGATGCTGCATTTCTTGCCACAAACTATACGAGAAAACATTTAGGACGGGGAAGTTAAAATTACTCCACGCTTAAATGCGATAATTATATTATGTATTGTATATGTGTATGTGTTGTATACGTAAATACTATTTTTATAAGCGGATAGGGGATGCTAGAATATAATAACATTGCCCTGTCGAATGTAATGATAAATTGTTAGCAATATTTATACATACAAATTCTCTTAAGGGCTATTCACCTACGGCCTTAATCAGTAATTTATATTATTATAATTATAATTTGTGAATATCACGAAGGAGAATCCGGGTTGAGAAAATACATCTACCCGACATATTTTATTGTGAAGCCGTACCACTTGGGGCGCGGCCTTAAGCGGGAAACCTTTAATTTTCTAAATTTTTATTATTGGATAACGTAAAGTCAAATACCTGGATCATATTCCACCTATCTGGAATATTCCCTATAATTTAATATTGTATTGTCGAGACGGCCATAGTGGGACCGTCATTTTGGGGTTCCCTAGATTAGTGAATCATTAGGAAATACTATTCAGTAACATTTTATTATCTAGACTGCCATTTAGGGACCGTCATTTTAAGGTTCCCTAATCTAGTGAACCATAGTAAAGTTTCAATTGTTTAATGGGAATTACGCATAACGCAGACTCTATAGGAACGTCGTCTCCGACACTTAATAGGTAGAAAAGTAGTCTTTTGAAATGTACCCACATTTGGGTTGGGCTTATAGCTAAATTTTATTATTTTGTTATTAGTTAAATATTACATTGAGACTTTCTGCCGCCGGTCGGAGACCGATATATAGGAAGGGGCCAACCACCTGTCTGTGTTTTCCTTGTTCTCATGTTTGTGTTATCCTGTGTTATGTGTAACCTTGCCGTGTACCCTCACGTAGATAATTGTGCAGCGCGTCCGACAACTAGGGAACCTGTACGGCGATTTGCGTGTGGGGCCTACGGCAAGCGGTGCCGAACCGGTATCTAATCCGCTGCTTGTGTCTATTCCAGAACTACCTTGGGGCTTAGAAAAGCCTATTTTTGAAGCTGCGCCGTCGCTCCGTGGCCTTCGACCCGGAGCATCTCGGCCTGTTAAGAACACAATTAATTGGAGGACACTAGCGGACCCTGCCGGCCGACCGCCGTCGCCTGTAGACCCAAAGTTAAGTGCACCGGGCACTTCCGTAAACAGTATATGTGATCCTATTCGACCGACACACTATTAGCTACTAGTATTGTATAAACCCTAGGTTCCCTGCTAATAAAGTCACGTTAATTGTTTTATGTCGTTTTAATTGTACTTCCTAATAGCAGGGGCCGTATCAATGTAGACAGACAGACACATATCACGCCTATATCCCCGAAGGGGTAGGCAGAGGTGCATTACACACCCTCAAACTTCACACAATTAACAGGTCTGAACTGAACTAAATAATGTGGGTAGATTTGAATTTTAGAACTAAATGGATCAGTGTTAGGCCGACTACTTTTTAATCCACACTCATATCTAATAATTGGATTATATCTATATTGTGTAGTTCTATAATGATAAACATAATTATTATATTCATATAATGCATAATTACCCCACATACACACACACACACACACACTCAAACGCTAATTCATATTATGTTCAAATCTACAACTATCGACCAAGTCACAAAGTTATAAATTGAAACCCGTTGCCTCGCGATGAAATGTTGATGAAAGGCAATAAAATCTTGCGTGCAAGCCGCCGTGGCACAGCCAATTAAAGTCCTGGGCGTCTCGGACTTTAAGTAGTGAATTCTAAAAATAAAACTATATATTAACTTCTGTTTATTAATATTTTATTTATAAATGGCATTTATATTACATTTCTGCAAACCCTTTACAACTTATTAATTAATAACTGAGCAATTATAATTATCACATAAGTATTTATAGTTATACATTTTGGTGCTAGTCCCAAAAGAGATGCTGTGACATGAACGCGTTCTCAACCGACTTGCAAAAAAGGAAGAGGTTCTCAATTCGACTGTATGTATTTTTTATATTTGTTACCTCATGTCTTTAGATTGGGTGAACCGATTTTGATTTTTTTTTAACTAAAAGTTACTACTTCCCGAGTTGTTCCACTTCAATTTGGTCCCATTCAGACAATAAATTGGTCCCATTTCAGTAATTTGAAGTCGATTTTTGTCTCTTTTTGCTTTTTACAGCTCGAAATTTTACTGAAAACACTTGTACGTCTGTTGAAAAATCATCAAAATTCCAGAAATTAACGTTAAAATTTTAAGTAAAATGTCATAATAATATGGATCATCATCAATCATAATTATCGCAAACTCGTTACAATTTAAATAAATACTACGCGAATATCAACCATTGTACGTCAAAAGGCACTTTCTGGATAGGTAAGAATCATTTCTCGGCGGTTCTATTAAAAGAAATCTATACTCAGGCGCAGAATAGGGAATAGTACTTACATACAGAATTTGCACTCCGACGTTAATTAAAGCACATTCTTTTGTTTACAGAGATCATAATTCGAACGTTAGGGTTGATAAAAAAATACCAGCATAATAATTTGACCAATTATTATGACGTTAATGCCTCAATATCAACTCTATGGTCCATGTCATGTCACAAACAAGACAACCCTTACTGACTTACTACTTCAAGTTGTCGCTGACGTCACGTATTTTTTGCGATTGTTAGGCGAGTGACTTATTATATAGGCGATTCCACAAAGCAGTTGACTAAATTTTAAGTATTTATTACACAACTTGTTATTCTTAAGTGTCATATCAGGACATATTGTCAAGCAAACTGGCTGTGTCAATGGTGGGGATGGGAAAGGTTGGGCGGCGCGTTGTGTCTGACAGTTGTGTCGTAGCGCTCAGAGCGAGCGGTCGTGTTTCGTGTAAGCACTACAAATACAGGGTTAATATTAAGACAAGAGTAAAATTTTATAACCAAGTAAGAATCGATGATACAATCGAAAAATTTCTATTTTTCAAAAAACTCTAACCTCATTTTCATTAAGGTAGTATGACGACACAAGTGCTATTTTTTAATTTTATTATTCAAATCCTTGGGTATTCTAACCTAATCCAAAAAAAAATAGCCTCGGCACGAAAATACTACTAAACAATAAAGGGAAACTACTAAATACTATGTAAACACCACGCGTCGCTCGTTGTCCAGTAAATACCTAAGAATTTTAAGGACACTTTAACTCGATATTTTTCAAAAAACGTGTTAAATCATCGTAATCGTAAAGTCATATTTTTCAAAATTTGTCCCCTGTCTAGAAGTCATCTTGTATGTAGTTAATAATGATTATATAACCGACAATAGAGACTATACGGTTTAGTATATGAGTTGAGGACACCACATTAAGAGCGCTATTACTGTCAAGCGCGTCCGCAATGCGTGTGGATGTTAATGTCAAATTTCATACAATAATGAAATGTTTCAAGCCGCACGGGCCACCCGCAGTCCGGTTGCTTAGGTAACGGGCTAGTCACAAATGATTTGACGTTGACATCCACACGCGTTGCGGACGAGACCCACGCGCTGGTGAGGACACGCATGACAGGAAAAGTGCCCTAAGATAGTGGATCTGCTGACAATTGATTGACAAATATACATTTTTCTACAAATTAAAACCATAATAAATTACCGAATAATAAATAAAGTAATCTAAATAATACAATAAATAATACTGCACAGAACGTGTAGTGTATCATTTTAAGTCTTTTAAACCTTTTTAGACCCGCGGGTATAGTTTCCACGGGGTCCTTCAAAAGGTATACCCTCACTCCTCTAACATAGCAATAGAAATAGTCGCTCCAATCCAACGCTGAAATGTCAAAATCGAACAATTTTTTGTCGGCTTCACAAAGTTCTTTTATAAGATTTTGAGTGTTTCTGTTGTCGAATTTCCATTCTCTTGTCGCGAAATAAGCCAATACCTCAGCGAATTTTGATATTTTTGTGTACGCTTTTCTTAACCTGTAAATAAATGAAAGTATTTCAGCTTCATTATTAATGATCATTACCTATATTAGTTTATTTTCTGATTCTATTTAGTCTTATCTTTATTTCATTGTTTACTAAGCTTTATTCTTCTTTCTCCTTAGAGTGATAGTTGTACTACCCCATTTAATTTCTTAAACTCGCTATCCATCCAAAGGTTGTCTGGAAGAGAACGCTTTTAGCAAAAAGGCCGCTATTTGTACTCTTCTTAAAGTGATATTTCTTTTTTGTATGTTCTCCATGTTTTTTTTTGTAAATTTAATTGAAAGTTATAGAATTTGCAGCAAAATCTCAAAGTCCGTATAATAACTACGAGTAGATAAAGTAATGCCAACAAAACGAAAGATTTTTCGTCAACAAACGGACCGTTACATTGCGATAGCGAGCGATTATTATCTCTGTCCTTATCACCCGTACCCAGTACTGACGTAAGTTGGTCGACGAGAGCTTTTGTTGCGTGTTCCATGGTACAGGTCAACAGTTAGTACCGTAGTTGTCAACATTGATAGAATAGATAGTTCTGTCATAAATACGTCTGATTCGGACTCTTCCAACGAATACAGTCTAATACAGATGACAGCGATTAGAATAGGAAATGAAACAAATAAAAATGTTTAAAACCCCCGAAGCTTTGGATACATTTTGTCTCTCGTCTCGGTGGCCTTAGCTTACTTTAGTAGATAATAGGCTATATTCGATAAAAGACCTACGCAGACGAGGGATGTTTTCCCACCGGACTGTCGGCCGTTGTTTGAGATATCTGACATAAATTACGGCGTACATTTTGTCCTTCGTGTGCGTGGAGGTCAAAATGGCAGTCGCTCCACGTAAAATATTTAAGTTCAGCTGCATCACAGTTATACCGGAAAGCCGACCCCAACTAGTTTGGAAAAAGGCTCTCAGTGTGGATGTTCGTTGACAACAAGGAACAAATGTGTCAAACAAACTATCCCCGCGGGATAAGGCGGCTAGTGGACGGTGAGGATTTTGTATTGGTTGTTTTGGATGTCAATGTCTTTTTATTTCAATTATTTGAGATTTATTGGTGATACTCACATAGGTTTCTTTCCAATCATAATTGCTATACCATCAGTTAAGTAGGCAGGGATCCAATGCAGTAAGAAGCATTGTAAGTTGTACATGAATTTAGACGCAGTCAGGTGAAACAAGTAGTAGTACATAGCCTGTACAGTCGGCACTTGGAGACCGTTTAACTCATTGTATTTCATGAAGCTTCCTGTAAATAAAGTATAATATAAAATATTGACTTAAACAAGTATAACTCTAAAATATATGGCTAAAATCTAAATCTAAAATATATAGTTTTCGAAAGTTTTTTCATAAAATCTAAAAAAAAAAAAAAAAGTTCAACATCACTTTAGAGGTCTTTGACCATGCTGAGTTGATTGCAGCTGGTCTGGAGTCTCTAACTATTACCGTTCTTGATTTGACCTCGTTTCGACCTTGACATCAGAGGTTTTGACCTCTGATGTCAAGGTCGAAACGAGGTCAAGTTCATTTTAGAGGTGTTTGACCATGCCGAGTTGATTGCAGCTGGTTTTGAGTTGAACTATTACGGTTCTTGATTTAACCTCGTTTTGACCTTGACCTTGAGACTAGAGGTCAAAGGTCAAGTTTATTTTAGAGGTCTTTGACCATGCTAAGTCGATTGGCGTTTACACTGAGTCTCTAGCTCTTACCGTTTTCGAGTTGAAAGTAGTTCATGGACGGATGGACATTACTGTTGTATAAGAGATTTTCGTTTCGAAAACTCTAAAACCAAATTCAAATCACCGGAATGGGACCAAATTGAAATGGGACCACAAGGTACGCAGTAGCTTACATTTATAAAAAAGAATTCAAAATCGATTTTCCCAGTAACATAAAAAAATACAGTAAAATTGAGTACATCCTCCTTTTTTTGAAATTGGTGAAAAATATTGTCTCCCTTAGAGCGCTTTTCCTGTCAAGCGTGTTTCCACCATTGTGTGGATCTCACCCGCAATGCGTGTCGATGACAATGTCAAATTTCGTAAAATAATAATTGTTTATATATTGCACAAAAACACATATACTTTTCCAATGTAATAATTTTATTTTTACTGACCGGTTTCACCTCACGGCATCAGATCAGAGATATATCCAGTCATCAGCGTATAAATATAATATCCAAAATTTAGTTTTAATTCACATAAAAATATCGTACTACATTATCATACATCAAAACACTAGTATCATAATTAATTTTATGATACTAGTGTGTGAAAATAAATTTAAATGATAACACCACCACTTTTAAATTTACCCCGAAAAGTGGGATAATAAGTCCGAAGAAAAGGTCTGCTTAGATGGTTTAAACAGTATTTGTTACAAGTCAAAAATTACATTAAATGTCAACTGCAAAATTGACAAAATTATTAAATGTCAAAACTTACATTTCTAGTCCCACCCCAGTGAAATTGTTTAATAGGTAAATAGAATAACATAAAATACAATGTCAATTATATAATTCGAATGTCAGCTATTCAAATTATAACAGTGGAAAAGTATATCAGCCTTACAAATAAACGTGGTATAACAGTTATACTCGAGAATTAACTAAGAATATGCAAAATGTCTACAAATAAACAAAGAATAGCTTATACCCCGTATAGCTTTGACATTTCTATTCGTACAAACGTTATTCCGGAGTTATTCCCGCCCGTACCCTTGTTTAGAGTTAGAATAACTTTAAAAATATCACAGTTTGTATTTGTTTACGCACATTTAAGTATTTAACGTTCATTACCAGACTGATTTTGATTATGGACTTGAATGCACTAGAAGAAGTAGAACAAGTAAATAACTTGATCCACCTAATGGAGGCTCAAAGAAAAGTTAAAATATTTAAAAAGAGATCCTTTTGATTTATACAGCGATGAGCAGTTCCGATTAAAATACCGATTTTCTAAAGCTGGTGTAACGTTTTTAGACCAATTATTTGGTAGATCTCTCAGTATGGACACGCGTGGAGGTGGATTATCTTCTGTTCTGCAAATAATGATTGCTTTTAGGTAATGGGGACGTAATCAGGTAAGAAGTTTCACCTACTCATAAAAGTTTTCTATATGTAGGTATAGGCTTATGCTTTATCAGTTCTACTATGTTAAACTCGTTTCTTATTCATTCCTTCCAGGTACAAGATAATGCTGCGGACATTCACGGTTTGACTCAGCAGTCTATTACGACAGTATGGCGTCGTGTAGCCAGGGCAATTTTGGAGTTAAAATCGGAGTACCTACATTAATATGCCAATGACTTTAAATGAACAGCTTGTTGTTATGGAAGATTTTGAATCTATAGCAAGATTTAAAAATGTCGTGGGTACGATAGACTCCACCCACATTAGAGTGCCCTAAGTAAATGGACCTAGTGGTCAGTTTTACATAAATAGGAAAGGGTACAGTTCCTTAAATGTTCAGGTGCCTACTTTGTATATCTAATAATAATAAAATGGTCGAGACGGTCGAGAAACGTTAAGTTGACAAATGGATACCGTATGTCAGACAAAATGCGTTTTTTTTTTTCAAGTTTCTCTTTGGTCGCGCTGTTGCCAAATCGTGCATCTTGACATAACGGAAGAATTGTTATACAAAAGATATACCTGGTTTATTTGTAAAAAAATATTCTCGACATATTCTGAATTTATTACTGGTATAACTATACTTCGTATAAGAATGGAATAGATCCGGTATAACACATTTTTATTTGTAAGGCTGTATGTGTTTTTGTGCAATATGTGTAGCAGATTCTACCAAGTGCCGTCAATCTACAGTATAAATACTCGTAGTAATAATTGTTTCATGTTGCGTGGGCTGCCCGCACGCCGGTTGATATAGTAACAGGGCTAGTCGCGAACTGTTCAGACGTTGACATCGACACGCATTGCGGGCGAGATCCACACACTGCCGTTGGTGAAAAGTGCCCTTAGAGTATTACAAAATTATTAAAAAAAAATTACATGTAAAATTTTCCAAGTGAAAGTCCTATCGTAAATTTTAATAATAGATAACAAACTTACTCCAAGTCAAAGGTTTCTGCTCCGAAGAAACGAAATTATACACCGGCGGGGGTAAATCGGGAGGAGGAGCATCCTCATGATTAGCTGGATATTCTTTAGCTGTCTTCCAGGCGGTCGCTATGCAGGCGTTGACGACCATGTCTCCTGGCACCAGGTCGGCTAAGGCGTTGGGGTTGCAATGGAGAGCGTGGAGTAGCCCAACCGCTGCGCCTACCACTACCTGATGGTTGAGAGGTTTTGTTGAAGTACAGTCAAGATACCAATATTATAATGCAATAACTTGAAGTTTATTTTCACATTGTTGGGACACCAACATGCAGATAAGAGTTCGGTTTTGTCGAGCGCATGGCTAGTGGCTTTTTAGGTTACCTCTGGCGCTCAGCAAAAACCGAACACCGTTTCTTATCTTGTCCCACACTGTAGTTCGAAGTAACTCGTTCGACTGCCTCGGTGGCTCAGTGGTATGAGTATGCGATTGCCGCCCCTGAGGTCCCAGGTTCGATTCAAATTATTTGTGTGATCCACAAATGTTTGTTTCGGAGTTTGGGTATTTTCTATGTATAATATGTATGTATTTAGAAATAAGTATATGAGTATGTTTATCAGTCGTCTAGATCCCATAACACAAGCTTATAATTAGCTTAATTTGGGCTAGATGACGTTGTGTGAGAATGTCCATAAATATTTATTTATTTATTAACTAGTTCTTCTGTGCGGGGACTATCAAACATTACCTTGACATTGGCAAAATCATCGATAAATGATGTAGCCACACCCTTAAAAGTCTAGCGATTATGGACGAATCTCACAGTACGCAATATGTACTATTAAGAGTGGCCCTCAACTTGACGACTTAGCGATGTGTCTCCTCACGCTCCGTTTGAAGAACCCTGAGTTTTAAGTAGGAGGAAATACGTGCGTTACAGGCCTTGATCTTTCTACAGAGGAACGATCTCTTGAAACGCTCAGTTCTGGCAAAGATTCTATCATACTTATAATAAAACTAGTGTGGTGGCAACACTTGACTGTCATCATTGTATCCGTTCTTTCTTCTCTCGTGTACGTCGTCCAATATAGATATTGTGAAAGTTGTGCGCTGAGATCTGCCCCTATTAAGTCAACCATCACCATCTATGCCGCGCAAGATGACAATGGAATTGGCGGCCATGTTGATGACGTCATAGTGACGTAGATTAACCTACAATACTGTTTTGTTATCCGTAGATTTCGGCGATTGTGACAAGGTTTAATCCTCAGATAAACCATTATAGAACATCGTTGTTCTGAGGTTTTATACCACTCATATAGTGCGCGTGTATAAGCACACCAAATTACAGTCCACCTCTATCTAGGTAATATAGGAATAGGAGTGCGATATTGAGTCCGAGACGTCCAGGACTTTAATTGGCTGTGCCACAGTGGCTAGCACGCAAGATTTTGTTGCCTTTCATCAACATTTCATCGCAAGGCAACGGGTTCAAATTTATAATATAGCTACTTATTTTAATAAATCTATTCTGCCATTTTGGACATAACCCACTTTCTAGAGTGCCCGGTGACGGTAATAGGCTTGCCCCCTATTACGTAGGACTAAAACTTTTTTCTTGTTCCCCATAGACTCAACCCGGGGACCGAACCCACTATTTGAGGCAGCAGTCAAATTTATGTTCGTACTGTCAACCGCCTACGCCACGGTAGCAGTTCTGTTCGGTATTAACACGTGTGTGATGATGACGACAGTAATAAAACTTACTCCAGTAGGTCCATAAACGTTGTCAATCCATCCAGAAACTGGTTCCTTAGATGTCGCGATAACTGTAAAAGCAAAATGATCTATGATTATGAAAATAATATATACCTACAGCAAAAGATGTTCTTTGCAACTGACTTCCAAAAAAGGTGAAGGTTCTCAATTCGACTGTATGATTTTTGTTTTATTTTTTACTTCCGAAGTTGTCTCATTTCAATTTGGTCCCATTCCGACAATAATTTGGTCCCATTTCGGTATTTGAAGTCGGTTGTTGTGTCAATTTTTTACGTGTATTTTTTTTGTTTTATGATGAATAGCTTTGGAATACCATAATGTTACAGTAGGATTTAGGCTGAGCGCGTTGCTGGTGGCTTTTTAGGTTACCTCTGGCGCTCCCCAAAAATTAGGTTTCCAGACACCGAACAACGTTTCTTGTCCTGTACCTGGAGCTAGTTAGGAATAACTAGTTCGTCTGTGCGGGACTATCAACTAATCAAGCATTACCTTGACATTGGCGAAATCATCGATGACGATCGATGGAGCCACGTATTTGAAAAAAAGAAGAAGGAGAAGTTATTAATCACGAGAAAGTGATTATTTCTAAAGACAATGAGACGCCTCCGTGCCTCCGTGGTTGCCATACAAACGTCACAGTATATTTATGAAATTTTATTGTATACCCACAAGAACAAAAGTAAATTTGTGAAAAATAGTGATAATCATAATCTAAACTTAAGAAATAAGGATAAACTGGCTGTTCCTAAATTTAGGCTTCATAAAGTGAGTAATTCTTTTGCGGGGAACTTTATTCGAATGTACAATACATTGCCAACCGAAATAGCAAATTTATCTGTCAATAAATTTAAAAAACTAATAAAAAGTAAATTGTGCCATAAAGCTTATTATAGTATTAATGATTTCTTAGATGACAAGGCGGCCTGGTTGTAACAACGTAACGAATTGCTCCTTTCTAAATAACTCTGTATTAGATTTAAGATGAAATATTTTGAAAAAAGCCGAGCTGAGTTTCTTGAGGGCTCTTCTCAGTCTCGTTGCATTTTGGAACCCTCGGTAGAGTCACACCAACTTCTGACGAATCTAAATAATTTTCTGAAAATTTCAAAGATAATAAACGTTATTTTATTTTATTTTATTTTTATTTTACGTCAATAATGGATAACTGGAGTTCTGAAAAATCCCACTGGGTAACTACAGAATTTGAATATCGCCAATTAGCTGTGGTCAGATGTAGCGGTGCAGCAGTTAGAGCACTTTGCCTGTTATGCCTTTTATCACCAAACATCGACACGCGTTGCGGGCGACATCCTCACGATGGAATGGATTGAAAAAACGCTTTACAAGAAAAGCGCTTTTAAGCTGGACACCGGCTATAACTGGTCTAATAGTTCTAGAGTATTTGCTGTTATGGACTTGCACTTACCAATTGAAGGTCTGAAGAGTGCGACTGGTAGACCTTTGGAGTATGTTTGTACCACATCTTCAGCGACTGCTTTTGTGTAAGCGTATGTGTTTGGAAAATCTCCTAGAAGGCTGAGGAAGAAGATGGCATTGATAGCTGTTAATCTAGAGGACTACGAATATTGGTACACATGCACATTTTTTAATGTGGGCTATCTCTATTGATTTATCAAAGGAGTAACGTTAGCATGGCTATTACTGTAGTCGCCGTATAACCATGCGGAAAGACCTCGAGCACCAAAATACAATTTTTGCCCCATTTCCATCCAATCAACAAAGCTCACGATGAAAAAAACTTTTATTATTAAGGAACTCTTGAGCCAAATCGTGTGTGGACAAAAAGGGGGCCACTATCCCGGAGCACACATAAATATAGAAGGACAGACGAAAGCGAGTCTCGTCAAAATTGCGAAATAGGCGTGATGGTATTCTATAATAATAATATGCCATAAGTTAAACATACCCAGGAGTAATATTATGAATAACCTTCTCATCCATGGTTTCCACCAAATCAATGAGCTTGTCAGCTGGTAGAGGGCTTTCGTAGAATCTCTCACCTATCTCTTTCTGTGTGCAGTTGCTGGGAACAGAGAAATAGAAGTAATATTCATCATCATCTATACTTCTGAATCTACATTAATCTACACTGGTAAACTCTCACATGTCACCAGTAATTTTGTTGGGCAAGCTTATAGCTGTTACAGTAAGCGGCATCAAAGTTTAGCGCTGACCGTTGAAGCGCAATTCCCCTCGATTTCGCCGTGATCAGATCTTCAGATCTTGGTTTCCTTATAATGGAACCACCTTGGAAATATCTCCTTTTCAACAAAAAAAAATTAAAATCGGTTCATAAACGACGAAGTTATCCGGGAACAAACACAAAAAAAAACGGTAGTATTGAGAAACTTCTTTTTTTATTTGAAGTCGTTTAAAAAGAACATTTATTTGCCTTTTACTACTAGCTAATATTGTTATCAATTTGTAAATATAAACAATTGCGTACGTGGCAGTACCTACGCGCAGTAAGAGTGTTTTTTCTGTGCAGATCTCGTTCGCATTGTGTGTGGATGTCAATGTCAAATTTCATACAATTATGAAATGCGTTTCATGTCACGCGGGCAGCCCGCGCTCTGGTAGCTATGGTAACGAACTAATCGCGAACTGATTTAACGTTTGTATTGTATTGTAGACGATATATACCTTAAAGTTACTGCTGCTACTTATGATATCGTCACGATATCGTGTGTCGTTATCGTGCAATGTGAAAACGTCTGATATCGTAAGTAACTTTAAGGTATACCTTTTACCTAAGGTGTAACTTTAAGGAAAACGCCCATGCTGGAAAAATAAATACATACCTGTAAGCAGTAGAGGTATGTACAAAAGCCTTAAGTTTCCCACAACCCCTGGCCAGTTTGAACATCTCCCTAGTACCCCTGACATTGATCTCCACGGCTGTCTTCAGAGGCTCGTCAAACCTCACTGTCGCTGCTCCGTGGAAGATGATTTCCACCTGAAATTTCAAAAAAAAATTGGGAGAAAATTAAATGCACATCAAAAAACATATCGCTCCTCAATTTATAAGCATCAGATCAGTGACGTGTTATACAACGTGTTTCATATTAGTGTGGTCATATTTGACCCTCGTTACACATGCGCGTTGAGTTAACTATACGCAAGGACAAAATTGCAAATACAAGTTTAGTTAAAACTTTTAAGGTGTCATGTAAATTTAATTGATTTGTTCATTTAATCGATATTTTATAAACCCAACACTACCTAGGGTCAAATTTATGCGTAAGGTTCAGTCCCCTTCGATGAATCGTAAACAACTCTTATTTCATATGCTCCTGGTACAGAATATTATTTTGCAGTAATGTTAGGTTGTGGACTTTAAACAACAAAAACTTACCGATTTCATTGTGCATGTCATCCTGGTAGATAGGTAGGTACTGTGTTCCACAATAAACATAACTAACTCACTAATATCACGATACTTAGATAAACATTATTGAATTTAATAAAAAATACACTTCCTACCTAAGATACTAATAAACACTAAACTAAAAAGTAGGTACTAAAGTAACGGCTCGAAATGTTCGCCGCCTTGATCAATGCACAGTTGGGTCCGTCGCATCATGCTGGCAGTTACATTACACAGCATGTCTGGAGTTACACTGCTAAATGCATCAAATATTTTAGACTCCATATCTTCACGCTTGAGACATACCGCACTGTACACTTTGTTTTTGACATAGCCCCACAAAAAAAAGTCAAGTGGTGTGAGATCCGGTGACCTCGGAGGCCAAGGTATGGGACCACCACGTCCGATCCACTGGTTAAACCGCTCATCTAAACACGCCCGTACATCTCTCGCATAATGTGCTGGCGCCCCGTCTTGCTGGTACATCATATTTGTGTACAATGTTACAGGCAAGTTTTCAAGTTCGGGTTCTAAGACGTTTCTAAGGAACGCGAGGTAATTTTCACCGTTTAGCGAACTCGGTAGCACGAAAGGACCAATTAAAATATCTCCGATTATTCCCGCCCAAATGTTAACACGCCACTGATGCTAAAAGTTGTTTTCTGCAGATGCGTGTGGGTTCTGATGAGTCCATACATGTTCGTTATGCTGGTTACTGATACCAGCACGAATAAAAGAGGCTTCATCGGTCCATAAAATACGGTTCGCGAAACTAGGGGATCGTTGTGCTTCCTCTCGGTACCACTGGCAAAAGTTGAGACGTGGTACGAAATCAGCCGGTGTCAGTTCTTGGGTGTGCCTGAAGTGGTACGGATGTTGACCATCTGCTTTTAGCACGCGCCATACTCTCAAATGATTCATTCCCAGAACAATCCCAGCGCGGCGAGTACTTGTTCTGGGATTGGATTGAAAATGCTCGAGAATACTTCTTGCTCTAGTGGTACAACAGATGGTTTGCCTTCTGAGCGGGAACCACGGAAAGAACCAGTGTCATGTAAACGGTTCACCATTTTTCGGAAGCACTCCACAGATGGTAACCGCAGCCGTTCACCTTCGAGTCTATATTGTCCACAAATATTTCTCGATAAAGGCGACGAGCTTCACGCAGACTGCCATCGGCTGCCCCGACGCAAAGTATCATTTCATAATATTCACTATTACTTAAATACGCCATGATCGATTAACACAGATTACTACGTACGCCTAATATCAAAGTTTACTTGCAACTGAAAAGAAATTAGATAGTTGTAAGTGTTGCCCAAGTCCAATGTCTTATTTCCTTGAATTACGTCGTAATTTTGGTAAAAATCTAATAAAAGTACCTAGTATAAAATAATTTAAGAGATAAATAATAACATAATTATTATTTACCATAAACACAGGATATTTCCCTAAGACCTATGAAATAAAATAAAATTGTTGAATGCCAGCGCGGCGTCGCATGTATGCATGTATGCATAGTATGCATGTAAATACATTTCGAAACCTACTTAAACCCATTTAAAAAAAACCGCTTCAAGATCCGTTGCGTAGTTTTCAAGAACTAAACATACATTAGAACAGATAGACGGAAAAAGCGACTTTCTTTATCCATGTAATCTAAGATTAGTAATTTATTACCAATTGCTAAAATGAACAAATATCCAGCATAAAAAAAGCTAATAAAGTCCCCGTTTATGAAGAACATTGCGTTAACTTGCAACACCGGAATAATATGGTTTTTGCGGTAAAATTTACGTGTTGTGACGTGTACGTCTTTGATATATGCCGACATCGCTATTGATACCTAGTTTCTTCAAAGCGGCTCCAATCAAAAAAGTGGGCGGTTCTCTTTGTAATTTTTAGGGGTCCTTAAGATACATATTAGTGAAACTGACACCAACACCTACTTTTTCTGATATCCTCGTTCAACCATACAAGTTGCCACTTTTAGCGATAATGTTTTATGAACTTTTATGCATCACATTATCATGACGAATCGAGAACCTAAGTACCTACTCTTTTTTAAAGTCGGTCAAAAATAACCAAACACCTTGCAAATCATTTACTTCATGGTAAATGAGTCGAAAGAGAGTTCACTATATGGTAGTGCAGTGACTGGCATCCACGATCTCTCTATCCCGAAACTGAATACCTACATACTACTATACCCACCAGCGTTCTCAACAGCTACATAAACTTCTACACAAACAGCAGTTGTATTTTAAATATCTGTGCGGAACCAATTTATAAAAAGTGTAAATTTAAGGAAGACAAGAACATAAATGTTTCTTCTCTTTTCTTCGACAGCAAATGCGTTGCTCCTGGTATTTGAGTAGGTTGACAACAAATTACGTGTGAGTTGTGACATTCACGACAATCACGTGATACATAAATTCATAGAAAAACTTCAAAAATAACTTTGAGTAGGCACTCTTTATTTTGACCCCAAGTTGTGATTCCGAAACTATTTTGTATGATAACTATTGATAAAGTAACTTTATCTGTTGGTTAAAATTTTGAGTAACAACGAGACTGTCCGAATCTATTTCACTGTTTGGCAAACCTATTTGAGGTCAAATCTAGAGTTCATTCTAATCATATGTTTATTTTGTGGTGCAGTCTTAGGGCTTCATTTCAATGAGCTATCGATAAAAAGGAAAATTTATCGACTACGTCATTATAAGTCAATATTTTATTAAATTAATTAAAGACCCCGCGCAATATATTATTTGAGCCCTACCCAATGCAACCTTGAGATATGACCACACTAATATGAAACACGTTGTATACTATAGACGGAACCTCAGTGTGAGAAATGTATGTCAAAAAATACAGGAGAACGGTTCTCCCGTAAACTGCTTCCCGCTCTTTATTGACAATTTTGTTGTCAATGGTTACGGTTGTTTATGCGATAATTTTTTTTGGCCTAAATATGGCTAAATGTGCAATAAAAGTTTGCAGAAACTACAAAGGGCGACTAAAAACAACCAGCAAAGTCACCTACCATCTGTAAGTAACTCATAATTTTATTAAATCAATATTTAAATAATGTGTAATTTATAATTGTCACTTTTGTTGGTATTGCCAGTTTTGAATTTAAAATTCACCGATTTATATTAGAAGAATTAGGTGTTGGGCAAGTCATTAGAAAATACAGACACATAAAATAAATAATATGAAAATGGTCAAGAGTGAGTCGCGAATATGTAGTAGCGAGTGTAATAGTGATATACCTAGAAAGGATGATACGTTAAGTTTATCCAATAAAAACCGGTCAACTGTCGAGCAAGGTTTTTGGTATGTTAAGTAAGAATTTCGTGTCCATTTCACAATCCAATATGGCTGCCAAAAATAAAAAGGTAAAAATAAAAGTTAAAAAAAAGTTCAAAATTAAACATTAAAGCTGTCTTCAACTGTTGTTTTTTATTTGTGTGTATTATAAACGTAGGAAACATTGTGTGTCATCTCTTCCAGTGCAGGGGGCTGGTGTGTCCTGTTAATATTTATACTTTCCCCTTCAATAGACATTTAATTTAAATTTACATATATTTATTTACTTATCTTTTTAAATTAATATATATATATACTTATATTTATTATATTATATTTATCTATATAGTATATTTATGAATAATTCGTTCGATAGCCTTGATAATGAAACCTTTCTTTCATGTTCTTCTTTTGACTCCAGTTTCGATAGTGCAGCAAGCCATAGTTCTGCAGCTTTGACCTTGAACGACGAACTATCCTCAATCTTCTCAAACTTTCCTAAGAACCTTAACATAGTCCACATCAATGCCCAGAGTATTTCCCACCATCATTCTGATATTCTAGCATCCTTTAGCAGTGTTCGCGTGGACGCAGTCTTGGTATCCGAAACGTTCCTGAAGCCGTCCCATCGATCATCACTAGTTGCCCTCCCGGGGTTTGTACTAATTCGTAATGACAGGGCTGGCAAAGGCTGTGGCGGCGTAGCGATGTATCTGCGTGAAGACATTCCCTTTCGCATTATTAGTACCTCGTCTCCAACAACTAATGCAGCAGAACATCTTTTTTTGGAAATATCTGTACATCACTGCAAAATGTTTCTGGGTGTGTTCTATAGCCCTAGTCTTCGCATAGATTATTTTGATGCACTGGATGCGCTGCTCAATGACTTGTGCCCAAATTATAATCAAATCGTTCTGATGGGCGATTTTAACACATGCCTCATTAAAGACGACCATCGTACCCACTCCTTACACTCTCTTCTAACTTCTATAAATCTACATATCCTTCCCCTTTCTGCTACTCACCATGTCCCTAATCGTAATCCTTCTCTACTCGACTTAATGATTGTATCTTCACCTGATCATGTAGCCTCACATGGTCAACTCACTGCTCCGTTTTCGTATCATGACCTCATTTATGCATCTCTATTTATTCGTCCACCTAAACGGAAATCACAATTTGCTGTGTTCCGGAATTTTAGGAGCATGGATCTGGAGGCTTTACGCGGTGATGCTGGCAGCTTAGATTGGGGACACGTCATTCATTGTGAAGCTGTCGACCAGAAGGTAGAACTTTTTAATAATGCCATTACCACTACCCTCCGGCTACCGGCACCGGCTATAAGGAGGCTCAAGCGTAGTCCGACTGACTTCAATTTTGCTCGTTATAAGAACCTTCGCAACCGCTGTGGTCGTCTGTGTCGTGATGCCAAACGCCGCCATTTTCACGAATCTCTTGTCAACCACAACTCTTCAGATGTCTGGAAATTCCTTAAAGCTAATGGAATCGGCAAATCACCAACTATTGATTGTCACAACATCGATGTTCGAGCCCTCAATAAGCATTTCTCTCTCCCACCTGTAACACTTGACCCGCTTGTTAGGGCCAACACTCTGCTCGATTTGTCTCTTTTGCCGGTCCCATCATGCCCTTCGTTTCATCTCTCTGCGGTTGGTGAGGATGACGTCCAAAAATCCCTTTTAGCCATCACTTCCTCTGCTGTTGGGAATGATCAGCTGTGTTCTAAAATGTTTTCTCCTATTCTCCCGTCCGTAATCCCCATTTTAACTCATATCTTTAATTTCTCCCTTTCCTCCGGCTGTTTTCCTAGTGCTTGGAAACAGGCACAAGTTATTCCACTACCTAAAACATCAAACCCTTCTCTCCCGTCCCAATTTCGTCCTATATCCATTCTACCATTCCTATCCAAAGTCCTTGAACATATAGTACATCGCCAGTTGACTAGTTACCTGACACGGAATAATCTCCTTAGTCCCTTTCAATCTGGGTTTAGGACAGGTCACAGCACTGTGACGGCACTTCTTAAGGTGACCGACGACATACGTTGGGCCATGGAGAGTAGATCTCTTACGGTATTGGTGCTACTGGACTTCAGTAGTGCCTTTAACTCGGTAGACTTTGACATTCTCCTTGGTATCCTTAAGTCGTTGAATTGTTCCATGGAGGCTGTGACCTGGTTTAAATCCTATCTTCAGGGCCGCTCGCAGTGTGTTCGCTACAATGACGCTCAGTCTGACTGGTGCAATCTCACTGCGGGCGTGCCCCAAGGTGGCGTACTCTCTCCTCTTTTGTTCTCCATTTTTGTCAACTCCGCAGTTAGAGTCATTTCTTCCAACTTCCATCTGTATGCAGACGACCTACAGCTGTATAGGCACTTTACCCTCAACGAGTATCGGACTGCCATCGCTGTCATGAATCATGACTTGAGTGCCATCAGCCTATGGGCAAGGTCATACGGCCTCCACATAAATCCCACTAAATCTCAGGCCATGGTAATTGGCAGTCGGCAGATGTTGGCAGGGCTGGATATGGCATCTCTTCCAGCTATCGTGCTGGATGATATCCCTATCAAATACACCAATGCCGCTAAGAACTTGGGAGTTATTATCGACAACAACTTGTCCTGGGGCTCTCATATTAACGAGGTCAGCAAGAAGGTCCACTTCACCTTTCATACACTTAAATGTCTCCAGAGTTTCTTGCCCCACGATACTAAAATCTCGCTGGCCCAAACACTAATCGTGCCGATCTTGGACTACGCGGACGCTTGCTGCCTGGATGCTACAGAGGAGCTCTTAAACAAACTTGAGCGGTTGCAAAACTTAGGTATCCGATTTATTTTTAACTTACGTAAGTATGATCACGTCTCTAAATTTCGCAAGGAACTCAAGTGGCTCCCAATCCGCCTTCGTAGAAATACTCGGTTATTATGTCTCCTCTTCAATGTCCTACACAATCCCTCATATCCTTCCTACCTGCGGGAGCGGTTCACACTGATGCGTGCATCAGATGAATCGTGCCGGCCTCACCTCTCCTACCGCCTCAATTGTCCTTCCCACAAATCTGACTTCTTCTCCTACTCTTTCTCCGTTCATGCCGTCAGACTGTGGAACGCTCTTCCAACCGATATAAGGAACTGCAGAACTGTGTCTGGCTTCAAGAAGAGAGTCAAGGAACACTATCTCGCTTCCTTACCTTAATTATTGTACGTCTATGTATGTTTATATATCTTTTTATGTATGTATTTGTGTATTTATGTAAATATAGTTTATGTAAGTTTATTAACCTGCACACACATCAGGACCTGTTTGCATCACGATCTCCTCTCTTAGGCCCACTGGAAGAGATCTCTTTAGAGATAAGTGGCGCCATTGTATACATGTTTAGTTTGTATCCATTTACTGTTTTATTTACTGTGTGTGTACAAAAAAAATAAATAAATAAATTAATTAAAAGTCAAAATTTAATTAATCAGTTAAAAGGCCCCTAAAAATTTCCTAAATAAAATGGGAACATAAGAAAAGTTTCTTTAGCTGGCACCACTATACACCCACACAACGTCAAACAAGGCGAGTGTATGACATACGCTCACGCACACTAGCATGCCTCAGTTGAACTGTTTCTATTGTAGTGATTGCTTGGTGACGCGCCATCTAGTATATAGTTCATCTGAGCATCAGATATTTTTTTTGATACCGCCTTTAGTATTCGTGGTTATTTTTTTTTAAATACTTGACTTGGATACTTAGGTTAGGTTAGCTTAGTTCCGAAGAGGCCATACAGGTGGTCAAAGTCCACCGATCGCCACTGGAAATACCTTCTGCGTGCGGACCAGAGAAGCCCGGCAACGGACGTGAAGGAGACCGCGGCATAGGGCGACAGAGTTAAAAAAAAAAATCCCAGAATGCTGGCTGTGTTGCCACGTTGGATGGCGATACTTATTCTTTGGGCTAGAAAATAGCCAGCATTCTGGTCCTGACAAGCATCGATTAAGCGTTTTGCAATGTCTTATAAAGGCGGCGAGCGCTCGGACATGGGGTCCGACCCCACTGTCTCAACACCAAACGGCTAAAATATCTAATCACCTACTAGGTTAGCATATTGATTGATTGACTTTACTAGAACAAATAAAAGATTTATTTATTTAAATCAAATAGCAAGCGTCATCAAAACCATAAACCACAATTTTATCCTTATCGCTCTACCTTGACTATGGTCGACCATAAGGTCAAGTGTAACTAGTTTACGTCAAATGGTATACTCCATGTGTTGACATAAGGTACTTAAATTATACAAAGTGTGTACGTGCATTGAGTTTTAAACCGACTTCCAAAAAAGGAGTGTATTTATGTCCGAATAGTCCGAGACGCCCAGGATTTTAATTGGCTGTGCCATAGCGGCTGGCACGTAAGATTTTGTTGCTTTTCATCAACATTTCATCGCAAGGCAACGGGTTTCAATGTTTTTTTTCATTACTATATTGCTGCTACTTTTTATTTATTTCATTCGGACATAACCCATTACTAATGTGCTAAGTGACAGCAATAGGCTTGCCCCCTATTACGTGAGACAAAAAATTCTGGCAAACTGGGCCTACCCCTTCGGGGATATAGGCGTGATATGTGTGTGTGTTTTTTAATGTTTGTTACACCATAACTTGTGATTGGGAGAACCGATTCTGTGTTTTTTTAAATTGATAGCTACTACTTAATACTATTTTAATTTGTTCCCATTCGAACAATTAGTTCGGTCAATTTAGACATTCGAAGGTGCATAAAGTCCCAGCAAGCTGAAAATCAGTAAAATTGTTCAGAACATAATTATAAATAAAATTTAAAAGTTCCCCATCATTCACGTGTATGGAAAAAAATTTATTCGAGGTCAAAGGTCCAAAAAATGACTTTTTCGCAATTTTCAGCAAAACGGTAAGTTTTAAAAATGGTAGATCTTAAAATTATCTATAAAAATGTATCATTTTTTTCCTACGAGCCACCGTTTCTGAGATATCTATATATACAAATGGGGAATGTAATTTTTGTCCCCCCCTTAGCTCTCGAGAACTGTTTATGCTACAATGATGGTTGACCCCTCTATGGATAGCCCTCGATCTGGAGGCAAGCCAAAAAATAGAAAATTTGACCTAGCCCTAAGGGGTCCAAAGTTATAGGCCAAAACCTATGAATTATGTAACTTGAGAACGGCTTATGCTACAATGATGGTTGACCCCTCTATGGATAGCCCTCGATCTGGAGGCAAGTCAAAAAATAGTAAATTTGACCTAGCCCTAAGAGGACCAAAGTTATAGGCCAAAACCTATAACTGCGTACTCATGCATATTATGACGATAACAACTTTTTGAATCGTTATATCTCAGAAACGGTGGCTCGTAGAAAAAAGTATTAATACATTTTTATAGATAATTCTAAATTCTACAATTTTTGCATGGTACTTTCATGATAAAACTTACCGTTTTGCTGAAAATTGCAAAAAGTCATTTTTTGGACCTTTGACCTCGAATAAAATTTTTTCCACACACGGGAATGATGGGGAACTTTTAAATTTTATTTATAATTATGTCTTGAACAATTTTACTGATTTTCAGCGTGTTGGGAGTTTATGCACCTTCACTCTCATTTTTTGGTCTAGATTGACCGGACTAAATTCAGAACCGTCTCACTTGTTTCGACTTATGTCTACAATGGCTGAACCTATTTTAACGGGACTTCCACTGGCAGATCGCTGATGTTATTTGAAGTAACTAAAGGTAATTTATATCCCGGGAATGTGTTCTCGTGGGACGCATAGAATAGGGTTCTGTAGTTACCCATAGTAGCCTCTATAGCCCCTAAACTAACAGAGATATCTAATGCGCTATAGTTTTCCTTGAAAGTTTATTACATGGACTACATCATGAATTTTTTCAGGTTCTTCACGCCAGCCGTTTTGATTTTAGAGGGCTGTTTTCGCAAAAACTTGCTCTTCAAAGCTAAATATCTCGCAAACAGATGCTTAAATCAAAAAATCATCTTAGCAACCTCTTAATGTTTTAAAAAGACCTATCTAATGATACCCCACGCGATATATATATATGGGATAGACGTGAGAAATAAATATCATTTCCACATTACATGTAGAGGATGTAACACAAAAAAAAACATTCAAAATTTTATTTCAGTAAATATAACTAATAACAAGGCGGTATGAACAAAAGACTATAGCCTGCCCTGAAAGATGGTGAATGAAAAACAAAAATTTTAAAAAAGGCGGGATGTTCAATACTTGATACCCGATCAATCTTTATTGTTATAGGTAATTTTTATTTATTTGACATTTATTTGCTTTCATCGTAATCGAAATGAAAAGTTGAGTGTGTTACTCGGGTGAAAACACCCATTTCTGCCTCGAACTATTGATGCTTTCGTCCCTTGGTTAACTCTACTTTTCGTGGTCACTCACACAAATGCAAAGCTCAGCTTATCCCTCGCGAAATGTACCTATCTAAATAAAATCTATAAGTAAGTATTATTATAATGCGTAGGTCCTTAATAGACGGTGACAAATAGTCTGATGTAAGTACCTGCTCTTAGTTGAATAGTTTGGCATTGACAAGTTGTCAAGTTCCGTATTATCATGTCCTTAATTAATACTTTATTGAGCGAGCGAACGAAATGACCGAAACATCTACATTTGTCGAGACTGGACAGTTTTGTATTTCGTCCGTCTGTCTGTCTGTGTGTACGTTACGGGCTAGTGGCCACATTTTTATACGTTTGTCATGAAATTTGGCACAAGTCATCATCCACCGAGCCTTTTCCCAACGCAGTTGAGGTCGGCTTTCCAGCTACATTCGGCTGAACTTCGATATTTTCTGTGAAACGACTGCCATCTGACCTCCACAACCCATGGGCGATATTGAAGTTCTACCCCCCCCTAGCAACTGCCATAGATGTTCGTATGACAACCAGGACCGAAGGCTTACCGAGCTCTCCAAGTCACGGAGGGGTCTTAATTTCTTAAGAAATGGTCACCTATCCTAAGACCGGCCTGAATAGATGTTGCGTAACCTTTGCAATGTGTTAACATTGTCGGTTACCACTACACCACGAGTCCCTCTCAACTTGGCACTAATGTTCCTTGATTTTTTAAAACATTTTTTCGTGGTAAGATTTTTTTGGATTAGGGGGAAAATCTCCCAAATAAAGTTTTAATGTTCGCGAGGTCTACTGTGTTTTTTAATAATTTGGTAATAAAATTTCATACAACCCTAAATTTTCACCCTTCTATCAGCAACCCCTATTTTTTAACAGTCCATTTTCATTTATATTCTGTTTTTTTTTCGTTTTCGTACAGAACCTTTAATAGCGCTAGTCCGACTCGCACTTGGCTGGTTTTTTAGTATTGGTTTCTAAAGCGGCAACAGAAATACATGATCTGTGACAATTTCAACTGCTCAACTTTCACGTTTTTTAGTGTTAGTAATGTTTAATTGAATAACAAACCTCATTCATAATTCTGCTCCTATCTTCCATGCTGATGCCAAGGTCTGGTTGTCCTATATCACCTTCTATGATGCCGATCTTTTGTAAGAAGTCTGGGTGTTCCTTACGGAGTCTGTCATATAACTGAAAATAAACATCACTACAAGTGGCATTTTTCAATAATTTTGTGGAAATGAAATGATTTATTTATTTGTATTGGTCATTAAATGGCTCTTACAAACGTCAGTAAATACTTAAAATAAAAATTGTACTCCCAGATTCATAAAGCAATAGGTAGAACCGAGAGAAAGAACCTGGCAATAAAACTCACGGCCACTCTTTTTCTATAACTGACAGGTAAATTACACATTTTCTTAAGACTAAATGTGGACGAATGTACATTGGTCTCGTGTCAAAATCACAGTGTGTATAATACAACAAAAAAATTGTGGTCACCTAGTTACAAAATATGTAATATATAAGGTGTGTCCTACGACGCGCACGCACTGTAGATTGGTAGAATATTGTCGAAGGTTCTCGAACCGCCTTCTCGTATTATTTAGACGTTTCTTACATATGACGTCAGAGGTTCGGTAAGTACACGCCACACTACAATTATGGCATTTAGGAGGCGCCTGCACCATGCTCATTCCCAGGGCCCAAAGGGTTAATTTCTTACCGACTACGAAAAGAGGAGGTGGCTCTCAATTTGACTGAATGAACCGATTTTAATTTATCTATATGTTTAATACGACAATTTGTCTGTCTGTCTGTCCGTCCGTCGCGTTTTTCAATTTACATACATTTGCATGAAATATTAAAATATATATATATATATTTTTTTTTTTCATTTTTGAGGCTATACAAAGTTCGCCGTGATAACTAGTTTTTATTGAAAGCTACTACTTTCCTTGTCGTCCCATTCCAACAATTATATGGTCCCATTCGGGTATTTGAAGTCGTTTTTTTTTGTTTAAAAATCGGGATTTTATCATTGGTCGTTAGCACCGTCATGCGGCGAGAGATTTTTATAACGCATGCCAAACTGCATGCGTGTTAACGTTTACATGAGTCGCTACCCTGCATATGGCGTAACGACCGCATTATCACTAAATGGCGTGGTCGGTACGGCATCCGCTTTCGACGCCGGAGTCTCGGGTTCGATTCCCGGTCAGGACAAACTTTGTGTGATGACACATACGTTTGTACCGAGGTCTAGATGTTTCCTATGTATAATATGTATGTATTTACAAAACAAAATGTATATAAGTATTTATATCTCATTATCTAGTACTCATATCACAAGCTCTGCTTAGTTTGAGACTAGATGGCGTTGTGTGAATTGTCCTAACATATTTATTATTATTTATATGGTCCAATGTAAATGAGCCCTAATAGTGAACAAGCCTATTGCCGTTGCCGGGCTTATAGAAATTCCATAACCACTCTGTAATTCAAACCAAAATTCCAACAGTCAAAATAAATGCTACATACCACTAAACTGGACCTCTGCAATGTGAGGATTTTAAATGATCAGATAGTAGAGATTCTGTAATATAATAAATAGGTAGCATAAAAGATTAGCATCCTATCACGTTAAAACAACATTGCTAATTAACAGGTATCCGTGCTTTGTTGCCGTGACGTCTACAGCATTTAACTCGCATAAGGAAATTTTAAAGTTTTAAGTGCAAAAAAAATCGAGAACGGAACGGAACGAGTATAATAGAGGAAGTTTGTGCGTTAGTGAATGAAACTTGGAAAAACGAGCGGATGTGAAGTATGAAGAAAAGTACAAAACATTAGCTTTAGAAGTAGAGAAGAATCTTTCACGGATTACATCCATCTTTTCTTTAGCCTGGATATGACAAGGAAGGGAGTGACTGAGGAGATATTATACGTGTGACATATTATGTGAATTGACGTGTGTGAATATCTTAATGATAAAAATGCATGCTCACCCTAATCTGCTGTTGTTAGCCACTCGTACAATACAATATAAATTGTAACACAATGTAAACAAAACAATATTAAAAAATAAAATGGATAATCTACCTGAGTTTCTTGCTGGTACGAGTATCTTCTCAGGAGAACCAACTTACCGAACCAGCGAAAAAATCAGTTTCAAATGGTTATTTATGTACTTAATTTAGAATTTTTATAATATTGCTTGTCATAAAATTGTAAAATTTTGACATGTGCTCTTTATGTAAACTGAATAAACGAAATTGATTCTTTGATTGATTGATTTATTGTTTGACAGGGATGCAAACTATTAGGATAAGGGCAAGTACATGATGAAATGCAAAGATGCAAATACAAAATTCTACCGACAATTCCTTACCACATCATCGAATTGTTCCTGTATTCTTTTGGCGATTTCTTTATTTTTCTTTGGTCTTGCAAGGAGGTAGATTGTGTTTATATCTGGACATGATCTGCAAAGAGGAGAAATGATTACTGATTCGGTTGCCATTGTTGACGTCTGATTTCGTTAGACTTTGGGTAATCGAAGTCAAATCAAAAATATTTGTGTGATTCACAAATAAATGTTTGTTTCGGAGTATATTTATGTACGTATTTAGAAATATAAAGTGTGTTTATCAGTTGTCTAGATCCCATATCATCCACCGACCCTTTTCCCGGCTCAGTTGGAGTCGGCTTTCCAGTCTAACTACGATGTAGCTGAACTTATTTTTTTTTGTTGAAGCGATTACCACCTGACCTCCACCTCCACAACCCATAGGCGATATTAAAGTTCTGTAGTTAACTAAACCAGTTGGATTTTGTATTAGTGCTCCAACCACCCGTACTGACATAGATATTCGTTTGACAACCGGGACTCACGGTTTAACGTGCTTTCCGAGGCATGGAGTCTAGATCCCATAGCTCAAGCTTATGTTAGCTGTAGGCTGGATGACGTTGTGTAAGAATGGTCCAAAAAATATTTATACATTCCGTAGCTAAATACAGGCCAGGCCAGTTACATACATACAGTCTCTGCAGTGCTGGTACTGTGTTCACATCTAAACGTGATGCTATTAAAATTCTGTACGCGATACATTAATTGCTTGATAGGTTGAACGGTAATTTTATTATTGAGAAATGAAGCAATGTACTGCTTTAAATTTGTATGATAATTAAAATTATAATAGCATTATTTTTCGCAGAGTTAAAAAAGACAACAAAACGTCGACAATTGTTTCGCCTCTAAACGAGGCATTATCAAGACTGTCTCAAAGAGAACAGCCTGTTCTCTTTGAGACGTTTTGTTGTATGTATGTATGTATGTATAATTTTAATAAGTTTTTAACATCTTACTTACCATTACTTTGTCATGGATTATCACCAGGTAACTCCTGTTTCTATCCAATATTTGTATGATAATGATTATAACTATTCGTCCACTGGTTTACATATTTTATTTTGCCAGTTATTTACAATTGCCGGTGATTTTCTTGGTCAAGCCTATTGCAGTTTACTGGGCAATATAGAAAATTCATAACTACTCTTAATAGAGTAGTTATGGATTTTGTCCTCAATTCTATAACCACTAAAACTAAATAGAATATCTGCAGTCAGTTATCGAAATAGTGAGAGGACTACCTAGTAAAGGTACTTATTATTTGCACCACGTACGTCCTCAACACGTATGAGCCTTGATTGTTGAGTAATCTTTAACATTACGATAGCATACTCTACTTGTACGTACTTAATAGGTTTAGTGGGAAAAGTGGACCTATTACAATCCTGGTAAAGGTTTCGAAAGGGCAGGTTTAAACACAAATCACGCCTTTATTTCAGGCGCTTATTATTACGTCCCGATTTCGCTAATTCTTTAAAGCCCAAGTAATAGGTTTGCGAGCCTATTTCCGTTTCGCAGGTGTATATTTGTATAGAGCCTAGTCCATTTCTCACCAGGTGCACCGTGTGTTGGTGAAGATGACTTGTACTTATTAGGAACACACATACAGACAGACAGACTAAAGCAAATTGGTCCAGCATAATCTCGATATTTAGACGTAGTCAAAAACTCGCGATTTAAATCAAGTGTTTGAATGCGCAGCAGTTTTTTTAACTAGCGAACGCACACGGCTTCACATGCTTGACAAATTATAAACACAAAAGAACCACTCTATCCGTTGGTGAAAACCGCATCAAAATCCGTTGCGTAGTTTTAAAGATTTAAGCACACATACATCTGAAGCTACTTTGTTTTATACTATGGTAATGGTTAATTTACGTTACGCCATAACTCGGTCGTTACCCGGAACTTGGTCGATAGCCCACACCCCGCATGCGGGCTCTAACGACCAATGTAACGCTTACCCGCATGCGAGCCCTATGTCATGCATTTGAGAAATCTCCCGCACCCCAAATGCGAGTACTAACGACCGTTGACAAATGACAATATTATTATTTTTTGGACAGTCTCACACTGTACACACTGTCATTTAGCGCAAATCAATCTAATAAAAGCTTGTGCTATCGAGAATTGAGAAGACAGATTAAACATACTTACTTATATTATATTTCTACATACATAGCAAACACCTAAACTCCGAAAAACATTTGAGGCAAATAAATAAATTGATTGATTAATTGATTTAGGATCACACAAATATTAGATTCGACCCGGAATCAAATCTGGGACCTCAGGGGCGGCAGTCAAACACAAAAACAATAAAAATAAATAAATATTGTGGGACATTCTCACACAGCGTCATCTAGCCCAAACTAAGCTATAAGGTTATGCTATGGGATCTAGACAACTGATAAACATATTTATATACTAGCTGTTGCCCGCAGCTCCGCCTGCATGTTACTTTAGATCTACATAACATTTTATTTATGAAGCGATTGAAAACCGAACCGCAAGTTCAAATCAAAAAATCAAATCATTTCTGAGATTAGCGTGTTCAAACATTCAGACAAACAGACAAAAGTTCTAAAAACCATTAATAGTGAACTCCACTGCGGGTGACGTAACCTGTTCTAAAGAGCTCTTCAATCTGATCCCACCGTCTTCCTTCCGATCCCGAACAACGTGTGCCGGGCAGAGATGCCACTCCCACACAGTGGATAGCATGTTCGCGAGAACCGAACGTTTTAACCGTTCGTTTTTCTGCCGAACGATAGTGGCCTGGAACGCCCTGCCTGTGCACATGTTTCCTCCCACATATAACCCTGGGTTCTTTAAGCGGAGCGTGAAGAGGCACATCAGTAGGTCGTCAAGTTGAGGGCCACTCTGTATCGTATGTGCTGTGAGAGTGGACCACAATCGCTAGACGTCGTCACGACTTTACCACCAGGCGGGCGGCGTCAATTTGGCGAACCGAATATAAAATAATAATAAAAAACCTACGACAAACTTATTATTTGCGGTTGGTACAGTACTCGGGTCAAGGGATCGAACCGCAAAATTAAGTTTGTTTTTTATTGTATATACTTTTCCGGGATAAAAAGTACCCAGTGTGGTGCCCAGGATATTAAAGAATAATTATACCAAGTTTCATCGTAATCGAACCAGTAGTTTTTGCGTGATGCATGAACAGACAGACAGACAGACAAAAAATTTTTTAATCACATTTTTGGGTTCGGTGTCGGTCTAGTAACACCATGCCATTTATTTTTTTGATATCTTCAATGTACAGAATTTTCACTTCTACAGATTTATTATAAGTATAGATTTCTAAATACATACATAATATACTCAGAAAACACCTAACTCCGAAACAAACATTGTTGGATCCCACAAATATTTGATTCGACCCGGTAATGGAACCCGAGACTCCGGAGTCGAAAGCCGAGCACTATCGACCACGCCACCGAAGCAGTCTAAAAACAATACAAACAAACCTTAATAGCTTTTCAACCACCAGTTTCCCCAAAAACCCAGTCCCCCCTGTAAGCAAGACAGTGGACCCAGCGAAGAGCTTCTGAATTTGAGAGTCTCCTATAGGCTCATGTTCTTCTATCATGTCTGTATACGTAATATCTCCTCCTTGTTTGACATCCAGGATGTCTGTCATCTCCATGGTTGGAGACCTGGAATAGAGAAAAACACGTCATAAATTGACACAACAACCGACTTCAAATTACCGAAATGGGACCAAATAATTGTCCATAAATAGGACCATTTGAGAAGAAGTAGCATTCAATTAAAAGGTCATGATCGACTCTTCTTAAGGCTGGTTACTTTTTAGTTTAAAGAATAAGCATTGCCATACAACGTGGCAATGCTGCTAGCCTTCTGGGAACATTGCCAGTCAGCGACGAGGCGGAGTTCTTTGAAACCTGTATATAGTGTAGATTTTAGTGTGTAGAGTGTATTTAGTAGTTAGTGTAATTAATAGTTAGTGTAATTAGTATTTTCATCTACTGTTAATTTTCTTTCTTATGTCCCTAATACTCGTATATTAACTAGGTATGCAATGCATGCTGCTAATTGCAAATGTTGAGCGGAGCAAATGTTTTTATTACATATCAGAATCAGAATCGAACATTTAAATTAATTAATCGAATGAAAAAAATCTGTTTTCATTGTTGACGCACGTGTTTCCATGGCAACCATTTAATCATCTGGTTTTTCGGTGATGTCCAGGACATTTTCGGTGATTATTCCTCCGTGGTCAGTTCAATTTTCATGTCCAGCATGCCAAATTTGGTCAAAATCGGTCGAGCCGTTTCGGAAGAGTCCGCACACAAACGATTTACACTTGTCGCCTAAGAAGAGATTATTTAAAAAATTATTCACCTAGTCCAAAGATATGATGTAAGTAAACAACATAAAAAAATACAGTCGAATTGAGAACCTCCTTCTTCTTTTGATGTCGGTTAAAAATATATTGTATTATTAAGCGAAGCTCAATCTTAGGCGATTCATATATTTCGTTTGTCCGCATACTCCTCCTAAACGCCTGAACCGATCTCTTTTCAAACTTACCACAGTGATAACTTGTGGCGTGAGGGTGGTTTAGAACAAAAAAAACAAGGCGGTTTTTGATGTAGGAAGTAGAGAATTCAGTCTCGGCTTGACATACGTTGCAGTTTCGAGAATAAAGACGCTTGACGGTCTAGTGCTCGAGCCATATCGTTCACTCACAACCGTTTATTGGATATAAACAAGCACAGCGGTTGGGCTAATAAACGCGAGGCAATGACAAGATTGGCCGATTTGGCTGCCGGAAATTAATTAATTTTCATACGGTTTGCAGTTAAAAAAAAGTTTGAACATAAAAAAATAAATCGTTGTTGTTCGAAAATTTAACACTTCGCTCAGTTTTTTGCAACAGCAGCATGCATTGCATACCTAGTACTATATGCTGTCGAGAGATGACACTTGGTAGAATTTGCTAAACATATTGAGTATTTTCACATTGCACGATAACCACACACGATATCGTGACGATATCGTAAGTAGTAGCAGCAACAACAAGGTAAAAATATAAAGTTCCGGTTTGGGATAACCCGATTTTTGCAGAGCGCCAGAGGTAACCTAAAAAGCCAACAAAAGGAAAAACGAACTCCGGCCGTCGTGTTAGTTAGTCATAATTATGTTTCGACAGACATACATCACGCTTATAATAATATTCCTAAAGGGGTAGGTAGAGGTGCATTACAGACGTGTACTTTGTCAGTAATTTCGTTTATACCATGTAATAGGGGTCAAGTTTTCTGCCGTTAACGGGTATTATAGAAAAATCTCAAGCCAAGACAGAATGTTACATACCTCCAAATAAAATTCAAGCAGTCCAAGCGATAATGTTCTAACCGATAAATAAACAGATCAATGCTGCTTGACTGCTTCGGTGGCGTGGTCGGTAGTGCATCGGCTTTCGACTCCGGAGTCTCGGGTTCGATCCCCGGGTCGAATCAAATATTTGTGTGATCCACAAATGTTTATTTCAGAGTTTGGGTGTTTTCTATGTATATTATGTATGTATTTAGAAATATATAAGTATGTTTATCAGTCGTCTAGATCCCATAGCACAAGCTTATAGCTTAGTTTGGGCTAAGTGACGTTGTGTGAGAATGTCCAACAATATTTATTTATTTATTTAATGAATGAATTAATTAAAACTGTACGATATTATTATGTACACCTGACTCCTTGGGTTTCTGGGCCCCATTTACATTCAAGAACCGTTAAAAAAACTGGTATTTGTTTAATAATTGTGATAATTTTTTGATATATTTAAATTCAATTTGTATCGGCGACATTCATCGTGTTATTTGATTTTAATGGAATGTTGCTTCTATGGGAAATTAATAGTACGTACTTTATAAATACAAGGGGGTAAGCAGAGGTTTTTCCACACGTTTAGCGTAAGATCAGTGCCAGGACAGAAGTTACATTATTATTATGTTAACGTCCCACACCAAAGGCCTTCCCATCTTCCACGGTAGCAACGACATACCGTCCGGTCACTTTCCATCGCTTCGTGCTAACTCATTTGGTTCACGTACGGCCGGAAGACCTGCGGTGGAAAGAGCCCAACGAAGTATGTCGTTTAGAATAGCGTGCCGAGGTATACGACCTGCGCTTCTGCTACAAGAAAGGCCATGGTGTCCCAGATTATCGACGGCTACTCCACAGGTGCTATGATGCGGAGATACACAAGGTGTACCCAGCCGAAGGCAAGTGGCAATGCGGAAGGTTGTGTCGTCCAACATTGTACCGATGTTGGACGATGGGAGCGCCTGAATCAATAACCAGGTTATACTTTTTTAACTGCTTCGGTGGCGTGTGCATCCGGAGTCTCCTCCACCGGAGTGTAATCCATGGTTGTTTCGGAGTTTGGGTGTTTCTAAGTAAGAATGTTATATATATCATATATTACATATCATATATTATTATATGTATGTTTTTTTTTTATTCGTGTTTATGATTTAACATAGTAATAATATGTTACTTCATAACTATAATTACAATCTAGCCTTAAGAGTAATAAGTAATTCGTATATAACTTAAGCTACTAAATAATTAAGATGTAAGAATGTGTCCATTGGCACTTTTCTTATTGTCTCTATATGAATGAATAATGACACTATGATCATGTTGTCTTAAAGTACTTATAGCACTCTTTACACTACACTTACTCGTAAGGTTTAGACCTTCTCATGTTATGTATGTAATATAAGTATGTTTATCAGTAGTCTAAATCCCATAGCACAAGCTTATAGCTTAGTTTGGGCTAGATGACGTTGTGTGAGAATGTCCAACAATATTTATTTATTTATTTATTTATACCACTAATAAAACCATCGCATACAGTTAAGTTATTGCATTGTTATAATAGGAATTCAGTTTTGAACCTTGACTGTACCTATATTTTATTTCGCACCCGTGGATATCTAGTTTGTAATTCCCATGGGACACAATCCCGGGAAAAAGTATTCTAAGTTATAGGTAACATCACAACCTATCCACTAGTGTAAGGCCGGTTAAAATCAGTTTAGCCGTTACAGAGATAAGCCGGAACAAAAAGATAAAGAGATTTTTTTTTTGTTTTTTTAACTAAGTAGGTACCGTTACCTATTTAGGTATACATGTAGATAGTTGAATATAATTTGAAATTAAAATCTGACATTTAATTTATGCTTTCGAATGTCGGCAATTAGTAGAACATATAGTAGGTAATATTTAAACATATAGTAACACATAACACTTGGCTTCGGTGGTCCGGCATCGCTGAGTCACTGACCAATTGGGTTCCAGTTGAAAACCAGCACCAGGATTCAACCTGGCACATGCTGAACTGGACACCCATTTGGTACATTTATATGTCACACTATTTTATTTGTTTCCTATGTTGGATTGTGTATTGTTATGTTGTATTGTGTGGTCGCTTTGTACCAAATAAATGTTTCTTTCTTTCTTTCGAATACATTATGAAATGACTCCACAACATACATACTGTACCTATTAAAACAGATACTTTAAATAAATTTGGGCGATACAGTTGGCGAAAACTAGTCCTTAAACAAATAATGTAAGTTATTCGTTAACGATGTATGTTTAAGATCATTATTTAAGTTTGAACACCTTCGCTAACTAGAACTTAAGTATTGTTTATACTATAACTTGTCAAATATTAACATACGAACTTACATCCGCCATGACACCTCAAGTTGAAGGTCAAAACATTATAAATTAAAAACTAGACGAACGACCGCATCTTTGCTCGTATTATAAAAAAAAAACGATTTGGAAACATAGAAACCGATGTCATCTTCCTCGAGAACCTTTCTATACATTGGTGAAAACCGCATCAAAATCCGTTGCGTAGTTATAAAGTTCTAAGCATAAGTAGCTGATACTTGTGTATAAAAACGGCAAAAAGTCACGTTTGTTGTATGGGAGGCCCCGTAAATATAAGTGTACTTCCCATATGGTCTCATTCCGACAGTTACTTGGTCCTATACAACGGTATGGGACCAATTAACTGTCGGATAACGATTTTAAGTCGTTTTTTGTTAACAAATCTGGTTTATGTTGGCAATATAAATAAAAAATATGTTAGGACAATTCACACAACGCCATCTAGTCTCAAACTAAGCAGAGCTTGTGATATGTGTACTAGATAACATCTATTTTTGTGAAAACATACATAATATTATACATAGGAAACAACCAGACTTCGGTACAAACGTATATACTCGTATGTCATCACACAGCGGATGCACTTCGACCACGCCTACGAAGCAGTCGATATCATAATTATAGATCGACTTGGATCACACAATGTGGTTGTCTTTATGAGATCTTGATAGTTTGAAGATAATTAATCGAGTCTGATGATCGAATAATAGTAGCTTGCTGTTGCTTATAAATACTGTTGCTTATAAATAAATATTGTTGGACATGCTCACACAACGTCATCTATCCCAAACTAAGCTATAAGCTTGTGCTATGGGATCTAGACAACTGATAAACATACTTATATATTTCTAAATACAGACATAATTATACGAATTAATAAGAATAAAGACTTGAGAGCAAATCGTCCACATTTTAAAATGTAAAGAAAAATTGTTTTAATGACGTCTTGCGAAAATGTCTAACCAGCATATTGGCTACGAAGCAAACCGTCCACAATACATAACTATTGTTGAATGACAATCGACAATCGGAAACAGTGTGGGATAGCACTAATTACACCTAACTACCTACTACATAATGCTTTAAGGGATGTAAACCCTTACATTGAATTCTGATAATGCTTTATCAGTGAGACGTCAGTGCGCTGATATGATGATGATGATGATGACTTAACAATAAGAGGGCAAGATAGGAAGATGTGTGAAACAAATCCATTCATTGTAATAATAGATAATTTCATTTATTTAATAAATACTTTTTGAACATAACAGCTTACTTATTTAATAAGATTCACAAGATTCAACAAAATAGGCAATTAGTAAGTAATTTAAAAGCATGCAATGTTTTAGTCAACACATAACTTATTTATTAAATAACCTTTTTTATTAGCCCTAACATAATGCATCATGAACGATTTGTCTACAGGCAGTTTTCAATTATAGACTACTGACTTATGGACATAAATAAATTGTGGCTCCCAGGACAATCTCTACATGTGGTTAACACTGTTTACACAGAACTTATGCTTGAGAAGACAAAAGCACATATGAACATTTTGCTTTCTGATCCTAATACAATTATACCTACATAAAAAATACCCGAACTCGGAAACAACATTCGAATCGAACCCGGGACCTTAGGGACGGCAGTCGCATACTCAAACCACTGCGCCACAGAGGCAGTCTAAAAAATATATAAGATTTCAAGTTAGTTTACGATACAGATAGGCAGAAAATCTAATAAAAATCTGTATCATAAAATTACTTTTAATCATAAGCTGTTTATGTCAACTTTTGAAATCATAATTCGGATTTTTCGACATATATATAAATATATATATATATATATATATATATATATATATATATATATATATACACATAATATATATATACACATAATATATACATCTATATATACATTTTACATAGATAATAATAATAGTTTATTGTTTCTCCACAAAGGTTACAACATTGACTTACAGCTAATTAAATACATAATATTAAACCTTTGTGAGAGCTGGTGTCTGTACTAGGTTTCATACGAATCCTGCCCATGCATACCCATCACCAGGCCCTCAGTTCCCGCGAAAACGGACAAGTGTATTTACTTTCACATGTAACATGTGGTCTTTGAAGATAGAAGCCAATTACAAAACTATCATTTGTATTTGAATTTGAGTATTTTTAACTGTTTGTGTGAAAGTGTGTGTGTTTGTACCTATGTGTATTTGTGTGTGTGTGTGTGTGTGTGTGTGTGTGTGTGTGTGTGTGTGTGTGTGTGTGTGTGTGTGTGTGTGTGTGTGTGAGTGTGTGTGTGGGTGGGTGTGTGTATATGTGTGTGTGTAGATGTGTTATGTGTGATTATTTAAGTTAGAGCCTTTGTTGTGTGTATAATATTTTCCGTATTTTCATAATCTTGTTCAAGGAGCCAGTTTGTAACTATGATTTTACATTCAGTTTTAGGTTTTGGATATATGTTTAGGATTTTATTTAATTTATTGTAAACAAGACCACCAAGATAGCAGAAACTTCCGCGAGCGAGTTGAGAAGTAAAGGAAACAGTGGAACAGACATTGGGTTTACGTCGCGTCCTAACAGCCAATATACGTGGGTCGTACGGAGTGATTAAGTGTGTCCAAGATAAATAAATATAATTCTTACCTACACCATAGAAGTAAAGTTATCGATACTTATAGTAAACCATAATGAATTTAAAATATATGGAACTGTTTTACTGCTAAGGTCAACATTTTATGCATACATATTTAATTACATAGTCCAAGACGCCCAGGACTTTAATTGGCTGTTTTATAGCGGCTGGGACGTAAGATTTTGTTGCCTTTAATCAACATTTCATCGCAAGGCAACGGCTTTCAATTATGTTTTCAAAATTACAATATAGCTGCTACTTTTTATTAAATTCATTCGGCCATTTTGGATATAACCCATTACATGTGTGCCCGGTGACGGCAATAGGCTTGCCTCCTATTACTTGGGACTAAAAATACTGGCAAATTGTGGGTGTGTAATGCACCCCTGCCTACCCGTTCGGGATATATGTATGTGTGTAATTACTATTCCGACAAATAAATAAATACACATGCGGTGCAAAATTTCATGTCATGGACGGACATGACGAAACTATACGGAACCTACGGAACCCTAAAAACGACTTCAATTACGGGAATGGGACCAAATTAATATGGGACCACATGAGAAGAACTAACTTCAATAAAAAGGAATACAGTCGAATAGAGAATCTTCCCCTTTTTTTCAATTGGTTAAAAAGTATGCTATCTAGCAGTGGAAATCGCATTTATTTTTTTGTTTTTTTCTTTGTTTTGTTTATTTGAGAGTGATAAGAGAAATAGAAGGAAAGTTGATACCTATAATAGATTTTGATTTGAAGTATGAGAAACTGTTAATAGAGTTGTCTAAAAAGAAAATTACGTCACTAAACTTTTTGAAGAGAATTGTATATATGAGACTTGTAATGAAAACAAAACAAAGAAAAAACAAAAAAAAACAAAAAAAAATTATTTTCCAGATGTTATTGTATCGACAGTTGAAATTATAATAATTAAGAAATACTACAGATGATTTTGAATTTGTTAATTGAAAGACTATCTCTGTATCAAATTTCATCACAATCGGGTCAATGGTTTAGGCGTGAAAGAGTAACACATACAGGCACACACACAAACATACACATATCCTCACAAACTTGAAGTTGGTAAATTGGGAAGTTGGTGAATTGGGAAGTTGGTGAAGTGGGAAGTTTGTGAATTGGGAAGTTGGCGAATTAGGAAGTTGGTGAAGTAGGAAATAGAATTGGTGGGTTAAATTGGCTATACGGGAAGTTGTCTATTTGGGACAGTTGTCCAGATGATCCTAAAGGTATCAGTCCAGCTGTTTAAGTGATTAGTCGGAACAACCCACGATACGGTCAAAAATGTTTAAAATTGTTATTTTCGGGGTTCCGTACCCGAAGGTAACCCTATTACTGGGACTTCGCTGTCGGGAGTGTCGTTACGATATCGTCATAATATTGTTTTTGTTTTGTAGTCACGATATTTTTTTATATTTAGGTCGACAAATTGACGTCATCCGCCTGATGGTAAGCTGGGGCGACGTCTGGCGATTGTGGGCGACTCTCATAGTACACAGGAATACTATGGAGAGTGGCCCTCAACTTGGCGACCCAGTAATGTGCCTCTTCACGCTTCGCTTAAAGAACCCATGCTGGAGGAAACACGTGCGCAGGCAGGGCGTTCCAAGCCACTATATCCTTCGGCAGAGAAAAGAACTTTTAAAATGTTCGGTTCTCGCGAAGACGGTTTCCACGATATGAGAGTGACATCTCTGCCCGGCACGCGTTGTTCGGGATCGGAAGGGAGAGGGTGGGATCAGGTTGAAGAGCTCTTCAGAACACTCACCGTGGTAAATACGGTAGAACGCACCAAGGAAGCGATTGTTCGGCACTGAGCCAGCGGCTCAAGGCTTCCCGTTACCTCCGATATCGTGCAATGTAAAAACGTCCAATGGTTTGGTATTAAAACTAAAGGATAACGATATAAGGAACTGCAGAACTGTGTCTGGCTCCAAGAAGAGAGTGAAGGAACGCTATCTCGCTTCTTTACCTTAATTATTGTACGCCTATGTATGTTTATATAACTTTTTATGTATGTATTTGTGTATTTATGTAGTTATAGTTTATATATGTTTATTAACCTGCACACACATCAGCATCTGTTTGTATCATGATCTCTTGCTAAAGAGCAATCTCTTCCAGGCAACCTTAGGATGGAATGAAAGTTACAAGAAATGATATAGGACCTTTGTACAATGTAACACAATTATATTTAAAAATAATAAATTAATAGGATTTAAGAAGAGAGCAAAATGTTCAATGCATAGATAAATGAATATTAATCAGGAGAAACAAGTACATATATATTATTATGTAATTTGATAGAATATACTAACAATAATAGGATATACTAACTTTAAATCTACACAAAATATTATTATAGAAACAAATAGCACTAATTAGAGGAAGAGAGATAAAAATCTTTTAACATATTTTTAAAAGATGCAAGTGTTTGTGAGCGGTTTTTGCTTAAGTTTATAATTTGTCAAGGAGCGAATCCGCGGGCATATGCCAGTAAATAATAATAACATGCCATTATAGTATAACAATACATAATTTATTATGTACCTATAATAAATATTAATGTGTCTATTAGTTAAGTAAATAATATTTTTATTAATTAATTAATTTTAATTGATTAACCTCACATATGGCTATGTCACTCGCCAACAATCGCAAAAAAATACGTGACGTCAGCTAAAACTTAAAGTTGTAAGTCAGTAAGGGATGTCTCTTGTTTGTGACACGGCATTGACCATAGAGTTGAAATTAAGGCATTAACGTCATAATTATTGGTCAAATGTTATGCTGGTATATATTTTACGTGGCATGGTAATTTTGCCTCACGATCAGAATGTCTAAGTAGCTAAATGTCCAATAGCGCAAAACGTCTAACGAGCAGTAAGTCTAATTAGCAAAATGTCTATGTAGCAAAACGTCCAACTATCAGATGGTCTGTATAGCAGAACATCAGAATCTATTTAGCAAACAGTCAGTTTTTAAATGTGAACACTAATGATAAAAATTAACAAATGCGCTAAATGGCAAACTACATCTACAAGTCTTTGAAAAATACTACGGTTTTGGTCAACTTGCTGAAGTATGTTGGATAGTGTCTATATAGATATAGATCTGTACTAATATTATAAAGAGAAAAGATTTGATTGTTTCTTTGTTTTGAATTGACTCCCGGAACTACTGAATCGATTTTGAAAATTCTTTCACTAATATGTACTTACATAACATACCTACGTTACGTTATCCCAGAAATAAGTAAGCTCATTTATATCCCGGTAATGTATTCCCACGGGATTCTTGGTCTTTTAAGTACATAGAGACCTCTCTTAAAAGACAAGAATCCCGTGGGCTTAACGGTCGATTCCCGGTCGGGACAAACTTTGTGTGATGACACATACGTTTGTACCGAAGTCTGGGTGTTTCCTATGTATAATATGTATGTATTTACAAAAAAAATGTATATAAGTAGGTATTTATGTCAGTTTTCCTAGTATTCATATCACAAGCTCTGCTTAGTTTGAGACTAGATGGCGTTGTGTAAATTGTCCTAACATATTTATTATGTACCTATTTATTATTATTTTTTAATTAAGTATTAGTTTTCGAGATATTTAACTTTATAGCTAATTTTAGAGCGTTATTATGAGTGAATACGGAACCCTATTCTATTCGTGACCCGATATTTTGGCTGGTTTTAACTTTTTTATTTATTATGTTATGTTATTGTGAGTTAACCAAAAGATAGATGGATAATCTACCTGAGTTTCTTGCCGGTATCTTCTTTGAGAACTAACTTACCGAACCAGCGAAAGACTCATTTTGAAATGGTTATTTATGTACTTAATTTAGTATTTTTATAATATTACTTGGCATAAAAAAGTAAAATTTTGACATTCATATGTGCTCTTTATGTGCCTAAACTGAATAAACGAAATTGATTCTTTGATTCTTCTTTGATAGATAAATGCCATAGCATTTTAAACTTTAAAGAGGAACGTTTCCTTAGTACATTATTTTAACATAACATTAACCGTTTGGCCAGCGCACGCAACGGAAGTCTCAGAAAAAGAAATCCCCGTCTTTGAAACATATTTCACGGTGCCTGCCGTTTTTCCGAAAAGATTTTGATAAAATTTCATTACCCAAACAAATTTTAGCAACCTTATTTTATACCATTGCAATATTTCGAATGATTTTAGTACGCATATTTTTATTTGATCATATTTTTACTTGGCAAAATATTACCAAGTATAATGTAATTATGGCATTTGGTCTTTAATCAAATGATTTATTACAGCAAACAATCTTCAGACAATAAACGTTTGGTGAAATTAATGATTTGTTAAGACAAAAATTTTAATTGTAATTTGTTTTTAGTAGGTTACCCGGAACTCAACTATTTAGATTACGTTAATTTCTTCTTTAAACAAAAGATTAGGCTAAAACTGTGACCTCTTACGCACGAGCCGAGCGAGCGAAGCGAGCGGTGCCGCGGCAGCGGCCGGCGAGTGCAAATAACGATGATTTTACGTAAAAACTGTTATTCCGACTGAAATATTTGACTAAATAAAAAATGTTAAAGTACTAGTTGGTGAACAAGTTATAGTTTAAACGTTCAATTCCCAAACATTAGGTTTGCGTTTCAATTTTTTGTGAATAGATTTTTTGCTAAGTAATAATTTGGCAAATGAAGTTCGAAAACTTTTTTGGGAAGTGAACATTTGTCAAATTCCTTTCGGTCAAACAAGGGAGACCCATATTTCACTGCTGCTCCGCTCCTATACATCGTAGCGTGATGTTATATAGCCTATCTATAGCCTTCCTCAATAATTAATGCACTATTCAACACGAAAATATTTTTTCAAATGGAAGCAGTAGGTAGGTACTTCTTGAGATAAGCGCGTTTAAACAAATAAACTCTACTGCTTTATTGACTGAGGGAGCGAAGCGACCGAAGGCTCCGTTTCAACTTGCAGACTGGGGAGAATTTCTTTCGTCTGTACCCATCTACGGGTTCTTTCATCATCATCATGTTTGAGGCCGTATTTATCAACCGATTTGCATGAAACTTTACACACACACTCCTTACTTACAATTAATAAATAACATTTGAATGATATTTTTTGGATTGGATGACAAATGAAAGAGTAATAAAGAAAATTGAAGAAGAAAAAGAATAAAGAAAGCCGCTTCCGAAGTCTACGGTTCACAGAACCACTAGTAATATTATAATAGATATAAGCGTAATGACGACGTTAAGTATCATTATAAGTAAAAGTTTAAAAGTACATCTAAAATTAAAGTTTATTATTGTCTTTTTTGCGAATACTAATAAAAGATGAAAAGATCTTGTTTTAGATAGATTTTTTTTTACTTTCAATCATCATTGGGGTCGGTTTTTGCAGTCTAACTGCGATTCGACTGAATTTCGATTTTTTCCGTGGAGCGACTGCCATCTGTTCTCCACATCCCATGGGCGGTATGGAAGTTCTTTAGTTCGGTCGCATTTTTGATTTAGGGCTCCAACTTCCCCTAACGACTGCCATAGATGTTTGTATGAAAACCGGGACCGACGGCTTAAAGTGGTCTCCGAAGCACGGAGGGGTCTCAATCTCTTAAGAAATGGTCACCCATCCTAAGACCGGCCTGACTAGATGTCGCTTAACCTTTGCTATGTGTTAACATTGTCGGTTACCACTAGACAACGAGCCAATTTTCTTACTTTCAATATATTGCATTTCTGCCTACCCTTTCGGGGATATAGGCGTGATATGTGTGTATGTGGATGTGTGTGTGTGTATATTGAATAAAAACATTTTGAATACTGTAAGGTGGGTTGACTACGGAACCCTGTTCTATACATATCCCGACACGCACGTGACTTACGTGCTACTACGTTTAGTAATATCATATTAGCAATCAAGGCAGTGCACATTTTTCCTGTTAGTAGATAATTCTTAGTATTTTAGGTCAAGGCGTAGGTCTTGTTATAATCTAGACTAAATTATAATGCAGGCGGATGCAATTATCTCTGTTATTTTTAGGGTTCCGTACTCAAAGGATAAAAGGGGAACCCTATTACTGAGACTTCCGTCTGTCTCATGAACCGTGATAGTTAGAAAGTTGAAATTTTCACAGATGATGTATTTCTGTTGCCTCTATAACAACAAATACTAAAAGTGATTACCGTGATGTGGAATGTGGTACACATTGTCAATAATCTATCATGTTACCTACTAACCTGACGCATATTCGCAAATAAATGATTTAATTTAATTTGGTTTTTTTTGCCGTTTTGGTACGGAACCTTTTGATCACGAGTCCAACTCGCCGGTTTTTTTAATTTAAAAGTAAGCAACTATTATTTTTTTCTTCTCCTTAACTGTTTGACGTATAGGCGACCACTAGCTATTTTTATTATTTAATTCGTTTTGTACTAAAAAAATCCCTTTCCTAAGCAAAAATACTGAGTGCGCAGCAAATAGTTCCCTGAATAAATATAAGTTTTGCTTAGCTTTTAACTTAGCAAAGTTAGATTAGATTAGATTAGATTAGATTAGATTATACTTTATTGTACACCAATACAAAAATACAAATGAAACAGAAACTTAATATTTAAATAGTATGTACAAATGGCGGCCTTATCACTACGAGTGATCTCTTACAGGCAACCTTTGGATGGACATAAGTAGATAGAAGTGAAGTAAACAGTGGATAGGTATTGGCATATTATTATATGAAAAGAAAGATGGAAAAGTTCTGAAAAGAAAAGTAATGGAATAAACTGAATATAGTAATTATAGAAGATATACCTACATATATAGTAAAACTTAAACACTATTAATAAAAAGAGATAATTTTATACCTTGTAGGGAATTAGGGATACATAAAACATAGAGTGGAAAAAATAGATTACAGTAGTTAGGAGCCAAGGTAATGGTCTTTTAGCATTCGTTTGAAGACAGCCAACGTTGGTGCTCGTCTAACAACTACCGGCAGATCATTCCATAGTCGCACGGCCTTAATTGAGAAAGACCCACCATAAAAAGTCGTTGAGTGCTCTGGCACTGCCAACACCAGGGTCTCCGACGACCTCAGGGATCTCGTATGTGTGTCATTAAGGAACTTGAATCGTTCTTTTAAATAAGTAGGGTAGTAAAGTCCGTGACGCATAGCTATTTATTTAAGAATTCTAAGGTAACCTAACCTATTCAAGATCGTATTGATCTTAGACCATTTCTAGGTATTAAAAAAAACTAAATATTACCACGAATACTAATGGCGGGAACACAGCTCCCACCTTTAGTCTTCTTACCTAACCTATCCAAGTCAGATCACCCCAGGACTTTATTGAGCGAAGTGAGCGAAGCTCAATCTTAGGCGACTTATGTATTTCGTTTGTCCGCATACTCCTCCTAAACGCCTGAACCGATCTCCTTCAAACTTACCACAGTGATAACGTGTGGGGTGAGGGTGGTTTAGAACAAAAAAAATTAAAATCGGACATACCATCGAGGAATAATCACCGAAAAATTGATTTTCATACGTTTTGCAGTTAAAAAAAGTTTGAACATCTATACTTTTTTTTTTTTTTTTTTTTTTTTTTTTTTAATTCCGCGGCCCAAGGCCGCGGCCGCTCTAACGTCCGTTGCCGGGCGTCCCTGGTTACTAGCAGAGGGTATGTCCAGTGGCGCCCGGCATTGAACATCTATACTTATAATAAATCTGTAGAAGTGAAAATTCTGTACATTGAAAATATCAAAAAAATAAATGGCAGGGTGTGTTGATAGACCGACACCGAACCCAAAAATGTGATTAAAAAATTTTTTGTCTGTCTGTTCAGGCATCACGCAAAAACTGCCGGTTCGATTATGATTAAACTTGGTATAATTATTCTTTAATATCCTGGGCACCACACTGGGTACTTTTTATCCCGGAAAAAAACCATACAATAAAAAACAAACTTAATTTTGCGGTTCGATCCCTAGACCCGATAACTATACCAACCGCAAATAATAAGTTTGTCGTAGGTTTTTTTCTTTTTTTTTATATTGGGTTCGCCAAATTGACGCCGCCCGCCTGGTGGTAAGTCGTGACGACGTCTAGCGATTGTGGGCCACTCCCACAGCACACATTACTGTAGAGAGTGGCCCTCAACTTGACGGCCAGCCTACTGATGTGCCTCTTCAGGCTCCGTTTAAAGAACCCAGGGTTATATGTGGCCAGGCCACTATTGTTCGGTAGAGAAATGAACGTTTAAAACGTTGGGTTCTCGCGATCATGCTATCCACTATGTGGGAGGGGCATCTCTGCCCGGCACACGTTGTTCGGGATCGGAAGGAAGAGGGTGGGATCAGATTGAAGAGCTCTTCAGAAGAGGTTACGTCACCCGCAGTGGAGTTCACTAAGGGGCGCTGCACACGGCTAAGATACTATAATATTTTAACTTAAGATACAATATCGCTCGCCATACAATTTAATGGATTATCACACACGACGAAGATCATCTTTCACCGAGCCTTTTCCCAACGCAGTTGGGGTCGGCTTTCCAGTCTAACTGCGATTCGGCTGAACTTCGATATTTTCCGTAAAACGACTGCCATCTGACCTCCACATCACATAGGCGATAACGAAGTTCTGTAGTTAGCCCGGTTGGATTTTTGATTTAGGGCTGCAACTACCCCTAACGACTGCCATAGATGATCGTATGACAACCGGGACCGACGGCATAACGTGCTCTCCGAGGCACGGAGGGGTCTCAGTGTCTTAAGCAATAGTCACCCATCCTAAGACCGGCCTGACTCGATGTTGCCTAACCTTTGCAATGTGTTAACATTGTCGGTTACCACTAGACCACGAGCCCCTCTAGATAAGAAATAATATTTCATATTTTCGTATCTTAAGATGAATTTTTATGGTATAATAGAGAATACGAGTATTATAGTAGATATAATAGAGAAAGTGTTGTAGGAGGGCTTTATGCTATATTTATATATATTTATTCTGACGAGTCCACCCGTGAGCACGGCTCTTGTAACAGGGCCGAAACGTCGGGTAATAAAGAGGTATATCGCGTAAAAGACCCGTTAGTCTTAAGTTTATAATGTGTACAAAACGCGAAAGTTTAAAGAAGTATTTACCAAATAATTGTCGGAATGGACTTGGGTGTTTGCGGAGCGCGTGACTGGTTGTCTTTTAGGTTACGCTCAATTGCAATACCGAACAACGTTTCCTTGTCCCACACCGCAAACTAGTTCAGTGTAACTAGTTCTTCTGTGCGGGAAAAATCAAGAACTTGACATTGTCGAAATCATCGATGAACATAGATTATGGAGCCACATCCTTAAATGCCACACAGGCACAGAATAGGGAATAGTACTTACATATTGGATAGAATCAGGCGTTACCTGGCGAAAGTCCATGACAAAGCAATGGTAAGTAAGATGTTAAAATATAGTTATATATACTGCCATGGTCGTTATTATTATAAACTTTGGAAATGTATTCGGGATATTTACCATGTATATTGTTGTCGAGTTTCCGATATTTCGGCACTATTGCAAGCGCCATGGTCACGGAGGAACTGTCAGTACATCGCGAAATAGTTTTAAGGTAAACCGTATCGGTCTACCCTCCTTCTCACTTGTTTTTGTCGCGAGGTGAAACATATGTCGACGTTTTAATGTCGTCGACGTTTTAATGTCTTCTATTTTCAGAGAAAATAATGCTATTAATTAAAAAAAAAAAAGTTTGAACATCTTACTTACCATTGCTTTAATAGTACTTACATTCAGGACTTGCACTCCGACGTTAATTAAAGCACATTCTTTTGTTAACACAGAACATAATTCGAACGTTAGGGTTGCCAGTAAAGTAAAATATATACCAGCATAATTTGACCAATAATTATGACGTTAATGCCTCAATATCAACTCTTTGGTCAATGCCGTGTCACAAACAAGAGACAACCCTTACCGATTTACAACTTCAAGTTGTCGCTGACGTCACGTATTTTTTGCGGTTGTTAGGCGGGTGACATAGGCATGACACAGGTGTCTGGCTGGTTGTACTTAAAAATAGTCAAAACTCAACCGTTTTTCTGAAGTTCTATTATATATAGTATGTAACATGTCCTGAGTGTGACAAAAATCTTCCTGCTTTTCAGTCGCCCGCGACTTCGTCCGCGTGGTAATTTGAATTTTTTCATGTTCCCGTCGCGTCATCCGTAATAACATCTAGCAGAGCTTCGCAAATAATTATTTAGAACGAATTTCATTTCCATAAAATATGTTTTAGTGAGTTTACTTAAAAAGATAGATGTATGCTACTGCAGATTTTTTTAGAACTTTTAAAGAGAAAAAAATCTTTAGAACCTTATTTTAACATAACATTAACCGTTTGGCCAGCGCACGCAACGGAAATTCTTAAAATAAATATTTTTTTCCCGTTTTTGAAACATATTTCACTACTGCTCTACTCCTATTCATCGTAGCGTGATGGTATATAGCCTATAACCTTTCTCGATAAATGTACTATTCAACACTAAAATATCTTTTAAATCGAACCAGTACTTCATAAGTTTATCGCGTTCAAACAAACACACTCTTATGCTTTATAATAGATTTAAGATTTAAATTAATTCAAATGCATCTAAATTATTACCTATAGGAAGTGAATGAGATATTTAATTATTATATATTCTTAGAACCAGATTTAATGCCCTTGACTTTTGATCTCGTATAGATAACTATCTTAAGAGACATTACGCGGATATTTATCATATGACATACTTTTCAACCGACTTCCAAAAAAGAAAACTAAAAACCTCAATTTTATTTGGCTGATATGATGATGAGCAGTGGAAAAAAACCTCGTGAAAGAAGTCATTTCGCGAGCATACTTAATACGTACTTACCTAAGCTTACTAATATTAGGTAAGTACCCAATAATAAGTAGGTACTTAGCGAGAAATACCATTGCAATTTGTTGCAATACATAATTATCTAAAATAATAATATATTTTATACATCTATAAAGATATATAGTTCGAAACACAGCGGCTGCACGTAAGATTTTGTTGCCTTTCATCAACATTTATTCATCGCAATGCAACGGGTTTCAATTTTTTTTTTACTTTTTAGTTTACGCTTGAATTCGGTTTTTTACATACATACATACATACATACATAAACTCACGCTTCTTTCCCAGTTGGGTAGGCAGAGACCACGGACTTCCACTTGCTACGATCCGGGCATACTTCTTTCGCTTCCTCAACTTTCATTAATGTATTCACCGGGTGCTTTTAACCTGGCCTTTATTCAAGACCTCTGCGATTTAGTCGCCATAAGTCCGCCTAGGTTGACCCTTATTAGCTTGTATATTCACACTCGCTCACGCTCTCCTGTCATCCATCCTCTCTACATTTATTTATTTATTATTTCAAAAATACATCCATCCTTACAGGGCAACCCCCAATGCAATGGATGTACAACAATACTTCTAACTTATATCTATTATATTAAAAATAAACTAACTATACATTAACACAACGCAATAAAATAACACATGGCCTGTGTGAATTCACTCCACGAACACGAGAATAAATCAATCGATTCAGATACCGTGTTAAGCGCTCGCAACGTACGAGTCAGGGGCGCGAGGTGGAGCAGGTTGGTGCGAGCTTCTGGAATCTCTAATAGCGGTGTCCGTGTCCGTCGTCGTATGTAGTCGTTAGGGATACAGAGACGTATCTCATGTAGGACCACCTGATTGTTCGTTTGTCCCCTCATGATTTTAAGCACATACGTCGCTAAATCTACTTCCCGTCTCACCTTCATCTAAGCATCCCTTTTTCTATCTTGGTCACTACATTTTCTGTCATCGGTTTTTTATTGTTCAAAATTATCAATAACTACATGTTTATTAATTAATTGATCGAGCGAGCGAAGCATATACATTTTCAAATTGCACAATTTTGCTTTCGTCTGTGTCTGTCTGTATGTATGTGTGTTCCGGGCTAGCAGACACATTTATTATACGATCTCCACGAAAATTGGCACAAGTATTTTTTTACTTAGGTAAAACATTTTTTTGTGACTTTTTTTTAAAGGTTTTAAAGTGGTTGTAAAGGGTTTAAAGTGATGAATGGGTGTGAGTGATGAATTTCATAGGGACTTTCTCTGACAAATAACTGATGTTAAACGAGTACCCAACTTAGCCTACATACTATTTATCCTAGCAATATGTTCAACGCCCGCCAACGGTCGTGAAAGCAGCCGCGGCCTTGAGTCACGGATTAAAATAAATAAAAAAAAAGTAGGAATTGCAAATTAGAAAACTAGGACTCTCGGGCGAAAACACGGTTTTCCGTTATAGTAAAGCATATAATCTTTATATAGAAATGGGGAATGTCCCCCTTAGCTCACGAGAACTGCTTATACTCCAATGACGGTTGACCCCTCTATGGATAGCCCTCGATCTGGAGGCAAGCCAAAAAATCGAAAATTTGACCTAGCCCTAAGGGGTCAAAAGTTATAGGCCAAAACCTATGGCGTGGTGCGGCGCGAAGCACCGCGCAAGACGCCACTAGTATGTAATAAATAACAAAATATAAGTAGGATATATTAATGTGTAGTTGTTCTATTTTTACTACCGGACGCCCGCTTCACATACTTGACAAATTATACCAGTACTTGCTAAAACCTTCTTCGAGAACCACTCTATCCATTGGTGAAAACCAAATCAAAATCCGTTGCGTAGTTTTAAAGATCTAAGCATATATAGTGACGGTCAGCGGTAGCGACATTGTTTTATACTAGGTATGTTATTTATTAAGTTCTAATATTTTTCTTAAACATATCACACCTATATCCCGAATGGGGTAGGCACAGGTGAATTACACACCCACAATTTGCCAGTATTTTTAATCCCACGTAAGGGGCAAGCCTATTGATGTCACCCGGCACATTTATTATGGGTTATGTCAAAAATATCCGAAAGATTAAAAAAAAATATTTTTGCTTTGTCAAATTAAATTGTAAATACCCGTAGATATCTACTACATGTATGTATCTCTTCCTACCTACATTTGAGAATTATTTTTAACAAAAATATAATTAAAAAGGTACATAGTTCTTATTATTTTAATAATAATTGTTGCCTTTGAAACAAATTACGAACGTAAACATTCCTATAAAATATAAAATGCAGATTCATTCATTTCATTTCACTCCATAATCTCTCAAAAAGGTTTCAATATTTAGGGTAAATATAAAAATAAAACTTACCTTGAATTCAAATTAAAAAACGAATTTCCAAAAGACAAAACACACACAGGCCACCACTTTAAAAAATATAAATTTTCAATGTTCTAAATTCAAATGTATATTTTTTTTACATCCGCACGTGTTATTGTCGAACGTTCGTCATTCCAACTGTATGCTGAGTGGACATTTCGCAAACGTATAGTGTGTTATAGGCCGAGAACACACAAGCGAATGACGTCACAACATAAAACCAGATCTTTATAAATTAAAGGGTTGACAGATACGTTTTTTTACACATAATATATTTACTGTACTGCTTAGTGAATTTGACGTCTAAGGCTAGGCTTGGATTCCAAGATCGAATTAAGTTATGTGATCCACAAATTTTGATGTTTGGGGTAGATGACGTTGTGTGTGGAATTGAGGATGTTCAAAAATTATGTACTTATTTATTCACATCTCGCTCATTGTTATCGGGTAGTATTCTAGGTCGTATTTTTGCCAGGTTATCTTCCATCGTCGGGGGCCACTTGAAATTCTTCCTAGCGTTAAGCAGAGGCGCTCGGAAATGGAATTAAAAGTGGCAGTAAAAAAGAGGAATCTTTAATCTGTGAACATGTACAAAACGTGCAGGTGAATGGTGATGATTTGGGCTCTGGGGATGTAGCTTCACTTGATCAACATAAAAACAGGAATGGAAAAATAATGCTTTTAAGCACCTATGAGTAATAATATAGTTTAACTATTAAATAATTAGTATAACAATTCATAAGAGATAAAGTTTATAATGAAATTTTAATGATGAAGTTAATTAACATGAATTTATTTACATCAACAAAATATTAAAAACTCATAATATTTATAGAAACTTGTGAAAAATACCCTCCACGTCATTTCTGACTAGGAAAGTGCCCAGAATGCTGACTGCCTTGCCACTCTGAATGGCTATACTAAATTCTTAGAGGCAGGAAATAAAGACTGCCGGGTTCGATTCCCGGGTTAGGTCAAATATTTGTATTGCTTCGGAATTTGGGTATTTTTCTAAGTATATTAAGTGCCTACACGTATTTGTAGTAGGGATGTTGTGTCCTTAACACATTCTTATTACACAAGCTCCGCTTAATTTGATTTTATATCTATATGTATTATGTGTATGAATATAAAACAAAGTCAGGTTTGTTCTACTACTTATAACTGGAGACCCGCTGGAGCACATTTCTCGGTTTATGACTAGCTAAACTACTAAAAACATTAGAAAATTACGAGTAAAATAAATAAAAATAAAAATAATTTTAAAAACTAAATATTTACGGGTTTTGTACCTTTTAAACATTTAATATTGTTCGCGAAGATAGGATAAACTCTCACCTCAAATTAAGGTGTTGAATCAACAACAGGTATCCACAATATTCGAATAATATCGTTATATAGATTTTAAAAACTTAAAAAAATACACGTCGAAAATGTACACAGCAACTTACTTCAAACTACCGAAATGGGACCACTCGGGAAGCAGTAGCTGTCAGTTAAAAAGTAAAAATTGAAAATCGGTTCACCCAGTCCGAAGATATGAGGTTACAAACAAAAAAACATACATTCGAATTGAGAACCTCCTCCTTTTTCGGTTTGTAATGTCAATTGATTGTCTTTCTTTTATTCTAAATGAAACTATATTACTTAAATATGTACAAGGAACAGGAAAATTTAATTAAAAAAAACCTAAACAAATTACAAACTATACTATCTAAAACTAAAACACTAAAATAAATAAGTAAGGCAGGGAGACTTAGGCAGAGTACCCATAACACAGGCAGCATTCCCGCGCTGAATTGCCAATGAGAGTCTTTGCGCGAGAAAGCTGCCTGCGCGGAGCTCCCCAGTCTCTTCCCTCAGAAGCTTGCTGAGTTCCATGAAGAGCTGATGCGCACCGTGGCCCCATGAGCCTAGTGTCTCGACACCAAATGCGACGAACTCATATTGAGTGCCGAGACTACTATATTTGCTTGCCTTTATTTGTTCCCGCTTATCGGCCGCCGCGCCGGGTCGTTTAATTTTAGCCCGGAGGTAGGACGCCGCTAAAGTATCGACACAGGTGGCGTCCCATACAAGAGCGCGCCCTTCCTTGATTGTTGTTTTTTGACATTTATCCATTGGGACCACAGACATAGCAAGCCTCTCGCTTCGATCGGGACAGGCGAATATTTGTATCACTAGTACGGTGTCTTGCGCGGTGCTTCGCGCCCCACCACGCCATAGGGTTGGCCTATAACTTTTGACCCCTTAGGGCTAGGTCAAATTTTCGTGGGCTATCCATAGAGGGGGCAACCATCATTGTAGCATAAGCAGTTCTCGAGAGCTAAGGGGGGACAAAAATTACATTCACCATTTCTACATTTAGATAAACGTTTAGGTGATAATTCCCGAACTTTTTCCATACTGACAAGTCTTCAAAATGAATTCACCGGTCGGGTTTCATCCCGCGTAGCTGAGTGAGGACATACATGGGCTGATATTTAAAATGCTAAGTTACTAAGAAATAAATAATCCTTCGTATGAAGCCTTTTGAACTGTTAAGCGGTACGAAGTTCGCCGGGTTAGCTAGTTGCGGGATAGAAAGTAGCCCAAACCCATGTCACTTGGGTTTATTGTAGCTACATACTCGTACAAGCGAAAGAGTATCTTACGTTAATTTGCTCGAAATACGTTTACACTGTACATTTCGGACAGTTCCCTGACGTTACCGCTAGAGGCGCTGTTGTGAAATGTATGGGGAATACGAAAACGTATTTCGAGCAAATTAACGTAAGGAACTGGTACTAGACATGCTGTAGTTAAGGCGTCTATTCAATCCAAACAAACAATCAAATCTTTCCTTTTTATAATATTAACTAGTACGGTGTCTTGCGCGGTGATTTGCGCCGAACCACGCCATAGGTTTTGGCCTATAACTTTTGACCTCTTAGGACTAGGTCAAATTTTCGATGTTTTGGCTTGCCTCCAGATCGAGGGCTATCCATAGAGGGTCAACCATCATTGGAGCATAAGCATTTCTCGAGAGCTAAGAGGGGTACATTCCCCATTTTTATATATAGATAGATACCTATAAACTAGGTCGCCACCCTGCTTTGTGGCAGCATATTAGAGCGCAGCAAGCATCACATATATTTGTGTAAAAAAAAATTTTGAGGCCCAATATTGAAAATTTGGGCTCCGTTAGAATGATGTCAGTTAAAACTAGTTTAATTTGATATATAAATTGTTGAAATCAGTAAAGTATTGACAGAGATCTCGCATAAGAAAGGATTGAACTTTCTTGCACCATGAGAGTTTCGCTCGCTACCCTCTAATTAAGTTTATTTCCATGTCTTATAATTTAAATACAACATGCGGCCTTACATAGAACAATTATTTAAAAAATATAAAAATATAAATATTTTTGGAAAAAAAAAAGTCCGACAGTGTACTCTAAGCCTTAGAGTCTTAAGTAAGTTGTGACATCACAATGTCCGTCCAACGACATAATAAACTTGCTTCATATATATTATATTATTCTTATCGCATTATATATTATTGTAGTAATAGTTATCTTAAATCATAGATAATAGAATGAGTACCCGTAATACCCGTAAAATATATTTTTATTTTACTGGTACTTATCATACGTCTATATCCCCGAAGGGGTAGGCAGAAGTGCATTACACACCCACAATTTGCCAGTATTTTTAATGCCGGGCACAAATATAATGGGTTATGTCCAAAATGGCAGCTATATTGTACTTTTGAGAAAATATTGATAAATATTTTTGGACATTCTCACACAACGTCATCTAGCCCAAAACTAAGCTATCAGCTTGTGCTATGGGATCTAGACAACTGATAAACATACTTATATATTTCTGAATACATACATATAATATACATAGAAAACACCCAAACTCCGAAACAAACATTTTGTGGATCACACAAATATTTGATTCGACCCGAGAATCCAACCCACCACCCGAGGCCGTGTCGTCACCGGGCACACATATATTGGGTATGTTCAAAATGGCCGAATGAATGTAATAAAAAGTAGCAGCTATATTGTAATTTTGAAAAAAAATTTTAACCAGTTGCCTTGCGATTAAATTTTGTTGAAAGGCAACAAAATCTTACGTGCCAGCCGGTATGGCACAGCCAATTAAAGTCCTGGGCGTCTTGGACTTAACCTACTCAAAAAAATGGTGGAGGTTCCCAATTCGATTGTAACTAGTATTCACGTCATAATTTTGAATTTTTACTTTTAAATTGACAGCTACTGCTTCTCGATGCTCCTTCTAACAATTATTTGGTCCCACTCCGGTAATTTGAAGTCGATTTTAAAGTCAATTTTGGACGGTTTTTTTATTTTACATTTTTTTTCCAACAAAAAACAAGAAACACATTTATAGCCTCTAATATTGTGATTACTATAATTGTCAGTGTGTGACTTACGACGTTTGGTTCTGATCGCAGGTATTTTTTGAGTTCCGTAGCCAAAGGATGAAACTGAACCCTACTAAGTCTCCACTGTCCATCCGTCCGTTCATCTATCTGCCACCAGGTTATATCTCATAGCAGGCTATTTAGTAAGAAAGTTGAAATTTTCACAGATGATGTTTTACTGTTGCCGCTATAACTATGCATGCTATATAAGCTATGCATTATTGCATAATATGTCAAGAATAAAGACTCACCCAAAAACCCTTGTAAAGTTATAATATCGCATATAAGTTCACAGACTGTTTTATTTTAAAACAGGTGATTACGTATTCTACATTAAAAAACCGGCCACATGCAAGTCGGACTCGAGCACGAAGGGTTCCGTTTGTTGTATGGGAGCCCCCTTAAATATTTATTATATTTTGTAACACCAGAAATACATCATCTGTGAAAATTTCAACTTTCTCACTAGCATGTTTCTTCACGTTTCTTCTTAAATAATATTAATTATTATTTTTTAAATATAAGTAATAGTATTTTATTATATAATGGTGTCTTGCTTGTGCTTCGCGCCACACCACGCCATAGGTTTTGGCTTATAACTTTTGACCCCTTAGGGCTAGGTCAAATTTTCGATTTTTTGGCTTGCCTCCAGATCGAGGACTATCCATATATTTTATTTTATTTTATTTTAAGCAGTTCTCGAGAGCTAAGGGGGACATTCCCCATTTCTATATAGTAATTACATTGTTCACAGCCCCTATCATTTCTTGTAACTTTCATTCCATCCTAAGGTTGCCTGGAAGAGATTGCTCTTTAGCAATAAGGCCGGCTGTTGTACATTATATTTTTTTAAGACTTGTCATAAACCATTTGTTTCTCAAGTATGTACAATAAAGAGTATTTACTTACTAACGTTTCATGAAATACAGTGACAGACGGACGGACGGATGGACAGTGAAGTATTAGTACCCGTTTTACCTTTTGGATACGGAACCCCAAAAATTAAGACAAAAACGCTTTTACTCATTGTAGTAATAAATTTATAAAGCACGGAATTACCTGAATTCCGGTTTGTCAAATATCTTTGCGAGTAGTTAGGACTTTTAATATTTTGCTAATTGTTTGCAGCAATCAGTACGCCAATACTTACGTATTCGTGTAGCGCATTCTCACACAGGCCATATTTATTATGGGTTAAAGAGTATAAGTTCTGTCAATCCTACTATCCTACTAATATTATAAACGCGAAAGTTTGTGAGTATGTATGTATGTATGTATGTATGGATGGATGGATGTTTGTTACTCTTTCACGTAAAAACTACTGAATGGATTTTAATGAAACTGTACAATAATATAGCTTTTACATCAAAATAGCACATAGGCTACAATTTATAAAGATATTGTGTGAATTGTTCAAAATATGACAATAAGTGTCAAGGGAAGCGACGATGACAAACCGAGTGCGCGATACGACGGGAACGGGAAAAAATCCAAATTACCACGCGGACGAAGTCGCGGGCGATCACTAGTAAATAATATATGTGACCTACTTCCATTGAATTATGGTTACCTACTATGTAAGCATCGATGTAAGGCAAATCTATTTAAAAAAAATAGACTTCAGAAATAGACACAGCAACCGACGTCAAACTTCCGAAATGTTATATTTTTTTCAAAATTATGACATGGCTCTTAGTCTTTATTATTAAACTTTTTCATCGGTTTTGGACATAAACTGTGATATAAACACAAACTGCCTCGGTGGCGCAGTGGTATGAGTACGCGACTGCCCTCCCTGAGGTCCCAGGTTCGATTCCAGGTTGAATCAAATTATTTGTGCGATCCACAAATGTTTGGTTCGGAGTTTGGGTATTTTCTATGTATATTATGTATGTATTTAGAAATATACAAGTATGTTTATCAGTTGTCTAGATCCCATAGCTTATATTAGCTTAATTTGGGCTAGATGACGTCGTGTGAGAATGTTCAATAACATTTATTTATTATTATAAACCGATAAAAAAACCTTTCTATGTGCCCGGTGACGGCAATAGGCTTGCCCCCTATTACATGGGACCAAAATATTACTGGCAAAGAGTGGGTTTGTAATGCACATAGTAACATCGGGTATACAGGCGTGATGTATAGACATACATCACGCCTGTATACCCGTCTGTCTGAGAATACTAAATTTAAGAAACATTAGTGTGACTAAACGTTTCCGGGGAGTATTAAAATAAGCTGCAAACTATACCACAGAATAGGGAATAGTACTTACATACAGAACTTGCACTCCGACGTTAATTAAAGCACATTCTTTTGTTTACATAGAACATTATGCGAACGTGAGGGTTGTCCAGTAAAGTAAAATATATATCAGCATAAATTGACCAATAATTATAAAGTTAATGCCTCAATATCAACTCTATGGTCAATGACGTGTCACAAACAAGAGACAACCCTTACTGAATTACAACTTCAAGTTGTCGCTGACGTCACGTATTTTTTGCGGTTGTTAGGCGAGTGACATGGGCCTGACTATACGCCTAATGAGTGCGCAGATTTTACGTAACACGTGCAGGTTTCACAAGGTGTGGGTCATATTGGACAAGTTTGACTGCGTCTTAAACCAACTACTTTTTTTTATAAGTAATGACAAATATTTGGCGGCGAAATTACGTGGAAATAGCATAATATTACGAAATCTGGTGTAGGTATAAGGTATTGTAAGTCGTATCTGCTTACTCTTTCAAATATATCAGATCCCAGAATATCTATACAAATCTACATCTATCTTATTTATAAAGAGGAAAGATTTGTATTTTTGTATGTTTGTAATGAATAAACTCAAAAACTACAGTGCCGATTTCAAAAATTCTTTCACTATTGGAAAGCTACATTCACCCTGAGTAACATAGGCTACTTTTTATCCCGGTAATGTGTTCCCACGGGAAACGGGAGCGAGTAAACTAAATCACGAGGGCGGAGCTGCGGCGATCAGCTAGTTACTAAATAAAATTGAATTGGCCTTCCTCGATATTATCGTTACAGTTTACCAGTATGTTTAGTCCCACGTAGTAAGGGGCAAGCCTATTGCCGTCACCGGGTACATTTATCATGGGTTATGTCCAAAATGTCCGAATAAATTTAAAAAAAGTACTAGCTATATAGTACTCGTAATTTAAAAAAAAAATATTGCGTTGCGATGAAATGTTGATGAAAGGCAACAAAATTTACATGCCAGCCGCTGTGGCACAGCCAAATAAAGTCCTGGGCGTTCGGCCTTTTCTTAACCATTTTTAACCGATTTCAAAAAAGGAGGAGGTCCTTAATTCGTCTGTATGTTTGTTACCTCGTAGTTGAGCGAAGTGTGCGAAGCTCAATCTTAGGCGACTCATGTATTTCTCCGCATACTCCTCCTACACGCCTGAACCGATCTCCTTCAAACTAACCACAGTGATAACGTGTGGCGTGAGGGTGGTTTAGAACAAAAAATTGGAAAATCGGACATACCATCGAGGAATAATCACAGATAAATTATAATAAATCGTTGTCGTTCGAAAATTTAATACTTCGCTCAGTTTTTTTTGCAACAGCAGCATGCATTGCATACCTAGTTATCTTTGGTACTACCTCAATTGAAATCAGAAGTAGTAACCCGATTGACAAATTATTAAACTAAAAACTTCCTCGAGAACCACTCTATCCATTGGTTAAATCAAAAAACAAAAATATATTAAAATCAGTTGCGGAGTTTTAAAGATATAAACATACATAGGAAACCGGAGCAACTTTGTCTTATATACTATATTGATATGAGTATAGAACCAGTGCGTCATATATATCAAGTCTAAGTATGTTTTTTTAAGTATGTATAAAGTTTCACGTGTCACATACAAATGAGCAGGACTGATTTGAATAAAATCTAGGGATTCCCAACAGACTATAACGCGGAGATTTGAGATTATAGATGCTACGTGACATATCCGGGATTGTAACAAAGGAACTTTAATGTTTAAGACAATCATCATTCACCGAGCCTGTTCCCAACTCAGTTGGGGTCGGCTTTCCAGTCTAACCGCGATTCGGCTGAACATAAATATTTTCCGTGAAGCGACTGCCATCTGACCTCCACAACCCATGGGCGATATCGAAGTTCTGTAGTTAGACCGGTCGGATTTTTGATTTAGGGCTCCAACTACCCCTAACGACTGCCATAGATGTTTGTATGACAACCGGGACCGACGGCTTAACGTGTTCTCCGAGACACGGAGGGGTCTCAGTGTCTTAAGAAATGGTCACCCATCCTAAGACCGGCCTGACTCGATGTTACTTAACCTTTGTAATGTGTTAACATTGTCGGTTACCACTAGACCACGAGCCCCTGTTTAAGATTATGTGATCACAAAATTAGATGTCTTGGTCTAGTGGTGTGTTGGTTAGTTGGTAGAACGTTACTCCTGGAAAGGGATCAGTCGCTGGTTCGAGTCCCGGCCCAAGACTATCCGTTTTTGTGATTCATATTCTAAAATTATTTGAGAACTAGCTGTTGCCCGCACCTCCGCCGGCGTGGTATAGCTTTCTTGATTACCAGTTATTGATTTACTATGTATAGCTGTTGAGCGATATTGTATCTTAAGATAAAATACTAGGTGCTGCTACGCTGGCGTCACCCTGCGCTGCTGCATATTGAGCGGAGTGTTTTCGGTAACAGTAATAAGTCATTTAAAAACTTCATGAGTTTATATTTATTTTGAGATAATATTTTGAAAGATACATAAAGCGCACGAAATTTCTCCTATAGGATTAACATGTAAATTTTGGTTCCTCAAATAAATATTTTTAGGCGCCTTTTTTTAAATTTCTGACTCCGTCACATTTTTTGCACTTAAATCTAGTTTAATTTACTTCCAAAATTTCTAGAATCCGCCAAGTAGTTACTGAGATACAGCGTTACATTTAATCGCATTGGAGTCGCTGTATGGGAGCTCAATTATAGTATCTTAGCCGTGTGCAGCGCCCCTTAGAACTCCACTGCGGGTGACGTAACCTACGACAAACTTATTATTTGCGGTTGGTACAGTAATCAGGTCTAGGAATCGAACCGCAAAATTAAGTTTGTTTTTAGAACCTAGAACCGGTAGTTCTTATTGTAGTATTAATATACCCGGGATTTGGGCGTTGAAATGGTAGCTGAATTGACGTTTCGTAAACACATCGTTGACATATTATTATGTAGCAGGTCTTTTAGAAACCTAGGGTTTATATTAAGAAATTGTAAAGATTTTAATAACATTATGGTCTTGAAAATTCTATACAATTCGCTCGTCCGGAGTCACCTCGAATCGACGGCTATAATTTGGAACCCTCATGAGGCTAAATATAGTCTCATGGTGGAAAAAATACAAAATAAATTTACGCACTTTCTATATTAAAAAGAATATGGTGTCTACCCCAAGTACCCGCGGATGTACCCCAGCTTGTTCGTAATCGGTATAGTTGGGTACGAGCAGTTGAGTGTGCGGCGCGACGTAGCACTAGTGGTGTACGTTTGGCGAGTGCTGACTGGCCGGGTGGAGCACCCCGTGATGCTGGCGCAGCTCCAACTGTGGGCCCCGGATGGGTGCGTGGGAGCGCGTCGCCGCCCCCCTACTCTCAGGGTGCCCGTGGCGCGAACGAACCTGCTCACATTTGCCCCCATGTCGCGCGCTATGCGACTTAATATTATAGCGGAATATGTTGACTTGTTTAGTTGCACCCTGCCGAATCTACAAGAGGTCAAGAAGCAGTGCATTATTGCTAACATCAACAATATATTATATATAACAATAATATGTGATCTAATATTTTAAATTTATTGTAATAATGTAATAAAATTAATAATTGATAGTGTAAATTAATTGCATGTGACTTAATACATTTGATTTGATTTGACTTGATTCTTGATTTAATTTAGTTTGACGTAATTTTATTTTATTTGACCTCAATTTAATTTTCTTTGACTGAATTTGATGTTATTTGATTATATTTTATTTTAATGAATTTTGTTTGATTGTTTTTAATTTTATTCAATTTGGTTTTATTTTATTTCTTTTAATTCCATTTTAATATGATATTAATTTTATTTTAATTAATGTTATTTATTTTTATTTATTCTAAAATTGATATGTTATGTAATTGATGACTTGCAATATCGCATTAGTGAACACTGTAAGGATATTGTAAAATGTGATTATAAATAAATAAATAAATAAATAAATAAAATAAAATAAAATAAAAGTTTTTGCGTGATGCCTGAAGTAACAGACAGACGGACAGACAGACAAAAATTTTTTTAATCACATTTTTGGCTTCGGTGTCTGTCTAGTAACATCCATTTGCCATTATATGCCATTAATTTTTTTGATATTTTCAATGTACAGAATTTTCACTTCTACTTATTATAAGTCGGTATACTTAGATAATAAGTTCGGCAGAACTCCGGTAGGCGGATCCAACGGTAACCTTAATAGCGCGATCTAGAAATTATGAATATGATATGAAGCAAAAATTCGATGTTGTCGGTATTGGTCATCGTAGCTCAGTGGTCAGAGCACTCCCCCTCTTAGGGAAAAGCCGTGGGTTCGAGTCCTGCCGATGACATCAGTTTTTGTGATTTATTCATAATTTCTTTCTGAATATTTTAAGAATAGTTTAAGCAAACCCATAGCATTGAAATACAAAAAAAAATATAACTATAGTAATACTCATTGCTTATAAGACATAACAAAGGAACTACATATTAAATGGAGCTGGGTTGTCGCGGGTTCAATGACCGGGTCGGTAAAAGCATGTTTTAACTCTGCAGTAAGATGTATTAAATATGTATTATTGACTAGCTGATCGCCGCAGCTCCACCCGCGTGATTTAGTTTACCTACTCGTTCCCGTGGGAACACATTCTACTCAGGGTGAATGTAGCTTTCCAATGGTGAAAGAATTTTTGAAATCGGCACAGTAGTTTATGAGTTTATTCATTACAAACATACACACTAAAATACAAACCTTTTCTCTTTATAATAGTGGTAAAGATGTATTAAACCTACCTCGTATTAAACTAGTGACTAGTGGTCGCCCTATGGTCGAACAGTACACCTCGCGAACATTAAATTAATTTTATGGCAGCCCCCCCATATTATTAGTCGAGTTTTTTTTGGGGAGAGGGCTCCCCAATAATAAAAATATCCACTTAAAATATTGTTAGTCTCGGGTTTGATTCCCGGGTCGAATGAAATATATGTGTGATACACAAATGTTTGTCTCGTAGTTTGGGTGTTTTCTATGTATATTATGTATGTATTTAGAAATATTAAAATATGTTTATCAGTTGTTTGGATCCAATAGCACAAGCTTATAACTTAGTTTGGACTAGATGACGTAGTGTGCGAATGTCCAAAATATTTCTTTTTTTTTTCTAGCCCTGAAAAACATTAAAACGTTAGATGACTAGAGGACTAGAGGGCTAGATGTTGCTCATCCTTTGCAATTTTTACGCTCCTACCTCAGTTCATATTGTTGTACGGACAGCTGTGTAGGAGCCCCAATTTCCCCAATTCTCTGAGCCGTTCTAATCTGTTTTAATTGGAAGCTACTACTTCGCAAGTGGTCCCATATCAGTTTGGTCCCATTCCGACAACTATTTGGTTCCATTTCGGTAGTTTGAAGTCGGTTGCTGTGTAAATTTTTGACGTGTATTTTGTTGAATAGCTTCTTATAAGATGTTTAAAGAGTTTGGTGGAAAGTATAAATATGTGGCCGTGGCCAATTATTGGGCTGCGAAATTCTATCAGAAGGATAAGATTGTTAGCCATTGACTCGAAGAAGAAGAAGGTGGAAAGTAGGATCGTAAAAAATTGGTAGCGGTACGATGTGAATAGACACGAAATATATTGAAATATTAATTAAGTAATTAAAACTTTACTTATTAATTAATTTACAGGGGTTAAAAACACGCATATTAATTGAAATGTAAGTTTGTACCTAAATTAATTAATAATTAAAACGAATTAAAGTTCATACATAAATATTCGGGTCATGACCTACTCTTTTAATATTATTCAATAAATGATGGTTGCCATCAAGATCTTTAGACCTATCTCTCTTGCAAGTGGTGCACCTGCCGATCACGCCTTTTTCCCGTTGGGATAGGCAGAGACTATGGAATCCACTTCGATCTTGGCATAAGTAGGTACCTACTTATCTTCTTCCACTTTCATACGTATTTTAAAAACATTTTTGAAATGGTATCAGCCCCTCCTATTTTTTATCCCGGGAATGTTTTCCCGTGGGATTTGGGAACTAGAAAACTATAAAATGCGAGCGCAGTCGTCGTCATCATCTAATAACTAGTGGTCGCTCTATGGTTGAACAGTAGACTTCGCGAACATATGGCCCCATCCCCTCCTCCCTAATAACAAAAACTTACACTAAAAATATTGGTTCTAGTAAAGAAATACTTGTGTCAAGTTGTTTCATGGAGATCGGATATTAAATGGAGACGCTAGCCCGAAAAAATTAGTACAGAATAATACTTTATTGTACCTACACCAATACAAATAAATATGAGAAACATCGTATGAAAATGTACAAATGGCGGCCTTATCATTAAAAGCGATCTCTTACAGGCAACCTTTGGATGGACATAAATGGTAAGAAATAAGATGTGAAAGTGGGTAGTCATTGGTATTTGAGTAAAGTTAGTGAGGAAACATAAAAACAATCTTATCAATAAAAACGTTATTTGACCTTATTTACCCCATTTTCACCCCAATACAAAAAAGGTCACGACGAAAAAATTGTATTAAATCAAGGAACACTTGTGCCAAGTTTCGTGAAGATTGGATAAAAAATGTGGCTGCAAGCCAGAAACACACATACCTACATACAGATCAACAGACGAAAGCAAAATTGTCCAATCTCGAAATGTAGACGCTTCGCACGCTTGGTCAATAATACTGATTAACGTAGGCAACCTAGGCCTTTATCCCCTAAGGGATAGACACAGAGGCCCTTATTACGCCCACTTTTCGCCAGTCATTTCGATTTTTGCAATTATTTAGCAGTCGAAGAAAACGCGTAAAATTATTATCATAGCAATACTGATAGTCATTTATTGCTATTACCTGTATTACGGGACCAAACGAACGCGAAATTAGACACACACTCACATAGACAATCATACGTCTTGTTATTCTCCGAAGGGGTATGCAGAGGTGTAATACCCCCACTAAGTATCCATTTGCGAGAAATTCAACTAAAGTGATTTCTTTTGTTAAAACCGGCCCCCCCTTTAAAAGCTAAACGGCGTAACGGTATGGGTTACTTTGTTAGTTCAGGAGTTATATAATAGGCTATTATGGGTAACTACGGAACCCTATTCTATGCGTAGCCCGACACACACTTGGTCGGTTTATTTGGTCAGAGATAGAGATAAAGCCCGCAGCAATGGACATGCGAGCGGCCGCGGTCTCACGGAATTAAAAAATAAATAAAAAGATAGAGATAAATACTTATGTCTGCCCTTTCGAGGAAAAAGAAAAATATTTTTGGACATTCTCACACAAGGTCATCTAGCCCAAACTAAGCTTTAAGCTAGTGCTATGGGATCTAGACAACTGATAAACATACTTATATAGTCCTAAATACATAGAAAACACCCAAATTCCGAAACAAACATTTGATTCGACCCCGGGAATCGAACCCGAGACTCGAAGGAGTCGAAAGCCGATGCAGTACCAACCACGCCACCGAAGCAGTTAAAGATGTGTGTACTTTGCATAATTGAGGACAAAAACTTGGCCCAATTTAACAATATACTTTAATTGTGTCATTGACGATTGTATTCGCTTTTAAATAGATATAGTTCATTGTATATTTAATAGATTGCATTGAAGTTTTAAAAGTGTAACATCCAGTGGTATATAGTGACATTTACGAGGCAAATATTCTGGCAATTCTGAAGGTATTTAAGTACTTAAATATTTTTTTTTTAATTTATTATGCGACTTGAAAAAGTTACAGATCTTATAATAATTATTAACTTAGTCGGCCTATAGATAAATACCTCAAAACTAAAATAGGGAGGTATGTACATAATTTAAATTTGGTACCTATATCTTGTCCCCCAACGAAACCCCTGAAGAGGCCACACAGGTAGCCAAAGTCTGCCGGACGCCACTGAAAATTCCTTCTGGTGATAACCAGAGACCGGCCGCGGAATTAAAAACAAAGGTATATCTTAATTATAATATCCTCCAACCTCTTCCAACCGATATAAGGAACTGCAAAACTGTGTCGATCTTCAATAAACTTTTGTTTTGTACATCTATGTATGTTTATGTAGCTTATTATTTATGTATTTGTGTATTTATGTAGTTCATTAGTTTACATAGCCCAGCAGTGGGACAGTACAGGCTGATAAAAAAAACATAGTTTATAAGTCTTTATTGTTACTAACCAATTAATAACTATGGACTACGAAGTCACAACCCGAACACACATCAGCACCTTTTTGCAATCATGATCTTCTCTCTTAGGTCCATTGGAGAAGATATCTTTAGAGATAAGTAGCGCCTGTGGAAAAACAGTACGGTTTCCGTAACGTGCCACGCTGACGATACTCTCGTTGTTGCACGGAGAGTAACGCAAGGCAGCACTTAAAATGTCATGACCCCCAATGCCCCTTACGCCCTAGACTCTGTGTTTTCACGGTTCTTGACGCGGCCCACTGGAGGATTCAGCATTACTGTAGGAAGCGTTAGCTTGCCTGGCGCCACTGGAAATACGTTCTGCTTGTAACCAGAGACGCCCGGCAAAGGACGTTAGAGCGGCTACGGCCTTGGGCAGTGGAACTAAAAAAAAAAGCGTTAGCATTGGCATAAAACCCTCGATAAAAGATTAGGGGCTTGTACTCGATAACCAACGGGACTTTGGACCACACGCACACTTCCGAAGTTTGATCCCCAATTTGAATTTTGAGACTGATACCTTAAGGCAACCAACGCTCCCTGGAGAAGATTGTACCTAGGAAAACTGTGGAGTACGGCCCTATACGGGGATCCTATATAGCCGACCAACAACGTGTCTGTTTTAAACAAACCGTTGAGACTTTGGCTGTCATGATAATAAAGGGGTACCGCAAGATCTCCATAGAGACTGCATGTCTATTAGCCGGGAACCCGCCATAAAACCTTGAAGTGATAGCCCTCAACGGGTGACTCAAATTATTTTTCAAACGATTTGTATTAAATTGTTTCTCGGCGAATACTCGGCCGATTTCGGATTTTCTTGCACTCATCAATAGCTTACAGAATTACCCAGGTTATTACGATGCCAGAATTTTGAATTTAAACTCGCTTCGCTCAAATATATGCTGCAGCGTAACGGTACGTTTCGCGACTGCGGCGACCTAGTTTATTTGGGATAGGACACATCTGAACTAGTATACTCGTAGTATCCTTTTATATGTGTATTTTTTCACATTGCACGATAACGATACACGATATCGTCAATAATATCGTGACGATTTCGTGAAATGTGAAAACGCCCAATGTTGGCTAATGTACTGTGTAAAAAAAAATTATACCACTTTAGGGTTCCGTATTCAAAGGGTAAAAAGGGAACCCTGGTCCGTCCGTCTGTCACCAGACTGTACCTCGTTAACTGTGATAGTTAGAACATAAAAAAAATTCACAGATAATATTGTGTTTCTGTTGCCGCTATAACAAATACTAAAAAGCAGAATATAATAAATTTTAAGGGGGTTCCCATACAACATACGTGATTATTTTGCCGTTTTAGTACGGAACCCTCAGCCAGTCTGACTCGCACTTGGTCGTTTTTTAAAGTGAGCTTAAAATGAAACATTTGTTACAGATATGGATCCAGCTCAAGTAGTAGAAAATGATTTACTGGATCTATTAAAACCGATCAATAAATTAATCGATAATGGCGACTCTGCTATACAATATTTCTATAAAGATTCTACCATATTTATAACAGGTGGAACCGGGTTCATTGGTAGCATATTATTAGAAAAACTTTTAAGGTATGTAAATATTTACAATTATAAGAAATAAAATTGAATTTGTAAACCTTTTAACTATATAAATATTAATTGCTTAATAATAAGTACGTATTTATTTTTATTTTGGGAAGTTCTCACACAACGTCATCTAGCCCAAACTAAGCTATAAGCTTGTGCTATGGGATCTAGACAACTGATATACATACTTACTAATATATTTCCTAATACACACATAAAAAAAAACAATTTTAAAAATCATAAAATAATCGTGTCATTTCAGATCGTGTGATGTAAAGAAGATCTACTTACTGATGAGACCAAAAAAGGGGAAGACAGTAGAGGAAAGACTGGAATCTATGATTAACAGTCCGGTAAACTTCTAGCGCAAAATAAGCAAATATAAGCTTGTGTTATGGAATCTAGATAGCCTTTAACCTTATCTCAATTATTTGAGATCCACGCAACATGTCTTCTTCCTCCAGACATCCCTTTCAGACGTCATGTCGTGCTCAGTCACTTCTTTCCTTTTCACAATATTATTATCTCATTCTATACATCTTTTCTTGGGCCTACCTCTTCTTCTAAACCCCACTACATTTATAACTTGCACCTTTCTAACCACATTTCTTCCTCTCTTCTCATAACATATTCATACCATGACAGCCGCTTGCTTTTTGATTTTTAATTCACTGGCAGTACTTTTAAACTTCATCTTGTTTTACCACACATCCATCTTAACATTCGCATCTCTGCTACATGCAGTTGTCTTTCTTCCGTCGCAGTTAACAGATAAACTGTTACAGATAAATTACATTCTGACATATAATAAACCATAATATATAACCATCACACAAAGTTTTGTCTTGGACGGGGAACCCACGACCTCCGAGTCAAGTAGTTCGCTAGTAGTGTCACAAACTTCAAGACCACACAAAGCATAGTGTAAGAATTTTCTAAATCAGTTCAGTAGTTTCAAAGATAACCCACAAGAAACACTATACCTTTATATAATATTAGTATAAATGACTACCTATTTAAAATACATTATAGATCTTCAACGTGGTTCGTGAAAAGAAACCTCAATTTAAAGACAAGCTAGTTGCAGTGGAAGGAGATGTGATAGAACTTAAACTCGGACTTACCGATGAAAATTGGACTTTGTTATCTCAAGAGGTGAGATTTAGATTTAGAAAAAAAATTGTTGTGAAATTTTATTGAAAAGGTATGTTCGGTCATGTAGAGAAGATGGATGAAGAGAGAAAGACGAAATACATGTACGGTAGACATAAAGCAAGTATGAATGGACGGGGTGGTCACGGTCAATATAGGCGCGTATTGATATACGAGTAAAATACGCGCCTAGATTAAATAATAGAATACTATTAAAATTTGAAGAAACGGAAGAATTATACCCAGATCGTAGCAAGTGGAATTCCATAGTCTCTGCCTACCCCAATGGTAAATCACAGGACTGTATGTATTTAGATGCATATATAATACAGCGGCGGGCAAGCAGTCTAGTACTAAGGCTACCCTCACTTCTACATATCGTGCCGTGATGCTGCCAAGTTGAGTTTTACTTTAAATGCCGCCCGAAAGCTGCCAAGCCGACACGTACCTGTTCTCATGCTGCACAGTCGTACAATTTCTGCTAGTTTGGTTGTCGTATTGATTATTGTTACCAGATTGTCAGATTGATATTGTTACCAGATACCTAATCTTTTAATCTAATACTTGAAGATTTTTTATAGGTTAACTTCATATTTCATGTAGCCGCAACAGTCAGATTTGATGAACCGATAAAGATTGCAACTCTCATCAACGTCCGCGGTACCAGGGAGGCACTACAGCTTGCAAAGGAATGCAAAAATTTTAGGCAAGTTTCTTTTACAGATTTAACTGAGGCCTTTGATACAGTAGATCGAAAATGTTAGAAGATGAGCGACCGATTTCTGAATTAAGAATTTAAAGTTCAAGAGCATCCACTGAGTACGCCAAATGTCCAACTAATTTTGACATTTCACGTACTTAACGAAATTCTCAACAAAATTCTCAATTGAAAATACTCCGAAATTCTCAATTCAGAAACCGGCCGATCTATATATTATTATACTTCTAAACTAATATTATAAAGCAAAAGAGTTTGTTTGTTTGAACGAGCCAATCTCAGGAAGTACTGGATCGATTTAAAAAAATATTTTTTCGTTGAGAAGTGCAATTATCGAGGAAGGCTATAGGCTATATAACATCACGCTAAAATTAATAGAAGCGGAGCAGCAGTGATATGTTTCAAAACCGGGGAACCATTATTTCTTTTAAGAACGTTCGTTGCATGCGCTGGCCCAATGGTTAATGTTATGTTAAAATGATATACTAAAGAATTGTTCCTCTTTAATAGTTCTAAAAAATGTCCGGTGCAACATTATATTTATCTTTTAAGGTTAACTTACTATAAAATATTTTAAGGAAATGAAATTCGTTCTAAAATAATTATTTGCGAAGCTAGATGTTATTATGGATGACGCGAAGGGAATAATAATTACAAGCGACGGGGACGGGAAAAATTCTAAATTACCACGCGGGCGACCGTTAGTATTTATTATAATAAAGTTGAGTTATTGTTTGTTAAATAATTCAATGAGAATGCGATGTTATGGATACATTTTCTTTAGATAAATTAAATGATAAATATCTTGAAAGTCTGGCTGGATGTCAACCAGAGCGTTAGTTCCTTTACAGGGGGATTAGTTTGGGCAACAGTTACTGAGCTCTCAAGATCTTGGTAATTTTCGGTCTACAATTTATTTAAAAATATATTTGAGTTATTCCTCAAATATCGGGGTAGATAGAGGTCTAAATTACGCCAACATATTTTCACCAGTTAAATTTAAGGGTTCAATTTTTACTGAGCGCGTGGCTGATGGCATTTTAGGTTACCTCTGGCACTCCACAAAAATCAGGTTCCCAGACGCTCAATTGCAATACCGAACAACGTTTGTTGGTCCCGCACCGTGAACTAGTACAGTAATTAGTTCTTCTGTGCGGGAAATATTAAGTATTACCTTGACATTGGCGAAATGATCGATGAACATCGATGGAGCCACGTTTTTAAAAAAAGAAGAAGTTAAATTTAATGATGGTTGTTTTATTTTCAGATGTTTTAACCATACATCGACAGCTTTCGCACACGCGACTGAAAGTCGTTTCAACAAAGATGTCGATGAGACGTTCTATCCCTGTCCAGTTCCACCTGATGTCATGATCCAGATGGTTGAAACTTTAGAAGATGATAGGTTGAATGATATAACTGCTAAGTAAGTGATTAACCAATTTGTTCGTTTGTGTATCAGCTTTTTCGAGTCCGGAGTCTCGATTCCCAGGTCGAATCTAATATTTGTGTCCCTAATGTTTTTTTCGGAGTTTGAGTGTGATATGTACTTGTATTTAGAAATATGTATGATGTAAGTTTATCTAGATGATGTGTAAGAACATCCGAAACAAAAATTACAGGACATGACGTGTGTAATAGTGTGTATAAAGGAAAGCCACAGATTTAGATAGCACACAAATACAAAATGCATGCCGGCTGCGGTAGCACGACGGGTCTTGGATATCTATCAAAATAATTCTGACCGCAGCTCTGCAGTAGTGGAAGTATTTAGACACAGAGTCGGCAGCGAGTGCTTCCGCGACTTGGAACTGTGTATTGTATTTTACACCAACACGAATACTTTTATCCTTCCCACAAATCCGACTTCTTTTCCTATTCTTTTACTGTTCATGCCGTCAGACTGTGGAACGCTCTTCCAACCGATAAAAGGAACTGCAGAACTGTGACTAGATTCAAGAAGTGAAGGAACACTATTTCGCTTGTTTACCTTAATTATTGTACGTCTATGTATGTTTATATAACTTTTTATGTATGTATTTGTGTATTTATGTAAGTTTATTAACCTGCATACACATCAGCACCTGTTTCCTATTATGATCTCTCTTATGCCCATTGGAAGAGATAAATAAACCTATTTATATTTAAGCTATGTCCAAGTCACACCGAATGAATTTGACTGATTACAGTTTAATTAAAGGATGGCCAAATACATACACCTTTACCAAAGCCATTGGAGAAGAAGTAATCAGAACTTACGGCCATAATTTACCTAAATGCATAGTTAAACCTCCAGTTGGTAAGTCATCATTAATTTATTTACTTCACATTGTATCTTTATCTTCTCACTAGCTGTCCCGGCAATCTTTAAACCTAACCTGAATTACTACCAACATTGTAAGCCCAAAATTAATAAAGAATACTGATGCCTGGATTGATGAAGATTGAAAAGATGAAGAAGACGCGGACGCAAATATAAACACAAAAGGATTACAATATACATAATTATATACTAAAAAATATTTACATTACAAAATATCGTTTAAAAAATTATCCGCGTCATTGCCGACTGGGAAGGTTCCCAGAATGCTGGCTCTGTTGCCACGTTGGGTGGCGATACTTATTCTTTGGGCCAGAAAATAGCCAGCCTTCTGGTCCTGAGAAGCATCGATTCAGCGTTTAACAATGTCTCTATAAAGGCGGCGAACCCATGACCCCATTGTCTAAAACCTAAACAGCTCAAATATGTATTCACTTGCTAGGTTAGATTATTTGCGCCGATTGAGGCCTTCAGCGGATGCAGCAGCAGCGCCGGCACTCAAAAACCTTTCTAGACAACCACTCTATCCATTGATAAAAATCGCATCAAAATCCGTTGCGTAGTTTTAAAAATCTAAGCATACATAGGGAAGGAAGTGACTTGTTTTATACTATGTTATGATTATCAGTTTCTTACGGCTGTAATGTAATATTGAAGCTGGGGAACGTACCATGTAGGCTGAGTTGGGTCAGTAGTAATGTATTAAAATAAACATTTCCAGTGACGAGTGCCTTTTTGGAACCGGCTCCAGGATGGATAGACTTACAAACATGTCTGTCATCACCTATGGGCGTAAGTACTTAACACATTTAGATGTTTTTTGTTTATTTAAATGTATTTTACCTGCAGGACAAGGAAGGGTTATGCTTTAGATAATCTAGACTGAAATTATTTTACCTAATATGGGTCTTAACTGTTGCAGTCAATATAGAAACCAGGGCTGAAGACATTGTATGTATGTAACATCGATCCTGGCTGTTGTAATTTAACTTGTAATTACAGAAGCTTGAGAGTTATTTTCATTGGTAATTAGCGCCCGCACCCCACATGCAGCGTGCAAGAAATTTCTGAAACGCATGCTATAGAGGCATTGGTCATTAGCGCCCTATGCGGGGTGTGGTTCAATCAATTTTAAGATTTTTGTTTAAATGTGTTTGTTTTTCAAAGTAATTCTTCCAGTCGGTTCTCGGTTAGGTATCGAAATTGAGTCCATTTTTTTTTGTTAAAACGATGCGACTTTCTCAGTGTAATTATGTATATGTAAGAAACTATAATGTTTAATGTTTGCCTTTTAATTTTCAGTACATCATAGTGAGTGGCCTAGGTCTAATGCATGCACTAATTATTGACATAGATTTCCTAACTTGCTACGCGCCTGTTGACTTCGTCAGCAACGCCATAATTGCCGCCAGTTGGCACACATTAGAAAGGAAGGACAGACAGGCAGATAATTGTATATATACTGTAAGCAGTTCCAGACGAGGTGTAAAATGGAGTAAGTATACATAGTAGATACATAGATACAAACAAAAAATCAAACCTGATACCTCAAAACGCCATTTAGTCTCAAACTATGGCTAATTTGGTTACACTTTTCATGAGTTGTACTAGGTCGCGTCAGATAAAAATAAAACTGACCTCAAAGCTTTAATAAACCTTATTTTTTTTAATCTGTATAGTAGTAACAGCGTGTAAGAGCTGGAGTACCCATGTGCAAACATAACCCTTCCACTCTCGCCCAGCGTTCTTCTTACTTGGTTCCTATTCGATAATCCGCACCTCGCGTGCGTGCGCTAACGACCAATGTGAACAATTACTCGGTCGCAATGGCATTCGTTTCAGAATTCTCCCGCATGCACCAGATAGTCCACGAGCATCAGCTAGTTTAAAAATAATTCCAATTTTTTACAAAAACAAAGGTCTGAAGTGACTTAATCAAAATACCACACGGGAAGAAACTATTTTCAAATAAAAAAGTATCATTAAAAGTGGTTCACCAAGGCAAAAGTTCAGATCAGTAAACGAAAGAAATACAGTCCATTTGAGAACCTCCTTATTTTTCAGGATACTTCAGTGATTGCATACGTAGTGAAGAGATAGCAAAACTGGCAACACCCAAGTCCGTTTGGTACGGCTGGGCTATTGAGACGAATAATAATTTCTTGTACTGGGTATTAACATGGCTATTCCACTATATACCGGCGTATTTTATTGATATTATACTTAGTTTATTTCGATTGAGGCCTAAAGGAATACCACCGTAAGTATAAATAAAAAAAAGTATTTCAGACAATGTCCCTAGACGGTTTGTAAAAAAAACGTATAGCCTATGTTAATAACAACTATGAATTCTTATTAAAATTGTATCATCTAATGTCGTTACTGTCGAGAGGCGTTATGTGAGATATATAAAAATATAGTAAAACTTTTTTTTAACTAATGGCGCATTTACATTGGTAGTGAGCACACGCATGCTCTGTGCGGGATATTTCTGAAATGCATGCCATAGCCCCCGCATGCAGGTAACCGTTTACATTGGTCGTTAGCGCCCGCATGCTCTGTGCGTGATATTCCTGAAACGCATGCCATAGCGTCTGCATGTCGGTGACTGTTGACATTGGTCGTTAGCACCCGAAATCAGGATACAGGCCGTCGACCAAGTTAATTTTATAAGTCGTTAGGCATCCGGCCAAACAATGCCTAATGGCTAATAACATTGTGGCACAGTGTAAATAAGCCATAAAATTATGCGTCTGAAGTTTGAAACTCTTCCTACTTAGTTTTATTTACATCAGTTTTGATTTTATTTATAACTGTTATTCATTAATATTTCCTTTTTGGGATGGATATGGCCAGTTTTAATTGTAACAATAGATTGTATGTTATAAAAGCCACCAAAAGCCCTGAGGTTCAAGAATAGACTAGAATAAACTGTATTGTACATCAATACAAATTTATGCATATGAAAACTATTTATGAAAATGTACAAATGTCGGTCTTATCACTAAACAGCGATCTCTTACAGGCAACCTTTGGATGGAAATAAAATTGTTAAAACTATTAAGTGAAAAGTGGGTAGTCATTGGTGTTTGAGTATAGAAACGTAGACAATACTAGTATCGTATGAAAAGTACCTGAGTAAATGGATAGAACAGAGCGAAAGCTATAAACAAACGTCGAACACGGTCGCATCACTACAAGCACGCCGAGCGTTTTGTGTGCCTGGACACTGACACACACACGTCCAAACCCGTATAATGTATGTTATATTAATAAATATTTTAGTTATCTAATATTATACCTATTCTATTTTTATTTCAGCCTTACAAGAATATACAGAAAATTGTATAAAATAACCAAAGTTTATCAATATTTCGTGACACACGACTGGTACTTTAAAGATGACAATATGAAGACAATGATCGCCAAAATGTCAAAACAAGACCGTGTTATTTTTAATTGCGACATTCTTACTATCGATTATATAAAACTGTTTAAATCTTATGTTGTTGGATTGCGAAAGTAAGTTATATTTTTTAATACTTGCACTGATAGTCGTGAAAACTAAAAGTTCGATTCACTGTGCGTACGCAACAAGTGGACAGAGGACATGTACAGATGCCCACAAGCTTGTGGTGTGACCGATTTCTGCGTTTGTATGGAGCTTTTGCTCTGTTTCGTGTATCTACTCACTACAGTTACAATACGGGCGTTTTCACATTGCACGAAATCGTAACGATATCGTCCACAATATCGTGACGATATCGTGCACTTGACTTGACTGATACCTTAAAGTTACTGCTGCTACTTACGATATGTGAAATGTGAATGTGAAAACGCCCAATGTGTAGTATGTATTTATGTAGGTACTCACTAACATCATTATACATTTCTATTACAGATATATTGTGAAGGACGGATTGCGTGGTAGCAGACTTGGTTATATAAAGCAAAAATATATATTTAAAATTGCAAACGCGATATACATAGTTTTATATGGGTATATAATGTATACAATAATAATTAGTATGTTGATGTTACTGTCTTGGATGTGTAGATATTTGTTTAATTAAACTACGTAAGTATATTTTATTTTAAATTAATAGTGGTTTAATTTCCCCTCGCTTTTAATAAATACCTACACGATTTCTCGTTTTCTTTTTTTTTTAATTAAATCAAGGAGCACTTATGCCAATAATTGAGAAGCCTCGCTCGCTCTGTCAATTAAACATTCATAAAAAACACTTGAAGCTCCGAATCAATATTTTAAATTTTGATAAAATATTAAACTCGACAACTACGCCACCGAGGAATTCAAACACCGTTAATAAGCACCATCAAACTAAAGGACAGTGTCGAAAATGGGCCAGAGGCGCCGTATGATTTAATACGACAATTTGTCTGTCTGTCCGTCCGTCCGTCGCGTTTTTCAATTTACATACTTCTTTTTTTTTTGAGGCGATACAAAATTCGTCGGGATAACTAGTTTATCTATATTTATGTTACATTTTTACATATTTAATATGTCATGATTTCTGATATGTGGAAAACTCTTTATTTTAATAAGTAATTTTTGATTTAAATAGATTGTCCAAAATATGATCCGTTTTCCGTGAAGCCAAATTGTTGCCAGCACATTTTTCACATTTATGAAAAATATTAATCAATTTAGCTTATTCTAAATCCATTCATGTAAACCATAGATATAGTATGTATTTCTCGTCCCGACCAAACACCCGCAGAGACCACAGGGGTGGTCAAAGTCCGCCGGGCGCCACTGGACATACCCTCCGCTAGTAACCAGGGACGCCCGGCAACGGACGTTAGAGCGGCCGCGGCCTTGGGCCGCGGAATTAAAAAAAAAAAAAAAAGATATAGTATGTATAGTCCGGCAATTTCGTGCGCGACCGTCCCGCGGGGTGACAGACGGTGGCGGGGACGAGGTAGCGCGCCATTCTAGCACACGGCTACACACGAAGAGAAGTGTGCCAGGATAAATCTTGCGATATATGTTGTACTTACTTGTGACGTAATATAGGAGTAAATAAAAAGATAGAACTACTTTTATTGTTTATATTTTTTTATTATGCTTGAGGACAAATTATTAGGAAAACTAAAATTATGATATATTGTTTTATTATAAATCAATTTCCATATCACTTTCATGTTCACTCTCTGTTTGATCTTCTTCATAACTTTCGTCGTCATCATCATCGTCGTTTTCACCCAGTTGAATTATGAATCTAAAAAGACAAAAATGTACTATAGAAATAATAAACAACTTCACGTACAATGACATGATTCCGAGATTATAGCTTGAGCACTCTGCCAAGTTAAAGCAATAATAATCGATTATGTTAATAAACAATAACGTATTTGACGATGAAATGGACAGGTCATTTCATCGTCAAATACTCGATCTGAATTATAATATTCGTCCTCGTTTTTCGCCTTACAAAAAATTGGTACACTTTATGTACAACTTCCTTAACTTGTCTTGAGATAGCCTTACTCATCCTGAGATCTTAATCTCGTGTGCGTCGAACTCAAAGTAGTACGGAATATCAAGCACGTGTTGCCGCTTCGACTGCGCGGCCGAGACTGCCGTATTTGACGCGCAGATGCACGCGTTTCCCTTCCCCGCTGCACCACCCGCTACCCGCTGACATCTTTAGTGCCTCGTCCCCGCCACCGTCTGTCACCCCGCAGGACGGTCGCGCATGAGCTTGCCGGACTAATTTCAGAGGCGATCCCAAAAACAAAATGCAAATGTGTGGGTGTAATAGTGTTGTGTACACTATGAAATACGCAAAATATCGATAAAAAAGTGAGTGTTATTTCTAAGTAATACAATAGAATCTCACTAATCCGTTATACTTTTCGCTTACCTTGCACTGGCATTAGTTAAAAAAAACTGACCAAGTGCGTGGGTCACGCAAAGAATAGGGTTCCGTAGTCATGTTATTAGCCTATAACTCCTGAACTAACAAAGTTATCTGATCTGTTATAGTTTTTCTTAAAGGTTTAATTACATAGAATCATAATTTTTTAAGACTTTTTGAGCCAGCCGTTTAGCTTTTTCGATGGCACCGCCACCATTTTTTCGATGTCCTCGTTAAGAGCTGATCTCAAGTTTCTCATGAATGTGCCGTCAGGTATCCATTGTAACTGGATCCTTCACCAGACTTGTACCCGAGGAGATACCAACACTTGCGCCAGTACTGTTGTCACGAGTCAATTCGCCGCAAGATACCATATGACTCATTTGACTTCTCTGGCGGCAGGGCGTATCGTCATTGTTTGTACGCCGCGTCACATTTCGACAGCAGGGGCAAGTCAGGGACTTTATTTGGTCGTGGGTAGGTACTTGGCTAGTGTCATTATTATAGGTAGGTTGAGACATTCGAAACAGTATACGGATTTGCATCCATTGCACTTCAAAAACTTATTATCTTTTAGCTCAGTCTGACATCCGTAACAAACCATTGTGATTCGCAGATGAATATCAGCCTATCTTTATTATTTCTATTGTCTCATTCCTTTACTTCTCTTTAAACAATGTGTGAGACGACTATTTACGACGACAAACAACTTGCACCTACCAGGCGAAAAGAACACAATAGGAGCAGCTAAGGGGCAGGAACACTTACTCATTAGACGTCGCCAATAGTGCAATAGGTAGGCCCCGCCTCTATGCTTGAAAATTTTGAATTTTTTCCTCGAAAAAAGTGGAAAAGCCATCTTCTAAAATCGGGGACCCGTGGAGGGAGGCGTAGAGAAGTTTTGTCTAAAACTTTTATGTTGGGGGCCAAACAGTTGAATTTAGAGATTGTTGTTAATTTATCTGTGTCTTCAGATATAAAAATCTCACTTTTATTCGGGTTCAGTTCTAAGCCAATTGACTGAAATTCTTTCTTAATGAAAGCTAAATCTAGTAAAACTGTCTCTACTTTATTATTATAGTGTTGCCCATTGACACGAGAAGAAGAAGACTCCAGGTTATGTTTAACGCCTGTTGCACTTTCATACTGCATAAGTTAGCTTCCTAACTTTTGCAGGTAGGAATCCTGCCTATTCTAAATCCTGGATCTTGCTTTTTAGTCTGGATCGTTTTATACTGGACGTTCTCTGGCAGGTAGTTGATGTACGGAGTAATTTTAGCTACTTTTTATTCCGGAAATGTGTTCCCGTGGGAAATTGGAATTAAAAAAAGTTATCACGCAGGCCACGGGCATCAGCCTACTTAGTTACTTAATAATGCATCTGCTTATATACACACACACACACACACACACACATATATAGGGTAGGCAGAGGTGCATTGTACACCCACAACTTGCCAGTATTTTTAGTCCCACGTAATAGGGGGAAAGCCTATTGCCGTCACCGGGCACATTTATAATGGGTTATGTCTAAAATGGCCAAATGAATTTAATAAAAAGTAGCATCTTAATTGTAATTTTGAAAAAAAAATTGAAACCTGTTGCCTTGCGATGAAATGCTGATGAAAGGCAACAAAATCTTACGTGGCAGCCGCTATGGCACAACCAATTAAAGTCCTGGGCGTCTCGGACTAGCTTCTGCTTATACAAGTGGGAAATAAAGTTAAATGAAATAAGCACACAATCTTTTATTTTCATTTATTTTATTTTAGAGTGACTTATAAACCTAGTAGTTACCTAAATAAATATATCTATCAGTATATTTTCTATAAAAAAATGTGTATTATAATGATAGAAATTAAATATCACAATAACTAAAATGTCATCGGCAGTACTCGAACCCACGGCCTTTCCCTGACAAGGGGAACGCTCTGACCACTGAGCAACGATGACCACACCGACTCGAATCGCGATGTCGGTGTGGGCATCGTTGCTCAGTGGTCAGAGCGTTCCTCTTGTTATGAAAGGTGGCAGGTTCGAGTCCTGCCGATAACATTTCAGTTTTTGTGATTTATAACTTCTATCTAAATATTTAAAAATAGTAGAAGCAAACTCAATTGCTTCCAAATACAGAAATATAATAACTAAAATACAATGTATTTGATAACAGAGTAAGAGATATATAATATATAATACATAACATATGCGTACAGTGTCATAAATATAAAATTTGCGATAAATAACCATTGCTGTTTCCTGTAAGCCTTATCTGAGTCCTTAAGACCATCTTTAATGCAATATTTTCTTAAACCAATCGCCATTACTTTAAAGAGTTGTCCGTAATCTATAGTAAAGATGTCACAGTTGAATATAGCGCGATCTCTACCTGACATACGACATATCATATCGCTAAGATTGTCGTCGGAGAAATACCAACTGTTCCTGAAGAAATAATCAAATACGGATGACATTTTATATATCTTTTGGTATACTTTATGACATCTGGAAAGAATTAAATATAATACTTTAATAATAATTACAAGATACATAATTATGGGGGTCCTATTGTTTGACCAAAAATCATTTGGCAAAATTACTCTTGACAAACAATTTTTGGCAAAGAAATGGTTTCTCCAATTAATCATTTTACTACTAATCATTTTACAAATGACTTACTTTTCCAAATGATCAACACTTAAATTTACACTTTATAAATTATTATATTACTTAATGAAACATTTAACAACTGAGTTATCAGAAAATACTACTATTGGTCTATAAACTTTTGATAATATGTATTATTTGACAAATGCTTCGTTTATTAATCAATCTTGTAATAGATATTATGGTATAGGTCAAATTAATACACAGTATTTGGAAAACATCAGTGAGGTTTAGGTTAGGTTAGAACATGAAAGACAACGCACGAGCCGAGCGAGCGAGTGTGCCGCTGTAGCCGCCGGCGAAGTGCCACAATCATTTGTCATAATCATAGCCCTTTTTTTAAGTTTCCGCGCCTTGACGTGGCCTTACTGCGTCCATTGCAAAAAAGAAGTGCAATTTTATAAAATAACATTTTATTAAATGACTTTTGGGCCAATGCTTTATTTGCAAAACATATTATTTGGTGAAATTAAAATAGGTCAATTAACATTTTAATATTTAAAACATTTAACAAGTACAGTGTTTGCTTATGGATCATTTGCTAAGTGAGTTTTTGTAAGATGATACTATTGTCAAATGTCTCGTTTGCCAAATGACCATTTGTCAATATTTTTTTGGTCAAACATTAGTAATCCATAATTATGTACTAAAAATATTTACAATCTACAAAATATCGTTTAAAAAGTCCTCCGCGTCATTGCCGACTGGGAAGGTTCCCAGAATGCTGGCTGTGTTGCCACGTTGGATGGCGATACTTATTCTTTAGGAAGACAGAAAATAGCCAGCCTTCTGGTCCTGAGAAGCATCGATTAAGCGGTTAGCAATATCTCTATAAAGGCGGCGAGCAAACAGCTCAAATTAATGTTACCGATGTTAGTATGAATGCTTCGGTGGCGTGGTCGGTAGTGCATCGGCTTTTCATTCCGGAGTCTCGGGTTTGATTCCCGGCTCGAATCTAATATTTGTGTGATCCACAAATGTTTGATTCGGAGTTTGGGTGTTTTCTATGTATATTATATACTATACAAGATACTTATAAATAAATATATAAGTATGTTGATCAGTTTTCTAGATGCATTAGCTTAGTTTGGGCTAGATGACGTTGTGTGAGAATGTCCAAAAAACAATCATATAAAAAGTGGATGAAATGGTAAACAAGCTGCTTCCGCTGGTTCGAAATCGATTTAGGTTTCTTCGATACGGTCCTGTACTCCCCGGCGTTTCAGTTGGATAGCATCAATCTTGGTTTACCAGACAATCCCAAGATTCAGTTTAATTGGAGGTTAGAATATAGCAGTTAAGGCGGTCGAAAATTTGTGATCAGCAGTTGCCAATCTTGGCAAGACAATCAAAAAAATACATACGATGGTACATCCTTTATTTTGATTCCCAGAATTTTGCAAACAATGTCAACCATAATTCCTGGTATGTAATGAAGTATCCAGGTTAAGAGCCAGAATAATAGTGGGTTTGTGACTTCTATTACATAAGAATACCAAACTGCTAACGGTGTGGCAAGCCTTCTAAATTCACCACTCCGCACAATAGAGGTCATAAAATCTGAAAATAAATAAAGACAAATTATCCATTGTCCGTTGCTAACACCAGGGTGTGACCTCACGATGAATACAGTGTAGATAGTTACTGAAGTACTTGTGCTTTGTAATCAGCTGGGATGCGTGATACGTGAGGTGCACGTATCGCCTCTGCAGCCAGTCCTCCATGATCGGATTCGCATCCTCCATGGTGGTGTTTTCCCACCTTGGTTCCTCTAGTAGCATCTTCCATGGCTCCATGAGATCCTAATGGAGTTGGAACCGCTGAGCGTCGATATCTTGAGACGTATGCCTATAGTTCCGCTCCAGCGCCTACTTGTGCCATTGAAACAATGACGCCAGGCATGCGGCCTCTAGGTAGATCGTGCGGTACCCTATTAATATCCTGACGACCAAGGTCTTCAACGGTCTGTTTAAGACAGACACGTTGTTGGCCGTCAGTCTCGCAGTCTATTGGTCTTAAGATGGGTGACCATTTCGTAAGACACTGATACCCCAGTGCTACGGACAGCACGTTAATTCATCCGACCCGGTTACCATACCGAGAAGCCGACTGCAACTGGGTTGGAAAATGATACTCTGTCCTATCATCATGTATTGATCGATACATGATGATAGGACAGAGTATCACGCTTACATACCCCAAGTTATTCCGCGTTTAGACGAACTGATGGTATAGAGAGGAATATCTGTAAGGGATCCTTTCTTTCTCCTTTCGCAGAAATCCCAATTGGCGGCAAGGATCCCGTTGTTCACGTAATCTACAGGTACCATGTTCAGGGAGACGAAACTTGTCACTTGGAAAACGTGAAGGACTCCAAGACCTACACCAACCAGAACCTAAAAAAAAATAACGTTTAAGACAGATAGACACAGGTATCACGCCAATCACGCAATAACGCTAAACATTACATAAATATTTAATCAAGTCTATGTCCCCGAGAGGTCACGCATTTTGCCAATAGCTTTACTGCTCCCAAGCAATAGGGGAGATACCATAGCCGCCCCCCCCCCCCCCCCCCCCCAGGTAATAGGTGGCGAGCATACGTTTGTCAGCAAACAAAAAATACGTGACGTCAGCTACAACTTGAAGTTGTAAGTCAGTAAGGGTTGTCTCTTGTTTGTCGGCATTGACCATAGAGTTGATATTGAGGCATTAACGTCATAATTATTGGTCAAATTATGCTGGTATATATTTTACTTTACTGACAACCCTAACGTTCGAATGATGTTCTCTGTAAACAAAAGAATGTGCTTTAATTAACGTCGGAGTGCAAGTTCTGTATGTAAGTACTATTCTCTATTCTGTGGTATGGCCCCTTGTAACCCGAAAGTACCTACTTCGATATTGTCAGTAGGTTGTCGAGATCAGATGGCAGTCGCTTCACGGACAATATTGAAGTTTAACCATGCAGCAATTAAACTAGGCAAAAAGGCTCAGTAGATTATGATTATTAATGATAGAATAATCGAGTCCGAGACGCCCAGGACTTTGATTGGCTGTGCCACAGCGGCTAGCACGTAAGATTTTGTTGCCTTTCATCAAAATTCCATCGCAAGACAACGGGTTTCAAATTTAGTTTTCAAAATTATAATATAGCTGCTTATTTTCTTAAATTAATTCGGTCATTTTGGACATAACCTATTTATTTATTTTTATTTATTTATTTATAAATCATTGCAAATATGGGTTACATCAGATGTCACAGCAGTAATTTATAGATTCACCATATTTTATCATAATACTAGGCATGCAATTTTCGTAGATGGCTCAATCGAGAGCACAATTTCTGTATAAGTACATAATCTTACCATATTATAATCAATTACATCATACAATGTTACAAAGTTCAAAATACAAGTAAATCAAGATGTCATCTTATTACATCAATTTCCGAATATTACAATAAAATAATAATCATCCTAGCATATTAATCATGTCATCATCCAAATAATAATAATAATTATGAAATGTCCAAAATAAATATTAATTACTCAATTGTCATGTTACATTTTAGTCTATTTATAGTTTAATGTCAAAAAATACTACAAACCTAAAGTCAAATTCTTATAATAATATCTAGCTGACACTGTTATACAGCAAGTATTCACTCACTGTGTAATAGGCTTTTTTCAGTAACAACGACGACAGTTCTTTCTTAAACTGGTGCATATCTTTACAACCCAGTATTGAATACAAACCCTTACTATAAACCATTTTTTGTGTGTTCTGTTGCGTATTTTATTTATATGATATATTAATGAGCACTCTTTAATGTGTCAAATAGGTTAAAGTTCGACTTCACAAATACAGCCACCTCATAAATATATAGGCATGGCAATGTTAATATGTGTAATTTAGGGAACCACATTCTGCAACCATCAGTGGATTGTAGGCCACATATTGCTCGTACACATTGTTTTTGTGCCCTAAATATAATTTCCGCATTTGTGGAGTTACCCCAGAATATAACGCCATACCGTAATGAGGAGGTAACATAGGCGTGATACGATGTCAATACTGTCTGTCGGTCAGCTACCCTCGATAAATTACGTAGTGCTATGAGGATTGATTAAGACGTTTCCTACTTTCTAAAGTGCCCGGTGGCGACAATAGACTTGCCCCCTATTACGTGGGACTAAAAATACTGGCAAATTGTGGGTGTGTAATGCGCCTCTGCCTACCCCTTCGGGATATAGGCATGATATGTGTGTGTGTTGTCGAGGTCAGATGGCAGTCGCTTCAAGGACAATATGAAGTTTAACCATGCAGCAGTTCTAGAAAAAAGGCTCAGTGTATGATGATTATTGATGATAGAATAATTTGCAATACTTACTCCACAAGGCCCGTACATGACGGATAGATCTAACCAACCAGGAGTAGGTTCATAATATGCTGGTAACACTGAAAAAAAAGAAACTTTAATATACGAACCAAAAAAGATAGACCTATAGATTTTGCAAAACAAATGGGCCAAAACTAGCCCTAAGAGTATAGCTTCAGCTATAGTCATAAAACTCAACTCAACAGAATCAGATGCCACACCCCATACGAAATAATTGGGCCGTTCTCACATGGATTCATATAACAGTTATCTCTTAGCAACTGGTATTTATGTAAAATTCCCAATAGTTCAAAGCAAATCATAATCAAAGCAAAAACAATGAGCCAAAATGCTAATTTATCGAGGGCTATCCATAGAGGGGTCAACCATCATTGGAGCATAAGCAGTTCTCGAGAGCTAAGGGGGACATTCCCCATTTCTATATATAGATAGATAGGAAACATCCAGACTTCGGTACAAACGTATCTGTCTTCACACAAAGTTTGTCCCTACCGGGAATCGAACCCGAGACTCCAGCGTCCAAAGCGGATGCACTACCGACCACGCCACTGAAGCAGTCTTTTCAGTTTTTAAAATCACAACTGCGTAAATAAAAACTGAAAAGAAATAAAACAGTTCCAGTTCAAAAGTGTTAAAACCAGAGATTTGGGATGCCGCTCGCTTCGCACACATACTATATCTATGGTTAAACCATAACTATTGACTGCCATAAGTTGTGTCGGTGTTAACTGCAACCAACATTGAATAGAATGTTTTAGTCAATTTTTTAACGGGTTCCGAATGTTGCAGTTAAAAACATATACCGAGCCTTTGCCCGACGCAGTTGGGGTCGTCTTTCCAGTGTAGCTACGATTCGGTGAAACTTCGATATTTTCCGTGAAGCAACTGCCATCTGACCTTCATAACTCATGGGCGATATCGAAGTTTTGTAGTTAGACCAGTCGGTATTTAGTTTTTAAGAGTCCAACTACCCCTAACGATTGTTGGAGATTTGTATGACCAACACGGTTTAAAGTGCTGTCCGAGACACAAAGCGGTCTCGATGTCTTATTAAATGATCTAGTCTTAAGAAATGGTTGCTTAACCTTTGCAATGTGGGGATCTAGTCGGTTACTTCGACCACCTCAATATTGCAGTCAACAATGTTCTACACTTTAAACTGAACTTCTTTACTTTCTTTTCAAAATAACTACCTATTAATGAAAGATTCCTTGACTGACTTGGTGGCGCAGTGGTATGAGTATGCGACTGCCGTCCTTGATTCGAATTAACAAATTATTTGTGTGATCCACAAATGTTTGTTTCGGAGTTTGGGTGTCTTCTATGTATAATATGTATGTATTTGGAAATATATAAGTATGTTTATCAGTCATCATCCCATAACACAACTTGATATTAACTTAACTTAACTTTGGGCTACATGTCGTTGTGTGAGAATATCCATAAATATTTATTATTTATTTATTATTATTATTCCATCTTACCAACTGGTGGTTTCACGATGCAGATTGGAAGATTCCCAGAATCCAATCTAACCAGTTCCTCTGCCACTGCTTTCGTAAACGTGTAAGTATTAGGCCATTCGTTAATAATTCTGTAAAATAAAACTTATACAGTTTTATTTTACTGCAAAAGGACAGAATGACCTCATGATCTACTCTTGTCAAGACCAGAAGGCTGGTTCCTATTTGGCACAAAGAATAAGCACTGCCATACAACGTGGCAATGCAGTCTTCTGAGAACATTGTCAGTCAGTGACCAGGTGGAGGAGTTCTTATTATAGTTAGAATTTACTTAGTATGGGTAATGTATTAGGCTGAATTCCCTAATACATTACCCATAGCCGGGGGGGGGGGGGGGGGGGGAATGATGATAATGTATTTGTTCAAATTAATCATAATATTAAAAAGAATCGCAAAGAACTTACTTGACTATTAATCATATTCAACATTATGCTTAACTTATAAATGTTTACAATATTGCTATAAAAAATTGTAGGTCAGACCACATCAGAGGTCACATACTGAAAAACCTCCTAACGATGCGTGCGATGTCGAGGATGACAGCCTTCTGTATCTGACCCTTGATCTAACAGTCTAGCAAGAGTCTCTTGAGATGTTGATCGAGACTCTTCGCTATTAGTCCGTAATTAATTATATTATTATTATGTCGACTGATGACTATGGAATTTTCTACACATACATAAGTTCCTTAGTGATTTATTTAAGATCTGATCTGATTAAAGCTGACTTCAAATTACCGGAATGAGATAAAGAAATTGACGGAATTTTCATTAGGTTCATCTTAGAAGCGATTGGCTTTCAAGTGGATGAACAAACAGACACATAGTTCAAATATATAAAGTGTGACTTACTGGTTCTCCGTGTCATCAATTTCGGTTGATTTAAAGTCTTCAGCGAGATTCAGAAGCTCGTTTGGAGTAATAGTGGTAGGATAGAACTGTTCCTTCAGCTCAGTATCTATGCGACTGGTAGTCGCATGAGTGAATGCGGTCGAAACATGGGAAAAACACCTGCGAAACAACCAAATTATTATCGACCAAGGAAACGAAATCGAAACAAGGAAAGGGAAGAAACTGGTGATCCTGTGCAGGCAGCTTTCACGCACAAAGGTTATCCTTAGTAATCCAGCGCAGGAATGGGCGTTTTTTTTTAACGACACACGATATCGTGGCGATATCGTAAGTAGCAGCAGTAACTTTAAGGTAAGAATGTAAATGATCGTGACGATATCGTGGATGATATCGTCACGATATCGTGCAATGGGAAAACGCCCAACGCTGTCTGTATTATAGGCACTCTGCCTAGAGAACCCAGTTTTGGTAACTTATCTAAGTTTTAGTTTTTTGATAGGAGATTTAGTTTAATTATTATTTAATTAATTAGTCCGAGACGCCCAGAACTTTAATTGGTTGTGTCATAGCGGCTGGCACGTAAGATTTTGTTGCCTTTCATCAGCATTTCATCGCAAGGCAACGGGTTTAAATTTTTTTCAAAATTACAATATAGCTGCTACTTTTTATTAAATTCTTTCGGCTATTTTGGACATAACCCATTAAAAATGTGCCCGGTGACGGCAACAGGCTTGCCCCCTGTTGTGGGTATGTAATGCGCCTCTGCCTACCCGTTCGGGGATATAGGCGTGATATGTGTATGTGTATTAATTAATTATTTCGCTTTCCATCCAAAGATTGTCTAGGATTAGCGATAAAAGGGTGCCGTTTGTACTGTTCATTTTAAGTGATGTCTCATATTTTTCTCAAGTTATTCATAAAAAAACCGGTCAAGTGCGAGTCAGACCCACGCACAAAGGGTTTCGTACCAAAACGCCAAAACATCTGTCGTCTGTTATATGGGAGCCCGTTAAATATTTATTATGCTGACTGCTTCGGTGGCGTGGTCGGTAGTGCATCGGCTTTCGACTCTGGAGTCTCGGGTTCGATTCCCGGGTGGAATGAAATACGAGTAGGATTTGTGGATCACACAAATAATTTGATTCGACGCGGCAGTCGCATACTCATACCACTGAGCCACCGGGGAGTCGAGATGTGGGTAGGTGACGAAGAAGTTGTTCATGTCATCATAAGAATACTTACTTGAGTTTGCGACAGGCTTTTGCCAATGAGAGACATTCCCTGGTGCCACGTACGTTGGTCAACGTGGCACTACGAAGTGGCTCATCGAAGCGTACTGTCGCTGCCATGTGGATTATGATGTCAGACTGTAAGAGGAATATGTATAGAATAGATCGTTACATCTTATAAATATTCAGGGGTAGGCAGAGATACGTGATGTATCTCCGTGAAAAACCACACTTTGCTTGTAATTTTGTTGGCCACGGGGCAAATTTATTGCCGTTACCCAGCAATACAAGATCCACAAGAGTATTGCACACGAATAGTAAAAATAGTCAATAAAAAGAACAAGTAGATAAATTTATGAAGGTATCATACATGGGGCACACTAACAGTTTTGCACTTCTAGCTAATAGGAACTATTTGAATTTCGAATGTTATATTTTTTTAAACGTTGCAACCTTCTTAGTAATAAAAAAAAAATAATTGGCGGGAAATCATTTGTCAATTGTTTTTTATCACACATCTAAGTTCTACGTATGCAACGAAAATGGAATTAAGTCGAAAAGATTTTAGAGCGATGATTTTTTATGATTTTAAAAGTTCTCTCTCTCCGCAAGACTGTGCCGCTAGTCTTCAAATTGCTTTTGGGAGAGAAGCACCTTGTTTGAGCACCGTGAGGCGATGGTTTGCTAAATTTGAGAGAGGTCGAGTTTCTTTACATGACGAATTTCGTGAAGGGCGGCCTTCAACTGCCGTCAACGAAAATAATGTGGCTACTGTTAAGGGCCCAGATCGTGAAAATCACCGAAAAGAGTGTTACGATTTTTCATATTTAACCTATTTACATATGATTAATAACAACGATAATTTGTATATATTAAAATGAAAGACCAAAAATGATGTTAGTGCTAATTTTAACTCTTAAAACCCTGTAGTTGTTATATAATAAACGTCAACAAACGCACAAAATTGAGAAAAAATTCGAAAACCTGCCTTCGTATTTTTCAGATTTAACCTAATAAATCAACACAAATTGATAAAAAGAAACACTTTTTGAACACTGAAAAAGCCAATAAATATAACCATGCACTTTTTTTTGTACCTTTACAAACAAAGACTTCCCCTTTTAAAGCCCTAAAATCTAGATATGTTTTACGTAAATTCTCCATAGAAAAATGTATGCAAATTCAAACGCGTCCCGATAGAACGATCGTCGCAACTAATCGCCAGTGCGCCATAGAATTTCAAAGTGACTCCACGCGTGTCGGATGCTACAGCAAAATTACGTGTTGTGAATTTGTGTTTTTTGTGAAAAACTGTAAGTACAATATTTTTATAACTAATTTACTTTCAGTAAATAGAAAGTACCGATATAATGAAAGTCTGAAAGAAAACCATGATGGAACTAGATATAAATCGTAAGAAATACAAAATTATTTACTTTGTTGCGTAGGTCATTTTATGAACCTTGTAAAGTAGGTATCAATTCAGGCTTGAAACAATCAAAGCCCTGCCCACCTTATTTTCTCGAGATATGAACTGGCGGGGTATATAGTTCTCTGCACGACATACATAGATTTTTCAACATGATAAAGGCAATAGGTATCATAAACGTAATTGGTAATCGAGGGTCTCTTTTCGCAGGATAATTTGCTGAGTGCCATGCCAGCGAAAAGAAAATTTAGTACGCATTATAAAAACGTGAAAGCCAAAAGATCTCGGAATAAAATGTAAGTTCCTCCCTACTTATTTATTTACCTGCCTACTTGACTACGTCTTGTCCTAAATACCTAGAAAAAATTTACTAGATTTGTGTTAGTGTCAAGTAAAAATCCTAGTTTTATTACTTTTATTTGTGTGTTTGCTTATCATGTCTTAGTAGTAATAATAATATAATCTATTTGCATTTTGAACAGGGTAGGTACATTACAAAGCAAATAGGTACAATGATTTAGATCGCCTGATTCAGACATATACCTAGAACAGCATGTAAATATTGATTTGACATGTAATTAGATAGGTACACAATTAGGTATGTCAGTCTAAGAAGAAAAATTACAATGTCCAGTAGGTAATAATTACGTAATTTCAATATATAATAAATGAATATATAATATAATAAATGAAAATGAATATAATAAATAATATATAAGTAATAAAGTCAATTTCTATAGGAACAATTTTCATAATAATAAATTTTATTACATAATATAGTATTAGTTTTCACATATTTATGTATTTCAAAGCAATGAGTTTGCTTACACTATTATTAGTTACAGTATTATTAGTTTTCATGTTCATCATGTCTAAATATGTGGAAGTGGAAGTAGGTATGTTTCCTATCAGAAATTGCACGGGCGCGCGCGCGCCGTGCCTGGCGTAGGGTTGTACAAAAATTACAAAATAAATAAAAAGTAGATATTGATGAATAATATTTCCAGTACTGAAAATGAATACGTAATTCTTGTAGACTTGTTACATAAATAAACAAACTAGCTAGTGATGGGCGAAGACAAAATCTCAGTACCTACAGTTTTTTTTTGCAATATTTATTATTTTCATTGTGAGACAAACACATACTTCTCAATTACTTTCTCAAAAGAAAATTCACGTTCAAATCTCGTATTTTACCAAAATCAAGAATTTTTTTTGTAAAATATTATCTTTTACGCGACTGGTGTACGTATGTATGTATGTATACTAAGTAATATATCTTTGTGGCACGATAAGTTCAAAATTATTGAACCGATTTTAATGTTTTTAGTATCATTAGAATTGTCTTCTAAGCCCGAGTGACATAGAATAAGTGACGCCATAAAAAACCAATACGTATAGCGTAAAGGAAATTTATAATTTCTGTTCATCACGAACATAATATTGTATGAATTCTTTTGCACTTTTATATTTGTCTTCGTCAGTTATGAATATAAATAAATAAACAATAAAAATGTTAAAACCCGACAGATTAAAAAATGAAAATGTGTAATAAAAATAAATAACAACACCATTGTAATATAGCGTATTTAGCAGTCGGGGCCTATTTTTATTATTTTTGTAGTAGTATTTTTGTAGACCTGACACTCGTCGAATAGAACCTGTTGGGTTACTTCCAGCAATTGTTGGATGCGGATTAATGGACGCGGTAGAAATTTTAAGTAAAAGACTGTCATATCATTCTAGAAGTTTAATTCATAATTGCACAAGTAATATAGTTGAAAGTTTTAACGGAGTAATTGCCAAATTAGTTGGGGGTAAGCGTGTAAATTATTCTTCCCGTGGTTCTTATGCGGGCCGATGCGCAGCTGCTGTTGTGTCTTTTAATACGGGATCGATTCATAGTAAAACTCATGAAGTCATATTTAAATCTAGTCCTAATCCTTTGATCGCGAAAGTGGAAAATAGTAATCGTAGAAACCGTTTAATTGCTAAACCTAAATTAAGATTGAAAAAAAGCCACAGCGCTGTATCGAAAGACGCTCACTATGGACCAAACTGCGAAAAACCTGATCTGAGTCCAGAATTATATGAGAAAGCCAAGTCATCTTTTTTAGTTGATTTAAAGTTGTCTTGTGCTGAAAGAGAGGAGCTTGAAAGGTCGACCTATTTGCAAAGAAGTAGTGCTGAGTGGATGAGTACAAGGAGAAAATTACTAACCTCATCATCGTTCGGGGAAGTTTGTAAAAAACGAGAGAGCACAAGTTGTGCTGCTCTTGTTTGTAAAATCTAGTAATATCTCCAGTTTGCCTGCTGTACGGTACGGTATCGAAAACGAAGAAACTGCAATTAGACAGTTAGAAATTCAAGAGAATATTAGTATACAAGGTTGCGGTTTGTTCGTCGACGATCAATATGAATTTCTTGGTACTACACCAGATGGCATTTATGCAAACGGTTTAATTGAAATTAAGTGCCCACATTCTTTAGCTGGCATGACTCTTGATGAAGCAATGGCCAAACATACCTTTTGGGTTAAGGACAAGGCTTCCAAGGGTTATGTCATAAATAAAAATCATTACTGGTATTTCCAAATTCAGGGACAGCTACATATAACTAAAAGAAACGTTTGCATGCTTGGCATCTGGTTTGGTGCTACTGTACCTATGAAAGTTTATATTATAGAAAAGGACGACAAATTTTGGAAGGAGAAAATGGAGATGAAATTAGTTAGATTTTATTACGATTGCCTCCTTCCAGAATTAGTTGATCCTCGGCAGTCACAAAGCATGCCTATTCGTGACCCGCCCAATGTCATAGAGGCTATGAAAGAGAGGAAAGAAAGAGCTTTACGTGTTTTGAAAGAGAAGAACGTCTAATGATTTTGAAAGAGACTGAGGTAACTTAACTACCCAGCCGGTCGATTCACGTAAACACGCCAGTTCAAAAGTCGTTTTAACTTAGAAACTTAGAAATCGCCTTTTGGTTTTCTGTTTTTAACGCACTTACTTATCTAGTCTTGGATTGTCATAAATCTTCCAATAGCTCAATTTCTATACAATTCCTATACGATTTTGAAGAGTTACCTGGTATAAACCCAAGGTCCGATCCTAATGAAATTAAAATGTGACCACACGGGATCACCAGCTTTCAAATAAAAATAAAAAATCATCAAAATCGGTTCAAAAAATACAGCGAATTGAGAATCTTCTTCTTTTTTTAAGTCGGTTAAAAAGTGTGCGAAGTGACATTTTTAAGTCACTACGCACACCGTAGGGTTTTTATTACGTGAATCGGGCAGCTGGTAACATTTTCATTCTGATAGGTTTTGCAATAGCAATTGATTTTATCATCAAATTAGTAGAAATCAGAATTTGATCAGTAATCATTAAAATGAAAAAAACATTAGAAACTCTTAAACTCATATTTTGTTATTGTTTACTTTCGTTTAATTAAGTATATGAATAATTTATAAATTTCATGTTTGTTTATAACTAATTTTTGTACAACCCTAGCACGCTTTTTAGGTGGCGACTCATATTTTGTTTACTTTTAATTATATGAACCATTTTTATACTTGTGTTTCATTTATTGACAATTTTTTGTACAACCCTAGAAGATTTTTTAGATTGCGAGGTGATCGTAAGTTGAGTTTACGCAATAGGCACATTTCCTTGCGTAGATATAAACACTAGCGAGGAAAGGCTTGATGTTATTTCGACCGTACTTCCTACTGAATTTGCAATTATTTTATTGAATGAAAATTTTACGAAATAAGAATAAACTTTGGTAGTAAAATTACAAATAAATACATAGGTACTCGTAGTTGGAATTTTAGGTAAGTAGAATACAAAAAGGTCAGTCCGGACCTGCTCTTGATTGTTTATTATAAATAGAAAATCATAAAAATTGTGTCTCAAACTACTCTTATTTATTTATCTAGTAATTAGGATCATTTTATAACGAAAACTACTCTTGGAATATTTTACAAATAGGCAGTCGTTTATTTCCAATAATTCAACATTTTTGTTATGCTGTAAATATTCAACTTCAATAACAATAACTCAACGTGGAACGTTTGTCGCAAAACATTTTCAAAATCGCGCTCTCTGGGTCATTCACCCGCCCGTCGGATGATTCGGGCAACAATAGCGCTGCTGTCGCTCAAAATCGACTTTATCCGTGCGCGGCCTGGGCCCTTAAGCGGTTAATTGAAGAAAACCCGCGGATTACCTATGAGACAATTTGAGGACTATTGGGGATTGGTATGAGTCAAATCCAGAAAATTTCACACGAAGAATTGAAAGTTCGGAAACTTTGTTGTCGTTGGGTCCCTCATGAACTGAAAGCGGAGCAGAAGCGGGCTCGCGTGGAATGGTGCTCACAGATGCTACTGAAGTACGACTACGGACATTCTTATGCTGTTTATAACATTGTCACAGGAGACGAAACGTGGATGTATTGTTTTGAACCCGAAAAATAACAGCAATCTTGTGAATGGGTGTTTGAAAATTAGAACAAGCCAACAAAAGTGAGGCAGGCGAGAAACGTTGGTAAAATATGATCGCGTTTTTTTCTCAGCTACGGGTCCCATCTGTACAACTCCACTTGAAGATCAAAAGAGTGTTAATGCCCAGTGGTATTCTACCATTTGTTTACCCAGGGTGTTAGAAAAAGTTCGCGAAAGACGACCCAAAAGCCGCGTTCTCCTACATCATGAAAACGATTCTTCACACACGGCCAAGAAAACAAAGTCATTTTTAGCTTCCGAAAAAGTACAACTCGTCACCCATCCTGCGCATAGCCCCGACCTAGCAAAGAAAGTGAAACCTCTCATCAAGAGAGGTTTCACTTTTACCAACTCCCAAGAGGCAGTGATAGCGTTCAATCAGCACGTAGAAAACATGCCTTCAGATCTGTGGTCCTCCTGTTTTAAAAAATGGTTCGATCGCATGAAAAAATGTTTAAAATGTAAAGGGGAGTATTTTTAAAAAGCAGTAAACATAATATTTTGGTTTTAACATGTTGTTTTTTTAAGTTACGCAAAACTTATAGTGTGACCTACGTATAGTAGAATTATATTGATAGCCATAGATAAAACATAATGTAACCAAACAAATAAGTAAAATTAGCGCAGATAAATAATATAATATGTAATAAAGGTATAAGATGAAGTTATTAAAGATAAGTAAGAAATTGTGAACCTAATTAAGTTAATTCTCTAAGATGGTCCTAATCGAAAATGTATGTAAAACGATACTGGTCGCAATTTTAAACCTATCGACTTGAAATTTTGGCATGCAGATAGATCATATTAACGTGCTTTGTTGTATAGTTTTTGGTATAATTATGTGGCTTTTATAGTTTTTGAGTTATTAATTAGGTTCTCCGTCTTATTTATTTCGACGTAACCGCCCGCGTTCCGGCGAATACCTAGTATAGAAACAGATATTATGTAATAACATACATATATATATATATATATATATAAGTAGTAATAAAAGCTCCAAAAGCTTATATCGGAGGTGCAATTGTAAGAAATATAATTTATTAAAATATTCTAACTAAAATTCCAACTAAAAAGAATAAAATATTGTTCTTTTTCTTAAAAAAGAATACGTTGGTTGAAAGTCCGAATTGAAGTTTTGACAACTGCAGCACTAAATGTTTTTATGGTACCACGAAACACGCAACATAACATAATGCTTCTATTTCGTTAACATCTTTCGTATCGTATGCTTTCGTCGGATATCCATCGGTTTGGAAGTTAATAGAGATGTTATAACCGCCCCTTTTTATTGTTTAAGTCGCAGGCACTACAGATAATTATAATTACACAGCTCTATAGAGTTACACACCGAAATCAAAACAAAACAACAATAAAGTACGTAGTTCTAAATTTAAGTTAAATTTTAGTTTTTCGAAGATAAATCTAATAATTTATGGACATGGATATTAATATTCTGTTGCATTCGTAAAAAAGATTGATTGATAAAAAAGACTACCCAAGAGACATTAAGCAAATAGAAGCAATTTACGTCATTATTGCATACAAGTGATAATGACAGAGATATGTGGGACGGGCAAACTCATCCTTTACATGCGACGTACACCACGCATTATGACATCTGACAAGGATCTGGTATATACAATTTGTATGGTAACGAACACACTGGTCATTCACCACGCTGTGTTACGCGTTACCGCGCCAAATTCGTGTGATCCCATGCTATCCCACGCGTACGACGCTTTCACACACATAGCGCGTAAGATAACGTAAACGTCAGACGTTGTAAGACATCGTACCAGTGTGTCGCTGTATCTCACGTCGCGTGTAAGTGAAGAACCAGTGTGTTTTTAGCTTCAATCGTTCTGCGATGTAACTGACTATTATAACTAACCTCATTTGTGATCGTCGTATAGTCTTTACTGCTAAGTCCAAGTGACAGCTCAGAAATATCTCCTTCTACTGCCTCCACTACACTTCTAAAGTCTCCATACTTTTCTCGTACAGAATCGTACACCTGGTAAATACATACTTATAATATAAATAACTACAATGAATAGTTGTCTCTGATATTATAATTATCACCTAGACCTTGTAAACATTGAAACTAAAAAAAATCCCAATGAAAACAGCTCACGGTGAAAAAATTGTATTCAAGGAAATATTTAGTAATTATTGGTTTGCATTGAGACTGGACCGATTTGAGTCACGGTATGATCAATAGTTAGCAGAGTACCAATAAAAAGTTTTGCAAAAACTGAGGAAAAACATTTTTTTAGACCTCTAAAAGGTATCCCGTGGTAATATTACAGGGATAAAAATGTGGCCTATGTTACTAGGGGATAATTTAGCTACATATTAGTAAAAGAATTTTTTAAATTGGTTCAGAAGTTACGGAGTATATTCAATTCAAACTAATAATCAAATCTTTCCTCTTTATTATTAATAACTTAATAAAACACACAAAAATTAATAAAGCGACATTGGCTCGTCTATACACGATATTATTACGGTAGTGCAGTACATTAATATCGTACAGTGCTTCTAATATGCCTCTGCTCAACGGAGTCATGCGATGCGATGCTAGATGCCAGCCCGGTCAGTCAGTCGGCGGTGACGCATGACACCGACACGTATTAAATTTTTGATCTCTTGAGTGTGCATAATGAAATGCTTCGGAATATTCCACTACATACCTAGGAACTTTAGACTGCTCAATAACAGAATCATAATGAGTTTTGAATATTTACATCTCGCTACTAAATAATAATAAATCGTAGGTACTAATGACGTACTTCCTAATCGAAATGACGAAAACTAAAGGTGTTGTGGATTCAGTGTTTAAGTAAATAGCTACTTATAAGTTTAATTTGAGTTACTAAGTAGATAAGAGTGTGAACTTTAGAGCTCTATCAACATCCGAAGTCATCCTCGCGTGCACGCGGTGCACCTGCTGACCTTGATTGAATAGAGACAGCAATGAGCTCGCCGCATTGATTGATTGATTGATTAACTTTGGCCACCTGTGTGGCCTCTTCGGGGGTTAGGTCGGAATCCCGCCTCGTTGGGGTAGGGTTTTATCCCGCGTCGTCTGCATATGTAAGGACGGCGGGTAACTATCCCGCCGTCATCAGACCCCGGTCATGGAGGGAAGTAATGCAATATGAACGCCTCTGTCTAACCCTCCGGGGATAAAGATGTGCTTTGATAGTGTGTGTAAACACATGTAATTAATGTTTTTTATTATGTCGGCTCCAAGTTGTATAGCTATGGTGGGGGGTCCGCGATCGATCCGCGAATGAACGTTTGTAACATACGAGTTAAGAAGTACCAATCAAAGAAGTTCAATCTAAAACATGAAACGGCTTTCATGGTATTACTATAACGTTTCGTAAAAAATGTGATACATATAAGGTAAGGCAAGATTTCGCCCACGAAAAGTCTTACTTACTTTTAAAATAACCCTGTCTAAACTAAACAAACAAAAGCTTTCCTCGATACCTACTCTTTCCATTAGAAGAAAATAAAGAAAAATTTGTTTATTCTTAGACAGACACGGCGATAACAATATACACAAGTAAATAGTAGAAGTAGTTATAAGGACAGGAAAATCGTAGGTGTATGCTAGTACACGCCACATCTGCGTGGAATTTGGTCTCCCCTCAGCTTACGCTGACGTGGTAATTAGTGAAAACCGCAACAAATACCATTGCGAAGTTCTATAAATCTGAGCATACATTACGGAACGGGCCACTTTGTTTTATACTATGTTATGTTATGATACAGAAGTATAGATAGTATGGATAGGTACTTACAGGGTCTTTCAACATAAAATCTAATCTCTCCTGTACACTTTTCCCTTTCTTTGATCGCAGTAATACGTATATCTTCTTTATATTGCAAGCTCTGAAAACGAAAGTAATATACTTTTATACGAGAACATAGCAGAATCAAACTCAATGTTTTCAAATAAAGAAATACATTGATTTGGTAAGAAGTCATCTAAAAAAATTGTGCGGTTGGGGGAAGGAACTTCGTTCTTTACGCTACTGCACGCAACCCAACCTGGATTTGGTTACTTTTGTATTACTAAATACGCCGACGCTAAATATAAAAAAATCGGATCATATTTTGGCTAAGCAGTGTTAGAGAACTTCGTTCCAAAAATATTGCGTTTAAATATCGTTGTAACATTGGTGGTCCGCAGAATTCCGGTAGATGGGTGGTGCCAGGAATTATACCAGGAACCTAACCTTAATAACTCGAACTAGAAATTATATATGAAGCAAAGATTGGGATGATGTTGGTATTGGTTATCCTAACTCAGTGGTTTTTCTCTTTTTTTCAACGTAGTTTAACTAAACTGGACACAACACAACACTTTACAGAGCTCTAAAATCATTTGTGTAGTTCGAAAAAGTAAGTCCTTCTCGAAGTGAACACTACATTCTACAAAACTGAGGCAATAATGTGGGCTAATTACAGAGCATTCCTCTTGTTGGGTTATTCCCGTTTGTCCCACCAGGCTTTGTCCCACCAGTGGGACGAACGGGAATTCTATAAATTAATTAATTTTTATTCCCGTTTGCCCCACCATCAAGTTCAGTGGGACAAACGGGAATAGAAATTAAATATTTAATTAATTTCCCGTTTGTCCCACTCAATGAAATGAAAAACAATTTTGGGATGGTATAGTAAGAAATTACACATCAAGAAATTCTGATCCATGTTCAATTAATTTTTTTGGGTTGTTCCGAATTTGCTAAGGATTAGAATTATATAAAGACGATAGTGAAGATTCCAAATGATCAATTCATATTCCCTGAACTTTAAGTGCTTGTATTTGGAATTTTACTCTGTGGTGTTAAAGTCTGGAATTGTGAAACAGGATTCAACGAAAGTGCGCCTTTCTTACACATTATTTTAAGGCAGAGGAAAAGAGACGCAAATAGTTATTATGAATATTCCCAGTGCACCGATGCATGACAATAGCACCGATAACATTGTGTTCATTGCAAGTGTCTTATTGGTTTATCCCTGATGCTCGCTCGCTATTTTTTTTATCCTGTTAATTTAGTGCAATTCTAACATTCGAAAAGTACTGATGTCGTGTTATAACAACTTTGCATTGTAAGTGAAATTAACTCATAAAATCTAAAAAATGTCACATGACATGAATTTCAACATCATTTTAGAGGTATTTGACCATGCTGAGTTGATTGCAACTGATCTTGAGTCTCTAACTATTGCCGTTCTCGATTTGACCTCGTTTTGACCTTGACTTTTAGATCAGAGGTCAAAGATCAAGTTCATTTTAGAGGTCTTTGACCATGCTGAGTTGATTGCAGCTGGTCTTGAGTCTCTAACTATTACCGTTCTCAATTTGACCCCGTTTTGACCTTGACCTTGAGATCAGAGGTCAAGGTCAAGTTCATTTTGGGGGGTTTTCAACTATGTTAAGTCAATTGGCGTTTACACTGAGTCTCTAGCTCTTACCGTTCTCGAGTTGAAAGTTGTTCACGGACGGACAATACTGTTCTATAAGAGATTTTCGTTCCGAAAACGCTAAAAAATGATTAAAGATAAAGATCTTAAAAGTAAATATAAAATGAGAATGAGAAAATAAAAGTGATAGATCTAATAATTGTTCTACTATGTTATATAAGAGTAATTGATCTGTGATTTTAGCCATAATAATTATAAATAAATAAAATAAAATAAAATAAAACGTACGAAGTACGAAGTTCGCCGGGACCACTAGTTATATTATAATTATTAAATAAAGAAGAGGCATTGATCTGTGATTTTACGCATATATTGATGTTTTTTATTTTACTTATCACTAGACATTAATTTTAGTCTCAAATGATGATACATTAATGTTTGTACCGCAAAAACCAAGATAGATAGAAACATAACTAGGTATGCAATGCATGCTACTAATTGCAAATGTTGAGCGGTGCAAATTTTCTTAATTTTTTTATGCTCTATTTTCATGATTTATGAGATATGCACTCCCGGGTATGATGTCGACCAGCATGCCAAATTTGGTCAAATTCGGTCGAGCCGTTTCGGAGGAGTTGGTACACAAACGATTTACACTTGTCGTCAAGATTGAGCTACGCTTCGCTCCGCTCAAAAAAAAAACAGAATTGAGACTTCTAAATTTTTTTATTCGGTTAAAAATAAAGCAAAATAAAGGTCATCGGAAGCTTAGCTGGCAGGCTATATATAGCGTTCTCCTTGTAAAGAGAAAGACACTGGTTCGGTTCCGGCTTAATGACATTGAATTTTTGCGATCATTGACCGAGTCTACCTTTCAATACCATACTAGACAATTTTGCTTTCGTCTGTCTTTATGTGTGTTGCGGGCAAGCGCGGCCACATTTTTTTATAGAATTTCCATAAAATTTTGCACAAGTATTTCTTTTGAAAAAAAAAAATTGTCATCTTTTGATTCGGCTTGACCTACTGAGGTTGGGACAAGCCATGAAGTGAAGGTGGGGGAGAATCAGGGGCAATATAGTCTGAAATAATAATTTTAATATTCACGTGGTCTGCGTCCCAACATGGTGGACTAGGTATAAATATATAAAGCAAAAAACTCACCGAAGTAACTTCTCAATTAGATGTTTGCCAAGAAATCCTCCTCCTCCGGTAACGAAGATCGTGGTGTGGGAGTAGAATTGTTGTATAGGGGTATTCCCTTCCTCGGCTAAGGCTGCGTTCATGAACTTCTGTCGACCCATCACGGCCAACTCCAGTTCTTGGGCCTTATCCATGTCTAAAAAAATAAAAGAGCTTTTAAATATTTCAGATTTTTACTATTCAATAACTAGCTGATCCCCCGCGTGTCAACACTGGGAGGCTTCCGGCGAAGACACGGCATGCCCCACCGACCCAAACTAGGTTGGGAAAAGGAGTTAAGGGTCTTCACTGACAGATCTAAAACCAACTCTGACACAGGCAGCGGAGTTTTCTCCAAATACCTCCAAATCAGACTGGCAACACCACTCGCTGAACGCTATGCGATCATAGAGGCAGCTACGGCAAAATGACACAGTGGCTCTAGAGTAAACGACGCAGCGGACTGACTGGCTAGGAGGGCTCGAGCCTTAAGTCCATTAAGCCAATCCTACCTATTCCGGTAGGTATCACTAGGACACTTCTGTCTCGCAAAACAGACACAACACAGCACATTGTGGACAAGTCTGTAGGACTGTCGACAGGCAAGGGAGGTACTGCACCGCACTCCACATTGGTGGAGTGCTCAGCGTGGGTAAGCCAGTGGTGGGACCTAGTCGTGGGTCTGGGCGTGGATAGCCTTTGGAGACTATGCTTCAAGTTACGGTATCTAGTGACAGTAGGTGGAAAGTGGCCACACACACACATGTGGGATATACCTGACCCAACCGCGTGACAGGGGCCAAGTGGGTGGTCAATAATTCCGAGTGCGCACCTGTGGCGTCCAGGAAGGCACGCAGGGGCGGCCGCAGATTAAAATCAAAAAGGGGAGAAATTGCCCGAACTTGACGGTCGAAGACTTGTGACGTTGAAAAAGTCCTATTTCCCGAGTTCACGTACGCGGTATTGCCTATTTAATAAGCACCTATCCATGATTGGTGTAACAGACAGTCCATTTACAGGGCTTGAAAGCCGAGGACGAGACGATTGGCTATTTGCTCCTGCACTGAGAAGAGGCCAACGAATAAAGGACAAGACACCTCCAAGGCACAACCTGCAAGACCTGCTGGCGCTGCTGAAGGAGATCGGGTGGCTCGAGTAGAAGTGTCTCATCCACAAGCGAAATCCGCGATCTAGTCGTGGAATTACGGATACCAGCCCGTATCAGCTCTACAAGTACAAGAATTTTCAATAAGCCTATTTAAAATACCTTTATTTTGAGATGGTCAGATTTTCAAATGGTCCGATTTTCAGATAGTCAGATTTTCAAATGGTCCGATTTTCAAAAGGTTCGGATTTTTAAATATCAGACTTTCAAAAGGTCAGCTTTTCAAATGGTCAGACTTTCAAATGGCCAGTTTTCCAAATGGTCAGACTTTGAAATAGTCAGCTTTGGTACAGTCATGAACATCATATCACGGTGCCATTTAATTGATCGGACAGTGAAAATAGTACCTATCTGATTGACCCATAATCCCATTTTTTTTTTTAAATCTACCTTTTATTATCATAATATTGCATTGTCATGCGACTTACATTACGCGGGCAAGGTTTCAGCTCAATTGGAAACCGGGAAGTGTGTTAAATTTTACTTGCAAGATTTGAATTTGAGTTGAAAGTAAATAAAAGCTTGTAACAAACAAAAAAAAAACAAGTTTTTCCTCTGATAAATTGTTGTTAGATATATACGGTACCTTGACCAGGAAATCACTTTTCTATAAACACGGCTCTCCGTACGCACAATTTTATCAAACTGAGTTATGTTTTACTAACACCTAATTAAATATATTACAGAATAATTAATATCGAATTAAATAATCTAATTTTGATGTTAGTTGCGTTGTCATTTGTCAAGTACCTAGTTATATAATTTTGCCGATTATATATACATTAACAATATCATTGTGCAATACATACTATAAATTTAACTATATTCGTATCAGTGGCGTAGTCGGTCGAACATAAATAACAACCTCTGCGGTTCAATCGTTAATGACACTACGTTCATACAAGACTTTCATACAAAACTTTGTGTGATGAGCACGGTAATTATTTTGTTCTTTGTTAATGTGTAATTTAAGAATTATTGAAGTATATTTCTTAATTGTGAAAGCAATGAGTTTCCTTTTATTATTCTTAAATTGTATATCACCAAAACGAATGGCATGAGCCAGAATCGAACGTGCAACCTTTTCCTAACAAAGGGAATTCTCTGCCACTAAACTACGATCACTGGTACCGATATCATCCAATTTTGCCTCACCTTGGTTGCTCAAGTCGCACCATGTCTCCATGAGATCCTGGTGGAATTAATTGAGACCACTGAGCCTCGATTTTTTTAGAAGCAGGCGTGTGTTCCCGCCTCAGTGCCTCCTTGTGCCATTAAACAATGACACAAGGGTCCTCGCTTTAAGGCCCCTCCACGGGACCCGAAACCGAGGGCCCTTGCCAGCCGAGATACATGCAGCCTCTACGGAGATCGTGCGGTAACTTTTATTATCCTGACGGCCAGGGTCTTCTACGGTCTGATTAAAATAGATGCGTTGTTGGCCTTCAGTCTCGCCGTCCTAGATAATAGCTCTGCTTACCTCTTCGAGGAAATAAAAGCAAAAAATATTTATAAGATTGATGAATATTGCTATTATTGTTGATTTTCAATTTAAATTATTAGCATAATTGCTTGTCATCTACTTCGAGTATTATTATAAAGAATCTACGTATATGTTTAATTTATTTAACTCCTTTTGACTTCCATTTACTGAACATAAAGTTAATAAACATCTTTATTAATTTAGTCCAATAGTAGTTCGTCATTATAAATGATTCTACATAATAATATACTACGAGTAGTACGGTGTCTTGCGCGGTGCTTAGCGCCGCATCACGCCATAGGTTTTGGCCTATAACTGTTGACCCCTTAGGGCTAGGTCAAATTTTCGATTTTTAGGCTTGCCTCCAGATCGAGAGCTATCCATAGAGGGGTCAACCATCATTGGAGCATAAGTAGTTCTCGAGAGCTAAGGGGGGACAAAAATTACATTCCCCATTTCTATATATAGATATACTCGTAGATATACCTACTGTTGCGAGCTCACCAGAGGCGCTCGGTAATGACGTACGAGCGGCTGAGGCTTTAGACCGCAGAACTTTAAAAAAAAATGGTAATTATTGTTAGAGACGCATAGCCATAGACACAGGTCTGGTACAGTAAGAATTTCCATTTAAGCGCTCGACAATCCTTGACAAATATCGAGGTAGACCAGAACCGCAAATACATAGCTGCACATTCATAACATCCTACAAGGATATCACAGTCGAAAACAGTTATGAAAATCACCTGCCAAACTGAGGTTGTTTAATACGTTTACGTTTATATTACGGCTATTTTGCTGCTTCATATTATAATGCGTGAGCTTGGTGCCTTTCGACCAGAGATGTGCTATGCTACGTTGACATGGATGCGTTTGATATCTACCAATCAAATTCATTTGTCCACACATCACGTCATAGCATGATCATTTTGATTGGTCAACAAGACATCTTCGCAGCATAGCTACATGTTACATGTACAGCATAGCTATATTAGGGACGATTTGGCCATTGTCCTTTGCAACAACCCGGGTATTTTCTCAAGCAACTGTTATTCCTTATAATTTAGTAGATTAAGGGTGTCTTTCGACCAGAGATGTGCTATGTACCTATGCTACGAGAAAGTGTTATGTGAAAGAAAGAAAGAATGTTTTAATTCAAACTGTGTTTATAAATTTTTAATGTCTGTGGCAACGATCGTCACAGGCACAGGATGACGTGTGTCAGTGGTGACGTGTGACACATATGACATGGCAGGAAATTCATAAACTAATCACTAAACAACAGACAGGTGGAAGTTATATTTTTACTGAGCGCGTGCCGGGTGGCTTTTTAGATTACCTCTGGCGCTCCGCAAAAATCGGGTTTCCAGACACTCACATACCGAACAACGTTGTCCTGCACCTGGAGATAGTTAGGAATAACTAGTTCCTCTGTGCGGGACTATCAACTAAATAAATACGAGGGTGGATTGAAAAGTAGTCGGCCTAACACTGTTCCATTTAGTTCTAAAAACCAAATCACACACAATATCTAGTTCAGTTCAGACCTGTTAATTGTGTAAAGTTTGAAACGTGTGCGACAATTAGTTTCAATTTTATAAATTTATTAACAAAGCAATCTGGCATCATTTCCGCAAATGGAGCAAATTGAGCAGCGTGCCGTCATGAGAAGGGGGTGGCATCAAAAGCCATCCATGATGATATGGTCATACATTAGGGGATTGCGCTCTTTCATATTCATCCGTCAAAAAATGGATAGCAGAATTCAAGCGTGGTAGAGAGAGTGTGAAAGACGAACCCCGCTCTGGAAGGCCTTCGACGTCCACTACTGACGAAAATGTTAAAAAAAATATTCGACTTAATTATGGGAGACCGCAGATTGAAAATTAGAGAGATAGCCAAGATTATAGGCATCTCTTATGAACGTACTCCAAACATAATAGTCAACGTGTTGGGTTTCCACAAGGTGTTTGCGAGGTGGCTTCCGCGACTGCTTTCAGTTGAGCAAAAAAGGATGCGATTGCCTATTGCACGCGACAGTTTGGAGTTATTTGCAGCTGATCAATGTGATTTTTTGAATCGTTTTGTTACTATGGACGAAACATGGGTTCATTACTGTACACCGGAAACAAAACAACAATCAAAACAGTGGAAAATACCTGGTTCACCACCCCCTAAAAAGGCTAAGTCGATTTAGTCGGCAAGTAAGGTGATGGCTTCAGTATTCTGGGACTCGAAGGGTGTGATTACCATAATCACACCCTTGACTAAATAATTATCTTGAAAGGGGTCAGACTATAAACACTGATTATTACTGCACCTTACTACGTCGTTTACGAGAGGAAATAAAAGAAAAACGTCCAGGAATGATAAGAAGAAAAGTCCTGTTTCATCATGATAACGCTCGTGTTCACACGTCTGTCCAATCAATGGTAGAAATTCACAACTGTGGCTTTGAACTGTTACCGCATGCATCTTATTCTCCTGATCTGGCACCGTCAGACTTTTTTCTGTTCCCTAACCTAAAAAAGCACTTGGGAGGTCAAAGATTTTTGACAAATGACGAGGTCAAAGCAGCAGTAGACGCATATTTTGACTCTAAGGAAGAATCATTCTTTTTCAACGGGCTAAATGCTTGGAAGGGAAGGTGGCAAAAGCGCATTGAACTTGATGGTGATTACGTGGAAAAATAAAAATATATTTCATTTATTATGTATTTATTTTCTTGGTTAGGCCGATTACTTTTCAATCCACCCTCGTATTACCTTGACATTGGCGAAATCATCGATGAACATCGATGGTGCCACGTTTTTAAAAAAAGAAGAACAGACACGTGGCATCGTGTTAAGCACGCACTGCTCAGTTCCCAGCCATTTAATTAAGACCCCACACACAGAAAAAAAATTAAATCAACGTCGGATGTTATTATTTGGTAGACTAGACACGTGATTTTATTGAGAGTCATGCCACGCAAATAAACAATGACGATGAAAGTCATTCAAACAATGAAATATAAATTTACAAAATTATATGATTTACTGTTCATGCTAAATATTTTAGTAGGCATATAATTTGTCAAACGGACGAAGCGTCCGCTAGTATTCTATAAGCAATAGTTTTTTTTTTTTTTTTTTTTTTTTTTAGTTCCGCGACCAAGGCCGCGGCCGCTCTAACGTCCGTTGCCGGGCGTCTCTGGTTACAAGCAGAACGTATTTCCAGTGGCGCCCGGCGGACTTTGACCACCTCTGTGGTCTCTGCGGGGGTTGGGTCGGGATGAGAATCCCGCGTCGTTGGGGTAGGGTTTTATCCCGCGTCAGTGAGTGAATCTGGTTGCGTGCTCTGGGGCAAAGGCCCCGCAGCACGCAACCCTTCTAGCCTGCTTCTGTAAGGACGACGGGTGGCGATCCCGCCGTCCTCAGGCCCCGATCATGGAGGTCGATGGTCTTGGGCGTAGATGAGTCTGCGGCGCCCTCGCCGCTGACTACGGAACTCGGCGGGGAGGGTACGCTCCCTCTCCCTCTCGGCCGCCTCCTTCGCGAGCACGACTTGATCGCAGAAGGACACGGCCGCGTTCCACCTACTCCTGTATAAGCAATAGTAGGCTAACTTTATCTCAAATAATTTTACTAAAAATTCAGTGGGAGTTATTTACAATAAGAATTATATATACAAAATATACATAATTTTAAACTAAAAATATTTACATTACAAAATATCGTTTAAAAATCCTCCGCGCATTGCCGACTGGGAAGGTTCCCAGAATGCTAGCTGTGTTGCCACTTTGGGTGGCGATACTTATTCTTTAGGCTAGAAGATAGCCTTCTGGTCCTGAGAAGCATCGATTAGGCGTTTAGCAATGTCTCTATAAAGGCAACGAGCACTCGGACTCCATGAACCCAGTGTCTCAACCCCAAACGGCTCAAATATGTAAACACCTGCTAGGTTAGCATATTTACGCCGTTTAAGGCCTTCAGCCGATGCAGCAGCAGCGCCGGCACATCCGGATGTGCTTGGAAGGTGTGAAAATGCTAAGGTGTCAACGCATGTTATTTACATAAAAAGTAAAGTCAAGAAAAGTAAAGTCTACTTTCTGGGGCTGGACTCGAACCAGGGACTGTTCCCTTTTCAGGAGGAACGTTCCACCAACTACCGTTAGTAGTGGACTGGAAAGGTCGGTGGTACAAATCCAGACCAAAACTGGAGCTTTTGCAATTCTCAATTATAAAATTATTCTATAATAATTTTATAATTGAGAATTTTTGCTAATATAATTTCTAATTATATTAGCAAAAATTGGATGCTTAATATCAAGATATCAGCTCAGTGGCAGAACATTCCCCTTGTCAATGAAAGGTCACAAGTTCGATTTCGGCCGATGACATTCGTTTTTGTGATTTGTAAATAAATAAATAAATATTTTTGGACATTCTCAAACAACGTCATCTAGCCCCAACTAAGCGATAAGCTTGTGCTATGGGATCTAGACAACTGATAAATATACTTATATATTTATAAATACATACATAATATACATAGAAAACACTCAAACTCCGAAACAAACATTTGTGGATCACACTAATATCTGATTCGACCTGGGAATCGAACCCGAGACTCCAGAGTTGAATGCCGATGCACTACCGACGCCACCGAAGCAATTATAATTTATATCTTCCTATTTTACAATAGAAAAAGCAACAAACTCATTGCTTTAAAATTACAGGAATATATAAATAATAATTCTGAACAAAAAAAATAATTGTTCTAATTATAGTTAACCCAAACACAACGTAACTGCTGTATTTCGTTAATGAGTTCCCTCGACTGGCTTTCGGCTCCCTCATCAGATCGACTACAAATCTTCATTAAATGGTAGTTCTTTATCAATGAAAAAGTTATCAAACGCACAAGTCGCCCTTACAATTTTTTAAGGTTCCCCTCGATTTCTCCGGGATCCGATCATCAGATCCTGGTTTCCTTATAATGGGACAAACTTGGAAATATCTCCATTCAAACAAAAAAATGTATTTAAATCGGTTGATAAACGACGAAGTAATCCGCGAATAAACATAAATAAAATAAAATAAATGCAGTACTTAAATCTTTTCTTTGAAGTCTGTTGCAACCTAAATTTCTACAAAACCAATAGTATTTTATTTTATTTATTTATGTACACACATGAAAATAAAATAACAAGAAAATTAACAATAAGGATAGATTGAACACAAAGGCACCACTTATTTCACACGAAATCTCTTCCAGTGGGCCAGGGGGAGGAAATCCTTGGTAGAATAAGTCTTATGCCATTGTGTGCGTAGGTGGATCTATATTACACAAATAAAATACAAATAAAGTACATAAGTACTATAAGTACGCCAGATTATACACAAATACACACACATATATATATATATAGTTATATACACTCTAGGTTATAATAATAATATATGGTATGTACATACCTGCAGTTATAGGTTATATAATTCCGGCAATGTTTGCGGCAAATGTATAAATAACCACAATATTAATAAAACAACCCAAATTTACTACACCACCATACACTGTGAACGTAAACACACACTAAAGCGACTGTGTTGGTTGTTTTTTCATGACAATTATCCGTAGCAATATAATTAAAATTGAAAGTTCAAAAATGATTGCCCCGTGTTGCATAATAAATGATACAAGGTTATTCAAAAACATGTGTGTAACATGTCAATTATTGTTGGTAATTTACTCGTTGGTTCACTTCCCAAATACTATTCTTAAATCAAAACCGGTCAAGTGCGTGTCGGGCCACGCATAGAATAGGCTTCCGTAGTCACCCATATTAGTCTCTATCCTAAACTAACAAAGTTATCTGACCCGTTATAGTTTTCATCACCACTCATTAGGTACATGGATCATGATTTTGTGGCGTGTACTAAACGAAGCACCTCTGACGTCATATATACCTACGAGACGTCTCGAGAAGCCGGTTCTAGTTCCTTCTACAAGCTTCTACCAGTTTCCATCGTCGCATACGCCATAAGCCACACTTCCTTATAATTGAACTAGCCATATTTTTCAATCAAGCACTTTGGCTTATAGATGGGGCGGGGAAGTGGGGGTGCGTCCTGTTTCAACAAAAAAATGGAGTATAAAATTAAATATAATCTCCCAAACGGATACTTAAATCAAAAATATATACTTGGCAACCTCTCAATGTTTTTAAAATACCTATCTGTTGATATCCCACATGATGGGATAGACGCAAGAAAAAAACATCCCCACATATGTGAAGGTAAGGTCCCAAAAAAAATTGTTTTTGATAATTTTATTTTAGCACTTTGTCGTCGTTTTCATATTACATATTTGCAAAGGTTCATGTTTCTTTTTCTATCTAACAAGAGCCTTTGACTGACAGACATAGGACATACCTCACGTTATAAAGTCTGGAAATTTTTCAGAGCATATTCCCAACACAGGTGAGAACGGACAACACTGTACTGTAATTGGCTGTGCCATAGAAGCTGGCATACAAGATTTTGTTGCCTTTCATCAACATTTCATCGCAAGGCAACGGGTTTCAATTTTTTTTTCATAATTATAATATTACTGCTACTTTTTATAAAATTCATTCAGTCATTTTGGACATAACCCATTATAAATGTGCCCGGTGACGATTACGTGGGACTAAAAATACTGGCAAATTGTGGGCGAGGAATGCACCTCTGCCTCTGTTAATTTTTGGATATTTTCTTCGAAACAACAATAGAAATTCACCAAATGCCAAATCGCCTGCAAACCCTTGCCAATTTGTGCCGACTTCAAATTAACGAAATAGGTCCAAATAATTGTCAGAATAGGGCCAAATTGATATGGGACCACTTCGGAAGTACCTAACTTTCATTTAAAAGAAATTCAAAATCGGTTCACCCCGTTCAGGTAACCAAAAAATCATACAGCCAATTAAGAACCTCCTCCTTTTTTGGAAAGACTTCCAAAAAAGGAGGAGGTTTATTGGTTCGAATTGAAAACTTATTTTCAACAGACGTTGAAAATAAGTTTTCAATTCGAACCAATAGTTCGAACGTACAAATAAACGTACGGCATTTTTTTTAATTCCGCGTGATCGGTGCCGTTCAAATCTCCATTGCTGCGGGCGTCTCCGGTGACCCCAGAAGGTATTTCCAGTAGCGCCCGTCAACGTACAGCCTTACATAACATAAGTGTAGTAGTTTTTAGTTCCCAATTTCCACGGTAACGCAACGATATAATTTCGGGGTTGCTCCATGTAATACTATCAGCTATCTCCCAGTGAAAGTCCCATTAAAATCAGTCCAGCCGTTTCAGAGATTAATATTATTTTAGGTTTTTAGATTAATATTATTTTTAGACATTTCTTAAGACACTGACCCCTCCGTGCCTCGGAGAGCACGTTAAGACGTCGCGCGTCGGTCCCGGTTGTCATACGAACATCTATGGCAGTCGTTAAGCCCCCCATATACGGTACAATTCATCGTTGCGATCCATCGCTACCGACCGATCGAAACGATTGATCTGTAGTAATAAAAAAGGGGTAGTTGGAGCCCTAAATCAAAAATCCGACTGGTCTAACTACAGAACTTCGATATCGCCCATGGGGTTATGGAGGTCAGATTCCGTCAGATGGCAGTCACGGAAAATATCGAAGTTCAGCCAAATCGCAGTTAAGACTGAAATGCCGACCCCATCTGAGTTGGGAAAAGGCTCGGTGAATGATGATTATTTCAGACAGAGATTAATGTTCGGCACTTGGTGTAACTTATAGTATTACATTTTTGAAAAAACAACTCACTTGTATACTATTCCACAAATAGTTTTATGACCGGTTTCACCGTATGGCATCATTGGAGGTGTTTACTCATACTCGATCACTCACACAATTAACTCTTGTAACACATTTTTTAACTAATATTATTTACTTTTAGAACACATTTCGCTAATATTATGACATTCCAAAGGGTTTACCGAAAATAAAAATATTTGTGGACAATTGAGTTTTATTCAGGGAGTTCGATTTTTGCTGAACACATGGCTGGTGGCTTTTAGGTTACCTCTGGCGCTCCGCAGAAATCAGGCTCCCAGATACTCACATACCGCCTGCTTGTCCTGCACCTGGAGCTAGTTAGGAATAACTAGTTCTTCTTTGCGGGACTATCAACTAATCAAGCATTACCTTGACATTGGCGAATCATAGATCATTATCGATGGGGCCACATTTTTAAAAGAAGAAGAAAAGAGTTTTTTTCAAAAATGTAGACAGACAAGATTTTTTTATTAAAGTCATCATACCAGCCCATACTTTCATATGAAAGTTATTATCACTTTTTCACTAAATGCATAATATTATGCATTTAGTCTAAAGCTGATAATATGGGAATATAAACCTACACCTCAATTTAATTTGAATGAAACTTTCCTCGAGAACAACTCTATGGTGAAAACCGTATCAAAATCCGTTGCGTAGTTTTAAAGATCTTTGCATATTATACAACCGAAATGATTTTGTTTTATACAATGTTATGAAGCCATGGTCACTTACTAGTAATAAGTAATAGAAACAGATATTTATCGTAAAAAAACATTATTGCCAGACTTAATAACATTGGGAATAACCATAAAGTAAATAATAGTTGTTTTTGTAATCTAACGACGTCGTAACTAAGATAATTTACGCAGTAAAACTATGCAAATTATCCACACCAAAACATGTTTTTGCTAACCAAAGTTGAAAAACAAAACAGCCATGTGTGAGTCGGCCTCGCACACAAAGGGTTTTGTACCAAAATGGCAAAAAAAGACGTTTGCTCTATGATAGACCTTTTTTTGAGGTCCGTGCGCGCGCTGTCCTCTACTACCTCCGTTGCTGAGGGCCTCTGGTACGCACTCCAGTGGTGGCCGGCGGACTTTGGCCACCTTCGTTGCCTATGCGGTTTAGTCGGGTGAGATCCCGCGTCGTTGGGGTCGGGTTTGATCCCGCGTCGGTGAGTGAATCTGATTGCTCCCTCCCTCTCGGCCGCCTCCTTCGCGAGCATGACTTGCTCGCAGAACGACATGGCCGCGTTCCACCTACTCGCGCTGAAGACCCACTACGAGGTCGCGGCGCTGACTCGCCCACGCTGAGCACTCCACCAACGTGTGGAGTGCAGTGTCGTCATCGAAAACCTCGCAGTGTTGACACCGGGGATTGTATCACGATGTATGCTAAACAGATAGTTACCGTAGCATCCATGTCCGGTAACGATCTGCGTCGCACGATACGTGAGGTCACCAAAGCTACGTACGAAAAATGAGCTGGCTGAGTACGGTCGTACAGTAACAACCGAGTTATGGTACAATGTAATTGAGCCTCTTTACTTCCCTGGGTCGCACGATATGTATAATATGTAGGTATATTAGTATATCCCTATTAACTTTACGTCACTCAAGGTGAATTTTCAAAGGTCATCAATCTCGCACTGCTTGCGTGCGTTCGTGTTGAAGCATGCTTCGTAACTTTGTGGTTTATTAACCTGAGCCACTGCGTGCTATGTTCGTATGGATCTGTGAATCTTATGTGGACATGATTCATGGAATGATTGTTATAATGGTGAAAACATTTTTATAAATACACTAGTGGTTGCCCACGACTTCGTCCTTGTGGTAATTTGGATTTTGTCCCGTTCCCGTCGCCTGTAATCATTGTTCCCGTCGCGTCGCCCGTAATAACAAATAGCGAAACAACAATATTTTTTTAACAATTTAAAATGTATTCTTAAGCTATTCTACTACTAGGTATATAACAACAACTATCGAACTAATTTATCGACCTTTTTTATAACGCCGAGTGCGTGTCATTGCATCGCACTCATCTCTTCTGCGCCCTGGCCTGGCAGTGCACCTACGTACAGTGCGGTATGAGGTGCTTGTCTGTGGGCAAATACTTCTCATGCCATACCTAGTGAAAAAAAATTAGTCTCTATGCGTTGTGAACATTAATTTGCCATACTTTTTTTCTTTTATTTGAGTTCTAATTTAAAAGATACTCACCAATATTTAGTTATCTCTTTCCTACTCATAGAAAAACCTTCGAAAACACCTGCCGCCGCATGAGTAGAACTGTTTTTAGCGTAGCACGTAGGGAAGATCATCTATGACCCTATAGAGGTCATGACGCACGTAACGCGTTAAATGATGTGAGTGTCTGTGCGCGTCTTATCTGTAGGGGCAGCGCATTCCACAAGCGGACTGTTTGCACAGTGAAACATTGGTCCGCGAATCTTGTGGACTGCACTGGCATTTCTAGTATTAAATTTTCCTAAGCCTACCGAACACGCCACCTAATCAGTCTAATAGAACTAGATAGGGTATAACACTGGGTAAAAATAAACAATCAAATTTCTTATTAAAAAAATTAATACTTAACACGTACATTCACAAGAAGACAGATCTTGTACATATAATAATTATGTAAGGAATAAACTAAAAACCTGTTGAACGGATTTCGAAAACATAATTGTACAACATTATCTTTGAAGAAAAACAACAACATATTCTCTATAACTAAAATTTATAAAAAAACTTAGTAAAAAATCTAATAAAAGTACCAAAATAACTGACGACTGTCCATAGAAGATAGCAATACAGAGGTACAACTATGAACCAATGGACTAGACAGAATACTCGTTGTTTCTTGCGTCCCACGTGACTTTTATTAATACCATCTTTGACTACATACTTCCTAACTCCTAAACCCCACATTATAAGGAAATCAGAAAAATCTATAGTAGAAATATCGAAATTGTATATTTTTTTGTCAATTTCACTCATTCTGTTACGCATTGCGACAAGATTGTAATTTCTAAACATCCATTCGTTTGAGTTAAAATAATCGTACACGGTAATTAGTTTGTCCATCAATTTATATACTCCAACGACACTGAAACAAAAAACATACTATTATTATTGTTAGGTACCTACATCAAACCTTTAAGGGACGGGGAAACTCGTCTTTCACATGCGACGTACACCACGCATTCATACATCTGAACCGGATCTAGCCTATAAAATTTGTATGGTAACGAACACACTGGTCATTCACCACGCTGTCTTATCCCACGCGTACGACGCTGTCACACACGTTTAAAGTGTCATAGCGCGCAGACAACGTAAACGTCAGATGTCACAAGACGTAGGACAAGTGTGTCGCTGTCTCCCACGTCCCGTGGCGTACGTTATATGTGAAGGATCAGTGTGTTTTAAGCCTTATGTTTGTTATTGATAAATTCACATTGAAGAAAAATAGAAAATGTAATTGAGTATAGGCTCAGGGCATGTATCTCTATACTACGTATATATAGAGCGCTGATAACCGGTCTGAACCACTAACAACCACTCTGCACGTCAGAACAGTCAAACAGTCTATCTAGTATGACGTTTTTTTATTCTATGTATGTATCTAGGTAATTGTAATCTGCATGCCTGTATAGGTAGAACATTGTTCGAGCTTGTAGATTTATCCTGTGCCATCTTTGAGATAATATATTATCTATCTGTGTTCTAAGATGAAATAAATATGAATATGAATATGAATGACGTAACATCAATACTGTTTACCAGTTTAAGTTGATGTAGACAAGATCGAGCATGTTAGAATTTAGATGTACTTGCACAATTTAGTTAACAACGCACATTTATTTAATCTTAGAACACAGGTACATAAATTATCTCCAACATGTCACAGGATGTACAAGCTCGGACCATGTTCTATCTATAAAGGCATGCAGATTACAATTACCTAGACACTAAATTATCGTACTTACTAGCGCTATCCAATTATAATACCTACTACATAAATTTATTAATGCCAGTTTATAACAGAACGGCATATTAATAATATTCATTAAAATTGTATCAAGAAAAAAATTAAGCAAATGTCACGAAATCAATGTATTACAAAGTGACTAGGTACTTACAAAAATAGAATGTCAAAATTTTATGCCTAAAGAACTAAATGTCAAATATAAATGTCAAAAGAAGTAAATGTCAAAATATCAAAAAATTTGCCTACCTAAATGTCAAAATATTAATGTCAAAAGAACTAAATGTCAAAAAATCAAAAAATATCAAAAAAACAAATTTAGTTAGTTTCAATTGTATTGTCTTTATTAGGTATAAATCAATTAAGCAGTTACTTACTATTTGAAAGGTTTCGGCTGTTTTCCAATAATGTACAAGATAGCATCAACTATATAAGCTGGTATATAGTGAAATAGGTATGATGTCAATTTGTACAAATATTTGTTGTGTGTTTCAAATGAACAACAGTAATAAACAGCTTTGTCTGACGCTAGATGTACTTGCTTCTTTATAATTGGCCGAAATATTTCTAAAAAGAACAAAAAATGCGCTGATAAGTTGATTATCTCGCAAACGGATAATTAAATAAAAAAAAATATTTTTAAAGCTGCCAACGTTATTAAAAGCCTATCTTTTCACACCCCACACTATTGGGTAGATGCCAAAAAAAAAATACCCACTTGTAGTTTTGAAGAAAAATGTCAATGCTGCAGCAGCGCCCCCTAGCAAGTTGTCGCCGTAACACCTATCTAAGAATATGCACCAATCAAATCCAAACCCATAACTGAAAACTGGATAAAAATCGGACCAGTAGTTTTGAAGAAAAATGGCTACAGATTTGCACAAACAAACTCAACGCATTTACCATCTTTGTTCCGTCGTGAGTAAAAATATCAATACTTACTCGAATTGAAGCAGTTATTACAGTCAGTCACAGCATAAATAGGTATATCTCTCTCTCCATTCTTCTTTCTCAGTTTAGAATCCCATCCTGCTGCTATTATGGCATTATTGGTATAGTCAACGGGTGCCACGGCTAACTTTACAAACCTCTTGATATAAAGCGTATGCAACACTCCGAGTAAAGCGCCTAGAATAACCTGTCATAGAAATCAAACTATATCAAAAGTTATTCATATAGAATATCTATACTTATAATAAATCTGTAGAAGTGAAAATTCTGTACATTGAAAATATCAAAAAAATAAATGTCAGGGGGTGTTACTAGACCGACACTGAACCCAAAAATGTGATTAAAAAAATTTTTGTCTGTCTGTTTGTTCAGGCATCACGCAATAACTACCGGTTCGATTACGATGAAACTTGGTATAATTATTCTTTAATATCCTGGGCACATACTGGCTTGCTTTTTATCTCGGAAAAGTATATACGATAAAAAACAAACTTAATTTTGCGGTTCAATTCCTAGACCCGATTACTGTACCAACCGCAAATAATAAGTTTGTCGTAGGTTACGTCACCCGCAGTGGAGTTCACTAAGAGGCGCTGCACACGGCTAAGATACTATAATATTTTATCTTAAGATACAATATCGCTCGCCATACAATTCAATGGACTATCACACGCGACGAAGATAATGAATAATATTTCATATTTTCGTATCTTAAGATGAATTTGTATGGTATAATAGAGAATAATAGAAGATATAATAGAGAAACTATTGTAGGGGGGCTTTATGAACGCAATAAAACCCAAAACAATGGTTTTTAGAACTTTTGTCTGAATGTTTGAACACGATAATCTCAGAAACGGCGGTTTTCAGTAATGCGTTGTGGTTTATTCAACGTAACATTTAAGGTTTGGATTTCAATCGGTTCATAAATAAAAAAGTTATGTAGATCTAAAGTAACACGCAGACGGAGCTGCGGGCAACAGCTAGTTACATAATAAATTAATAACACTTGACTGATATGTAGTGTCATTTACATTGTGCCATAAGAGACGAAGGGGGTCCTGCTGTTTGACCAAAAGTCATTTGGCAAAATTACACTTGACAAACAATGTTTGGCAAAAAAATGGTTTCGCCAATTAATAATTTTACTACCTACTAATCAGTTTACAAGTGACTTACTTTTCCAAATGATCAACACTTAAATTTACATTTTATAAATTATTATATTACTTAATGAACATTTAACAACTGAGTTATCAGAAAAAACTACTATTGGTCTAAAAACGTTTGATAAAATGTATTATTTTACAAATGCTTCGTTTATTAATCAATCTTATAATAGATATGATATGGCTCAAATTAATACACAATATTTGGAAAACATCAGTGAGGTTTAGGTTAGGTTAGAACATGAAAGACATCGCACGAGCCGAGCGAGCGAAGCGAACGTGCCGCGGCAGCGGCCGGCGAAGTGCCACAATCATTTTTCACAACTATAGCCCTTTTTTTTAAGTTGCAGCGCCTTGACGTGGCCGTACTGCATCCATTGCAAAAAAGAAGTGCAATTTTATAAAATACTTAACATTTTGGATAGAAACAGGCGTTACTTGGCGAAAATCCATGACAAAACAATGGTAAGTAAAATGTTTTAAGAAAAAACTTTTTAAAATTATATAATAGCATTAATTTTTCGCAGAATTAAAAAGACAACAAAACGTCTTCTCTCTGAGACAGTCTTGATAATGCCTCGTTTAGAGGCGAAACAATTGTCAACGTTTTGTTGTCTTTTTAATTCTGCGAAAAATTAATGCTATTATATAATTTTAAAAAGTTTTTTCTTAAAACATTTTACTTACCATTGTTTTACTTAACATTTTGTTAAATAACATTTGGACAAATGCTTAATTTGCGAAACATTATTTGGTGAAATTAAAAAAGGTCAATTGACATTTTAATATTTAAAACATTTAACAAGTACAGTGTTTGCTAATGGATCATTTGCTAAGTGAGTTTTGTAAGATGATACTTTTGTCAAATGTCTCGTTTGCCAAATGAACATTTGGTTAAACGTTGTTTGTCGAATGACCATTTGTCAATAATTTTTTGGTCAAACATTAGTAATCCGAGGCGAAGTGGTTGTTGGGAGGTATTCAAACGATTGTAGTAACAGTATGTGATTGATTTTATTATCGAAATGTATTCGTACATGGGGCACACTAAAAGTTTTGCACTTCTAGCTAATCGGAACTATTTGAATTTCGAATGTTATATATTTTTAAACGTTGCAACCTTCTTAGTAATTAAAAAAAACAATTGGCGGGAAACCATTTGTCAATTGTTTTTTATCACACATCAAAGATTTTAGAGCGATGATTTTTTATGATTTTAAAAGTTCTCTCTCTCCGCAAGACTGTGCCGCACGTCTTCAAAATGCTTTTGGGAGAGAAGCACCTTGTTTGATCACCGTGAGGCGATGGTTTGCTGAATTTGAGAGAGGTCAAGTTTCTTTACATGACGAATTTCGTGAAGGGCGGCCTTCAACTGCCGTCAACGAAAATAATGTGGCGGTTAATGGAAGAAAACCCGCGGATTACCTATGAGACAATTCGAGGACTATTGGGGATTGGTATGAGTCAAATCCAGAAAATTTTAGACGAAGAATTGAAAGTTCGGAAACTTTGTTGTCGTTGGATCCCTCATGAACTGACAGCGGAGCAGAAGCAGGCTCGCGTGGAATGGTGCTTACAGATGCTACTGAAGTACGACCACGGACATTCTAATGCTGTTTATGACATTGTCACAGGAGATGAAACGTGGATTTATAGTCTTTAACCCGAAATAAAACAGCAATCTTGTGAATGGGTGTTTGAAAATGAGAACAAGCCAACAAAAGGCGAGAAACGTTGGAAAAAAAATGATCGCGTTTTTTTTCTCAGCTACGGGTCCTATCTGTACAATTCCACTTGAAGAACAAAAGAGTGTTAATGCCGAGTGATATTCTACCATTTGTTTACCTAGGGTGTTAGAGAAGGTTCGCGAAAGACGACCCAAAAGCCGCGTTCTCCTACATCATGACAACGCTTCTTCACACACGGCCAACAAAACAAAGTCATTTTTAGCTTCCGAAAAAGTACAACTCGTCACCCATCCTGCGGATAGCCCCGACCTAGCACCCTGTGATTTCTGTATTTTCCCCAAAATCAAAGATTTGATGAGAGGTTTCACTTTTACCAACTCCGAAGAGGCAGTGATAGCGTTCAATCAGCACGTAGAAAACATGCCTTCAGATCTGTGGTCCTCCTGTTTTAAAAAATGGTTCGATCGCATGAAAAAATGTTTAAAATGTAAAGGAGAGTATTTTGAAAAGCAATAAACATAATATTTTGGTTTTAACATGTTGTTTTTTTAAGTTACGCAAAACTTATAGTGTGACCTACGTATTTATAACATACAAGTATATCCTTTGGTAATAAATTATTTGTATTTGTTTGCGCATATGGAAACTGGTAGAAGCTTATAGTGTAGTTCTCGTATAATATAGACGTCTCGTATACAGGGTTATTTGTAATTAACTAGCATCCTCCCAGGGGTAGGTTGCAGACATCATAAGTAACAACGTTTGTTCTACGACTACGACCCGCACGTACGACGCCCTATGTCATGCGTTTCATAAATCTGGCACCCGCTTTGTTCAGTGTGTCATCCCTCATATAACTACATTATTTACTAACCTAGACGCGCTGCTACCGCACTGCTACCGCACTGCAACTGCTTTTGGTTTGCCCAAGCCTTTAATGTTAACTATTTCTGCTCTCTCCCAGTGGGGTAGGCAGAGACAACGAATTTCTACCTGCTACGATCCTGGCATACTTCTTTCGCTTCCTCAACTTTCATTAATGTCTTCATGCATGCGGCCGGCGACGGTCACTGGTACTCTTAACCTGGCCTTCCGAGGGCACACCAGGAATGGATAAGTGCGTGTCGTTATAGTTTTCCTTCAAATCTCATTACATGGACTACCATTATTAATTATTTCAGGTTGTTCAAGCCAGCTGTTTAGATTTTAGATGGACGCCCTGTTTTTTGCAAAATCATGCTCTTTGAGCTAAATTGAGGAGCTGGCGAACAAAACGGGATTATTACATGAAATCAAATTTTACAGGAGGAGTAAAAAACTGAATCACGTACTAACAGTGGGATTTTGGGTTTTTGTTTTATTTATCCATATGAAGTTTTTGACCTGATTTGACATTATGTTAAAACCTGATCGCTCTCTATAATACAATGGAAAATATTTAAATTTGAAAAATTCAATTATGCCGTTTTGTTTGTGGCTTCGCCAAAAATCACATTTATTTATAATGTATGCATTTTAAACGCACGCAACACTATACGCATAATCATTCACTCACTCTTCCAAAATCCTACTCTTGCTCTTTCCCAGTCCTTTGAGAGTCGCCATATTGACCGCACCCGCAAAACGCTTACGCATACGCATCGCCAATCCCCGTGGAATTTCCCGTGGGCCCTCGCTTTCAACGCCGCGTGTGAAGTACAGGAAACCAATCCGAACATTATCCAAGAAAAAGTGACGTGCAAAAACTTTCCCCCAAAGTGTTCCTTCCAACGCTTTTGTCGAGGATCTAGGAAGACCAGCAGAGACGGACGTGCACAGGAACACCACGTAACCAGAATCAGGTACCTTTCAATCCTTGCCTCGCCAAGTGGTCCTTCTGCCGGATATTAATCCTTCTGCCGGACAGTAATCCTTCTGTCCTATACCCCGCATCCCATCGCATTCACTCCCCGCAACTAACACTCAACTCATACCTACGTATTTATTATTATTTTTCGCATTTCATACTTGGTCGTTCGGTTTTATCCCATGTACCTACCCACACGCACACTCATACATTACTCAATTAGCTTACATTCATACGCAACTCATTTATCGCTATTACTTACCATAATTTACATATTATAGTATACTTACGTAATATATAAATCACCCGCATTCATATTTCTCAAAATTTTACCGCTCGCTTCGTTTGCAGTGGGTACCTACCTATTTAGATACCTATTTATTATAGTCAGTCATACCTACCGTCGAGGCGAGCGATAAGTGAACATCGTCCGTACCGTTCGTTCGTTTCACCGCGCATTCAAATTCATTCGTTACCATTCGTAGATAACTTCACAGTGTGAAGTTAAATTCACCATTCTCAATTACATACTGTTTACAAAATGGCCCCAGTTCAGGAAGATGAATCAAAATCGCAAATCCCTCCAGTTATTACTCTTTTAATTGCAAAGAAAGAAAATCTTTTTGTGATTTTGCAAACTATTTACGATCTTAGTTTAAAAGTTTCGGACGAATCTTGTAAGATTAGATTTTTAACCCTTGTGCAATCGCTTGATAAAACTAGAACTGATTTTATCGAAGTACTCGATAAATTAGTACTCGCTCAATTAACTCATTTTCCTGCTTCTAAACCTGATTACTCGGCTATAAAGGCTTTCGATAATCTTTATTGTCACATTAAAGCTTGTGAATGTAAACTCAAAGATGACGCCCCCAAAGGCGCACATCAATCAGATTTATAAAATCGAAAATTACCACCGCTTAATTTAATGTCATTTGATGGTACTCCTACCAAATTGTCTTTGTTTTATGAGAACTTTAGGAGTCTCATACACGACAACCCACGCTTGTCTGACGCTGAAAAGGTACAATACCTGGTGGGTAAACTATCGGGTAAGGCCCTAATAATATGCTTACTGTGTCAGTAGTTTAATTTCAGTCTAACACTACAAAGGCCTCAGTCTTAACCTAACGACTATTGATATCTACTTCATGTATAGTCAACGACAAAAGTAGCTTAACCAATAATTCTTATCTGTTGATCACTAATAGCTGTTAAACCGATCACAAAATCATAAACAAAACACGAAATATATTAACTTTGTCCTTGGGGATTCTAAAATTACTTGTACATTGCTGTGGCACATGCATTGGGATGTAAAAAAGAATAATAAATATTTTGGTGCTAATCAACTTTTGTTGTTGACTGTACTTTGTACTTACACTGGAATGAAGCTTTGTTCATTCATCTTAAAAAGGATTATTTTAATTATGAGAAATTTTTTGAAAGCTAGTAATTAAAGTGTATTTACTCAGTGTTTATCACGTTTTTATTTATTTTAACACTTCCCCATTTTAGGCACTTATCATAATAATCATTTGTGTAAATGACAAAATAATTGCAGATAACATTTAACTATAACAAATATTAATTTTCCATATGTCCACTATATAGAGATTTTTAGGAGATTTTTTCATTTGCTGGCAACATTACGCACACGCCGTTAGTGGTATCGGTACACGGAAATCGGAGTCACAAGCACACATTGAAAGTGTCATTTGGCTTCACGTGTTTATTCTACATGTTCCGTCTATGTTATTCTTTTAGTCTGAGACCACACATTACTTCACATCGAAAACGCAAATAGCGGTTGTAGCAACCATGCCTACGCTATAGGTATAGGTAGCCATAACAAAACGGCCGACGGTGAGCTCCAGTTCCCGCGGCTGTCCCACTCGCACTCGCACGATCGCATGCACCGCGCTCCTCCCGCGCGCGCCTCGAACGGCGCGGGCGTCGGACAACAACAGGCTTGCGCCAACCCTCTGCCTACGCTAGCGGCGACTGACTCGGCTAGCGTGCATAACAGGCCTTGTTGTTCGACGAATGAACGCGGTAACTTAGACGTTTCGCTATCCGCGATGACTTCTGAACGCAATATTAATTCTAAAAACACTACGGTGCTGTTACCTACTGATTCGGTACACGTTTACAGTTGCAATAGACGTCATAATATTCGAATATTTGTTGATTCGGGTTCTATGAGTCATTTTATTACTAAGTCTTGTTGTGATCGAATAAAATTAAAAATAATTTATGCTCCTTCTACGATTAAAGGTATCGGTCATACTGAAAGTACCTCGTATGGTTACGCATCTTTCAAGATTCACTCTCGCTTTGATCCCATGAGTTCATACAATGGGGTGGCCCGCGTAATCGACTCGATTACTGATCGGTTACCGAGCGTTGAGATAGACGTATCTCGTCTCGCACACCTCCGCGACTTACCAATGGCTGACAATAGCTTCTACAAACCTGGTCAGATAGACTGTCTGATAGGTAATGAGCTTTTCCCATTCCTGTTGGGAAATAATAAAGTTGTGCCACCACAGTCATCGGTAGTCGCCCTGGAATCCACTCTCGGGTATTTAGCCATGGACAAGGCTGATACCACTCATATTCACGCTTTCCACAACACTCATAAAACATTTATTTGTTCTACGCAATCAACCCCTAAACTCGAAACACTCGTTCAACGCTTTTGGGAACTCGAAAGCGTACCGCATAAAAAACACATGAGTCCAGATGATGACGCATGTGAACGCATCTTTCAATCAACTTATTCGCGAGATGACACCGGTCGCTATACCGTGTATTTCCCATTTAAATACGATCCCATGGAGCTGGGATACTCAGATCTGATTGCGAAACGTCGACTGCTCAGTTTAGAAAAGAAGTTAGATGCCAATCCAGATTTACGCTTAAATTATAATGACACTATCAAAACTTATACAACGTGTTTCATATTAGTGTGGTCATATCTCAAGGTTGCATTGGGTAGGGCCTAAATAATATATTGCGCGGGGTCTTTAATTAATTTAATAAAATATTGACTTATAATGACGTAGTCGATAAATTTTCCTTTTTATCGATAGCTCATTGAAATGAAGCTCTAAGACTGCACTACAAAATAAACATATGATTAGAATGAACTCTAGATTTGACCTCAAGTAGGTTTGCCAAACAGTGAAATAGATTCGGACAGTCTCGTTGTTACTCAAAATTTTAACCAACAGATAAAGTTACTTTATCAATAGTTATCATACAAAATAGTTTCCGAATCACAACTTGGGGTCAAAATAAAGAGTGCCTACTCAAAGTTATTTTTGAAGTTTTTCTATGAATTTATGTATCACGTGATTGTCGTGAATGTCACAACTCACACGTAATTTGTTGTCAACCTACTCAAATACCAGGAGCAACGCATTTGCTGTCGAAGAAAAGAGAAGAAACATTTATGTTCTTGTCTTCCTTAAATTTACACTTTTTATAAATTGGTTCCGCACAGATATTTAAAATACAACTGCTGTTTGTGTAGAAGTTTATGTTGTAGCTGTTGAGAACGCTGGTGGGTATAGTAGTATGTAGGTATTCAGTTTCGGGATAGAGAGATCGTGGATGCCAGTCACTGCACTACCATATCGTGAACTCTCTTTCGACTCATTTACCATGAAGTAAATGATCTGCAAGGTGTTTGGTTATTTTTGACCGACTTTAAAAAAGAGTAGGTACTTAGGTTCTCGGTTCGTCATGATAATGTGATGCATAAAAGTTCATAAAACATTATCGCTAAAAGTGGCAACTTGTATGGTTGAACGAGGATATCAGAAAAAGTAGGAGGTGTTGGTGTCAGTTTCACTAATATGTATCTTAAGGACCCCTAAAAATTACAAAGAGAACCGCCCACTTTTTTGATTGGAGCCGCTTTGAAGAAACTAGGTATCAGTAGCGATGTCGGCATATATCAAAGACGTACACGTCACAACACGTAAATTTTACCGCAAAACCCATATTATTCCGGTGTTGCAAGTTAACGCAATGTTCTTCATAAACGGGGACTTTATTAGCTTTTTTTATGCTGGATATTTGTTCATTTTAGCAATTGGTAATAAATTACTAATCTTAGACTACATGGATAAAGAAAGTCGCTTTTTCCGTCTGTCTGTTCTAATGTATGTTTAGTTCTTGAAAACTACGCAACGGATCTTGAAGCGGTTTTTTTTTTAAATAGGTTTAAGTAGGTTTCGAAATGTATTTACATGCATACTATCATGCGAGCGACGCCGCGCTGGCATTCAACAATTTTATTTTATTTCATAGGTCTTAGGGAAATATCCTGTGTTTATGGTAAATAATAATTATGTTATTATTTATCTCTTAAATTATTTTATACTAGGTACCTACTAGCTTTTTTTCATAAATAAAACTAAGTACCTACTTGGTACTTTTATTAGATTTTTACCAAAATTACGACGTAATTCAAGGAAATAAGACATTGCACTTGGGCAACACTTACAACTATCTAATTTCTTTTCAGTTGCAAGTAAACTTTGATATTAGGCGTACGTAGTAATCTGTGTTAATCGATCATGGCGTATTTAAGTAATAGTGAATATTATGAAATGATACTTTGCGTCGGGGCAGCCGATGGTAGTCTGCGTGAAGCTCGTCGCCTTTATCGAGAAAGATTTGTGGACAATAGACTCGAAGGTGAACGGCGGCGGTTACCATCTGTGGAGTGCTTCCGAAAAATGGTGAACCGTTTACATGACACTGGTTCTTTCCGTGGTTCCCGCTCAGAAGGCAGACCATCTGTTGTACCACCAGAGCAAGAAGAAAGTATTCTCGAGCATTTTCAATCCAATCCCAGAACAAGTACTCGCCGCGCTGGAATTGTTCTGGGAATGAATCATTTGAGAGTATGGCGCGTGCTAAAAGCAGATGGTCAACATCCGTACCACTTCAGGCACACCCAAGAACTGACACCGGCTGATTTCGTACCACGTCTCAACTTTTGCCAGTGGTACCGAGAGGAAGCACAACGATCCCCTAGTTTCGCGAACCGTATTTTATGGACCGATGAAGCATCTTTTACTCGTGCTGGTATCAGTAACCAACATAACGAACATGTATGGACTCATCAGAACCCACACGCATCTGCAGAAAACAACTTTCAGCATCAGTGGCGTGTTAACATTTGGGCGGGAATAATCGGAGATATTTTAATTGGTCCTTTCGTGCTACCGAGTTCGCTAAACGGTGAAAATTACCTCGCGTTCCTTAGAAACGTCTTAGAACCCGAACTTGAAAACTTGCCTGTAACATTGTACACAAATATGATGTACCAGCAAGACGGGGCGCCAGCACATTATGCGAGAGATGTACGGGCGTATTTAGATGAGCGGTTTAACCAGTGGATCGGACGTGGTGGTCCCATACCTTGGCCTCCGAGGTCACCGGATCTCACACCACTTGACTTTTTTTTGTGGGGCTTTGTCAAAAACAAAGTGTACAGTGCGGTATGTCTCACGCGTGAAGATATGGAGTCTAAAATATTTGATGCATTTAGCAGTGTAACTCCAGACATGCTGTGTAATGTAACTGCCAGCATGATGCGACGGACCCAACTGTGCATTGATCAAGGCGGCGAACATTTCGAGCCGTTACTTTAGTACCTACTTTTTAGTTTTGTGTTTATTAGAGGTAGGAAGTGTATTTTTTATTAAATTCAATAATGTTTATCTAAGTATCGTGATATTAGTGAGTTAGTTGTGTTTATTGTGGAACACGGTACCTACCTATCTACCAGGATGACATGCACAATGAAATCGGTTAGTTTTTGTTGTTTTAAAGTCCACAACCTATCATTACTACAAAATAGTATTCTGTACCAGGAGCATATGAAATATGAGTTGTTTACGATTCATCGAAGAGGACTGAACCTTACGAATAAATTTGACCCTAGGTAGTGTTGGGTTTATAAAATATCGATTAAATGAACAAATCAATTAAATTTACATGACACCTTAAAAGTTTTAACTAAACTTGTATTTGCAATTTTGTCCGTGCGTATAGTTAACTCAACGCGCATGTGTAACGAGGGTCAAATATGACCACACTAATATGAAACACGTTGTATAAACAAGGGTTACTTAACTAAGGTTGATAACGCCTCCCCCGCTGATAGTTCATATTATATTCCGCACCGCGCAGTTTATCGCCCCGATAAGCCTGCCTCCTCTAGAACCCGCATAGTCATTGACGCTAGCAGTAAAACTACTAGTGGAAAGTCATTAAATGACATCCATTATACAGATCCTAATTTGCAAACGAACATTTTCGTTTTGTTAATTAACCTACACATGTTCTCAATGGCCATGTCCGCGGACATTGAAAAAATGTATTTTCAATTAAAGGTTACTCCTGAACATCAATCTTTTCAACGCATTCTCTACAGATTCGATACTCGATCTGGTATAGACACTTTTCAGTTCACACGCGTGAGCTTTGGAATATCCAGTTCACCGTTCCTCGCGATGAGGGTCGTCCGCCAGCTCGCCGCTGACAGTCGCGCCAGGTTCCCCCTCGCCGCGGCTGAGGCGGAGAGGCACATGTATATGGACGATTATTTAAGCTCAGTAGACAGTGTGGATACTGCAATATCCACGTCGAAAGGATTTCGATGTGGTCGAAATTATTACGCTCGCTTGTTACGCTTCTCACGAAAATTAAACTCACATGGTCCGCTCAGTGTCCATGATTTGGAGTATACCGAAAATTACATATTCAGGTATATTCAAATTAAACATTTCGCTAAGGAAATTATTGAAATAAACAATAATAAATTAAAAAATAATTCTTTACTCAAACTTAACCCTTTCATTGACCGGGTATCCTTAGAGTCGGTGGCAGGTTAAGAAATTCGCAACTCGACTACGGTCAAAAACACCCTATACTCTTACCTAATAAAAACTCCACCTGGCAAGGACAATGTGGTACGCGTCGTAAAAGTCCGTACAATTTCTGGAAGTTATGTACGTCCAGTAGTCAGGGTTTGCCCGTTGCCTACGCAATAAATACTGTTTAATTTATTTAGTTTAAGATCTAGTCTTACAAATTACGCTAACTCTTTAGATTATTTATTATTTAAACGCTACACACGTTTACTCCATTACACTACGCAATTCATTATAGAGGAAAACCTCTAGCCCGACAAACTTGGCTTCGCCAAAAATCACATTTATTTATAATGTATGCATTTTAAACGCACGCAACACTATACGCATAATCATTCACTCACTCTTCCAAAATCCTACTCTTGCTCTTTCCCAGTCCTTTGAGAGTCGCCATATTGACCGCACCCGCAAAACGCTTACGCGTACGCATCGCCAATCCCCGTGGAATTTCCCGTGGGCCCTCGCTTTCAACGCCGCGTGTGAAGTACAGGAAACCAATCCGAACATTATCCAAGAAAAAGTGACGTGCAAAAACTTTCCCCCAAAGTGTTCCTTCCAACCCTTTTGTCGAGGATCTAGGAAGACCAGCAGAGACGGACGTGCACAAGAACACCACGTAACCAGAATCAGGTACCTCTCAATCCTTGCCTCGCCAGTTTGCAACAGGTGCAGTTTATTACGTTTTGATTGCCACTAATATGCAATTAAGCCCTTTTGATTGCAAACAATTAGTTAGGTAAGGTTAATTTCAACAAATAAAACAGTTTAATACGTTAACTTTTTGTGTTTTTTTTAATATTAGGTACCTACTAAACTTTTCAATAAAAAAAACACAAATTCTGCAAAAAAAAAATTCCTTAGATATTAAGCTCAATGTCTATTTCCTCGCAGTCGCAACCCTTTTTTTTTTTATATTGGGTTCGCCAAATTGACGCCGCCCGCCTAGTGGTAAGTCGTGACGACGTCTAGCGATTGTGGGCCACTCTCACAGCACACAATACTATAGAGAGTGGCCCTCATCTTGACGACCTACTGATGTGCCTCTTCACGGTCCGCTTAAAGAACCCAGGATTATATGTGGGAGGAAACACGTGCACAGGCAGGGCGTTCCAGGCCACTATCGTTCGGCAGAAAAACGAACGTTTAAAACGCTCGGTTCTTGCGAAGATGCTATAGACTGTGTGGGAGTGGCATCTCTGCCCAGCACGCGTTGTTCGGGATCGGAAGGAAGAGGGTGGGATCAGATTGAAGAGCTCTTCAGAACACTCGCCGTGGTAAATACGGTAGAATGCGGCCAAGGAAGCTATTGTTCGGCGCTGAGCTAGCGGCTCAAGGCTTCCTGTTACCTCCGGACAATCTATAATACGGATAGCCCGTCGCTGCATAGCGTCGAGAGCGTCCAGCAGATACTTCGCGGAGCCGTCCCAGAGGTGAGAGCAGTATTCGACGCAGGGTCTAATCTGCGTCTTGTACAGCAGACACCTCTGGTCCGGTGTAAAGAATCTCTTTACCTTATTCAGTATTCCTAGTTTCCGCGAAGCTAGCCCTATACATCTTTCGATGTAGTTTTTATTATTGAGCTCTCGACG